>JBAIAA010000744.1:0-245962 GCA_037893245.1 Crossaster papposus | reverse complement strand
TATAGACCATTTGGGAGTGTTAGTTGTTCATTTCGCGTTCTGACGGTGAAAAAAACCAAAATGTGTTTGTTAGGCTCATTGGGCTCTATAGACCATTTGGGAGTGTTAGTCGGTCATTTCGCGTTCTGACGTTGAAAACAAACGAAATGTGTTTGTTAGGCTCAATGGGTTCTATAGACCATTTGGGAGTGTTAGTTGTTCATTTCGCGTCCTGACGGTGAAAACACCCGAAATGTGTTTGTTAGGCTCATTGGGCTCGATAGACCATTTGGGAGTGTTAGTTGGTCATTTCGCGATCTGACGGTGAAAACAACCGAAATGTGTTTGTTAGGCTCATTGGGCTCTATAGACAATTTGGGAGTGTTAGTTGTTCATTTCGCGTTGTGACGGTGAAAACAACCGAAATGTGTTTGTTAGGCTCATTGGGCTCTATAGACAATTTGGGAGTGTTAGTTGTTCATTTCGCGTTCTGACGGTGAAAACAACCGAAATGTGTTTGTTAGGCTCATTGGGCTCTATTTTGGGAGTGTTAGTTGTTCATTTCGCGTTGTGACGGTGAAAACAACCGAAAAGTGTTCGTTAGGCTCAATGGGCTCTATAGACCATTTTGGAGGGTTGGTAGTTCATTTCGCGTTCTGACGGTGAAAACAACCGAAAAGTGTTTGTTAGGCTCAATGGGCTCTATAGACCATTTGGGAGTGTTAGTTGTTCATTTCGCGTTCTGACTGTGAAAACAACCGAAAAGTGTTTGTTACGCTCAATGGGCTCCATAGACCATTTTGGAGGGTTGGTAGTTCATTTCGCGTTCTGACGGTGAAAACAACCGAAACGTGTTTGTTAGGCTCAGTGGGCTCTATAGACCATTTGGGAGTGTTAGTTGTTCATTTCGCGTTCTGACGGTGAAAACAACCAACAAGTGTTTGTTAGGCTCAATGGGCTCCGTAGACCATTTTGGAGGGTTGGTAGTTCATTTCGCGTTCTGACGGTGAAAACAACCGAAACGTGTTTGTTAGGCTCAGTGGGTTCTATAGACCATTTGGGAGTGTTAGTTGTTCATTTCGCGTTCTGACGGTGAAAACAACCGAAATGTGTTTGTTAGGCTCATTGGGCTCTATAGACCATTTGGGAGTGTTAGTTGTTCATTTCGCGTTCTGACGGTGAAAACAACCGAAATGTGTTTGTTAGGCTCATTGGGCTCTATAGACCATTTGGGAGTGTTAGTTGTTCATTTCGCGTTGTGACGGTGAAAACAACCGAAATGTGTTTGTTATGTTCAATGGGCTCTATAGACCATTTTGGAGGGTTAGTTGTTCATTTCGCGTTCTGACGGTGAACACAGCCGAAAAGTATTTGTTAGGCTCAATGGGCTCTATAGACCAGTTGGGAGTGTTAGTTGTTCATTTTGCGTTCTGACGGTGAAAACAGCCGAAAAATGTTTGTTAGGCTCAATGGGCTCTATAGACCATTTGGGAGTGTTAGTTGGTCATTTCGCGTTCTGACGGTGAAAACAAACGAAATGTGTTTGTTAGGCTCATTGGGCTCTATAGACCATTTGGGAGTGTTAGTTGTTCGATTCGCGTTCTGACGGTGAAACAACCAAAAAGTGTTTGTTAGGCTCAATGGGCTCTATAGACCATTTGGGAGTGTAAGTTGATCATTTCGCGTTCTGACGGTGAAACAACCGAAATGTGTTTGTTAGGCTCATTGGGCTCTATAGACCATTTGGGAGTGTTAGTTGTTCATTTCGCGTTGTGACGGTGAAAACAACCGAAATGTGTTTGTTAGGCTCAATGGGCTCTATAGACCATTTTGGAGGGTTAGTTGTTCATTTCGCGTTCTGACGGTGGAAACACCGAAATGTGTTTGTTAGGCTCATTGGACTCTATAGACCATTTGGGAGTGTTAGTTGTTCATTCGCGTTCTGACGGTGAAAACAACCGAAATGTGTTTGTTAGGCTCATTTGGCTCTATAGACCATTTGGGAGTGTTAGTTGTTCATTTCGCGTTGTGACGGTGAAAACAACCGAAATGTGTTTGTTAGGCTCAATGGGCTCTATAGACGATTTTGGAGGGTTAGTTGTTCATTTCTCGTTCTGACGGTGAACACAGCCGAAAAGTATTTGTTAGGCTCAATGGGCTCTATAGACCATTTGGGGAGTGTTAGTTGTTCATTTTGCGTTCTGACGGTGAAAACAGCCGAAAAATGTTTGTTAGGCTCAATGGGCTCTATTGACCATTTGGGAGTGTAAGTTGATCATTTCGCGTTCTGACGGTGAAAACAACCGAAATGTGTTTGTTAGTCTCAATGGGATCTATAGACCATTGGGAGTGTTGGTTGTTCATTTCGCGTTCTGACGGTGAAAACAACCGAAATGTGTTTGTTAGGCTCATTGGGCTCTATAGACTATTTGGGAGTGTTAGTTGTTCATTTCGCGTTGTGACGGTGAAAACAACCAAAATGTGTTTGTTAGGCTCAATGGGCTCTATAGACCATTTTGGAGGGTTAGTTGTTCATTTCGCGTTCTGACGGTGGAAACAACCGAAATGTGTTTGTTAGGCTCATTGGACTCTATAGACCATTTGGGAGTGTTAGTTGTTCATTTCGCGTTCTGACGGTGAAAACAACCGAAATGTGTTTGTTAGGCTCATTGGGCTCTATAGACCATTTGGGGGAGTGTTAGTTGTTCATTTCGCGTTGTGACGGTGAAAACAACCGAAAAGTGTTTGTTAGGCTCAATGGGCTCTATAGACCATTTTGGAGGGTTGGTAGTTCATTTCGCGTTCTGACGGTGAAAACAACCGAAAAGTGTTTGTTAGGCTCAATGGGCTCTATAGACCATTTGGGAGTGTTAGTTGTTCATTTCGCGTTCTGACTGTGAAAACAACCAAAAAGTGTTTGTTACGCTCAATGGGCTCCATAGACCATTTTGGAGGGTAGTAGTTCATTTCGCGTTCTGACGGTGAAAACAACCGAAACGTGTTTGTTAGGCTCAGTGGGCTCTATAGACCCTTTGGGAGTGTTAGTTGTTCATTTCGCGTTCTGACGGTGAAAACAACCAACAAGTGTTTGTTAGGCTCAATGGGCTCCATAGACCATTTTGGAGGGTTGGTAGTTCATTTCGCGTTCTGACGGTGAAAACAACCGAAACGTGTTTGTTAGGCTCAGTGGGTTCTATAGACCATTTGGGAGTGTTAGTTGTTCATTTCGCGTTCTGACGGTGAAAACAACCGAAATGTGTTTGTTAGGCTCATTGGGCTCTATAGACCATTTGGGAGTGTTAGTTGTTCATTTCGCGTTCTGACGGTGAAAACAACCGAAATGTGTTTGTTAGGATCATTGGGCTCTATAGACCATTTGGGAGTGTTAGTTGTTCATTTCGCGTTGTGACGGTGAAAACAACCGAAATGTGTTTGTTAGGCTCAATGAGCTCTATAGACCATTTTGGAGGGTTAGTTGTTCATTTCGCGTTCTGACGCTGAACACAGCCGAAAAGTATTTGTTAGGCTCAATGGGCTCCATAGACCATTTTGGAGGGTTGGTAGTTCATTTCGCGTTCTGACGGTGAAAACAACCGAAACGTGTTTGTTAGGCTCAGTGGGTTCTATAGACCATTTGGGAGTGTTAGTTGTTCATTTCGCGTTCTGACGGTGAAAACAACCGAAATGTGTTTGTTAGGCTCATTGGGCTCTATAGACCATTTGGGAGTGTTAGTTGTTCATTTCGCGTTCTGACGGTGAAAACAACCGAAATGTGTTTGTTAGGCTCAATGGGCTCTATAGACCATTTTGGAGGGTTAGTTGTTCATTTCGCGTTCTGACGGTGAACACAGCCGAAAAGTATTTGTTAGGCTCAATGGGCTCTATAGACCATTTGGGAGTGTTAGTTGTTCATTTTGCGTTCTGACGGTGAAAACAGCCGAAACATGTTTGTTAGGCTCAATGGGCTCTATAGACCATTTGGGAGTGTTAGTTGGTCATTTCGCGTTCTGACGGTGAAAACAAACGAAATGTGTTTGTTAGGCTCATTGGGCTCTATAGACCATTTGGGAGTGTTAGTTGTTCGATTCGCGTTCTGACGGTGAAAACAACCGAAAAGTGTTTGTTAGGCTCAATGGGCTCTATAGACCATTTGGGAGTGTAAGTTGATCATTTCGCGTTCTGACGGTGAAAACAACCGAAATGTGTTTGTTAGTCTCAATGGGATCTATAGACCATTTGGGAGTGTTGGTTGTTCATTTCGCGTTCTGACGGTGAAAACAACCGAAATGTGTTTGTTAGGCTCATTGGGCTCTATAGACCATTTGGGAGTGTTAGTTGTTCATTTCGCGTTGTGACGGTGAAAACAACCGAAATGTGTTTGTTAGGCTCAATGGGCTCTATAGACCATTTTGGAGGGTTAGTTGTTCATTTCGCGTTCTGACGGTGGAAACAACCGAAATGTGTTTGTTAGGCTCATTGGACTCTATAGACCATTTGGGAGTGTTAGTTGTTCATTTCGCGTTCTGACGGTGAAAACAACCGAAATGTGTTTGTTAGGCTCATTGGGCTCTATAGACCATTTGGGAGTGTTAGTTGTTCATTTCGCGTTGTGACGGTGAAAACAACCGAAATGTGTTTGTTAGGCTCATTGGGCTCTATAGACCATTTGGGAGTGTTAGTTGTTCATTTCGCGTTGTGACGGTGAAAACAACCGAAAAGTGTTTGTTAGGCTCAATGGGCTCTATAGACCATTTTGGAGGGTTGGTAGTTCATTTCGCGTTCTGACGGTGAAAACAACCGAAAAGTGGTTGTTAGGGTCAATGGGCTCTATAGACCATTTGGGAGTGTTAGTTGTTCATTTCGCGTTCTGACTGTGAAAACAACCAAAAAGTGTTTGTTACGCTCAATGGGCTCCATAGACCATTTTGGAGGGTTGGTAGTTCATTTCGCGTTCTGACGGTGAAAACAACCGAAACGTGTTTGTTAGGCTCAGTGGGCTCTATAGACCATTTGGGAGTGTTAGTTGTTCATTTCGCGTTCTGACGGTGAAAACAACCAACAAGTGTTTGTTAGGCTCAATGGGCTCCATAGACCATTTTGGAGGGTTGGTAGTTCATTTCGCGTTCTGACGGTGAAAACAACCGAAACGTGTTTGTTAGGCTCAGTGGGTTCTATAGACCATTTGGGAGTGTTAGTTGTTCATTTCGCGTTCTGACGGTGAAAACAACCGAAATGTGTTTGTTAGGCTCATTGGGCTCTATAGACCATTTGGGAGTGTTAGTTGTTCATTTCGCGTTCTGACGGTGAAAACAACCGAAATGTGTTTGTTAGGATCATTGGGCTCTATAGACCATTTGGGAGTGTTAGTTGTTCATTTCGCGTTGTGACGGTGAAAACAACCGAAATGTGTTTGTTAGGCTCAATGGGCTCTATAGACCATTTTGGAGGGTTAGTTGTTCATTTCGCGTTCTGACGGTGAACACAGCCGAAAAGTATTTGTTAGGCTCAATGGGCTCTATAGACCATTTGGGAGTGTTAGTTGTTCATTTTGCGTTCTGACGGTGAAAACAGCCGAAACATGTTTGTTAGGCTCAATGGGCTCTATAGACCATTTGGGAGTGTTAGTTGGTCATTTCGCGTTCTGACGGTGAAAACAAACGAAATGTGTTTGTTAGGCTCATTGGGCTCTATAGACCATTTGGGAGTGTTAGTTGTTCGATTCGCGTTCTGACGGTGAAAACAACCGAAAAGTGTTTGTTAGGCTCAATAGGCTCTATAGACCATTTGGGAGTGTAAGTTGATCATTTCGCGTTCTGACGGTGAAAACAACCGAAATGTGTTTGTTAGTCTCAATGGGATCTATAGACCATTTGGGAGTGTTGGTTGTTCATTTCGCGTTCTGACGGTGAAAACAACCGAAATGTGTTTGTTAGGCTCATTGGGCTCTATAGACCATTTGGGAGTGTTAGTTGTTCATTTCGCGTTGTGACGGTGAAAACAACCGAAATGTGTTTGTTAGGCTCAATGGGCTCTATAAACCATTTTGGAGGGTTAGTTGTTCATTTCGCGTTCTGACGGTGGAAACAACCGAAATGTGTTTGTTAGGCTCATTGGACTCTATAGACCATTTTGGAGTGTTAGTTGTTCATTTCGCGTTCTGACGGTGAAAACAACCGAAATGTGTTTGTTAGGCTCATTGGGCTCTATAGACCATTTGGGAGTGTTAGTTGTTCATTTCGCGTTGTGACGGTGAAAACAACCGAAATGTGTTTGTTAGGCTCAATGGGCTCTATAGACGATTTTGGATGGTTAGTTGTTCATTTCTCGTTCTGACGGTGAACACAGCCGAAAAGTATTTGTTAGGCTCAATGGGCTCTATAGACCATTTGGGAGTGTTAGTTGTTCATTTTGCGTTCTGACGGTGAAAACAGCCGAAAAATGTTTGTTAGGCTCAATGGGCTCTATAGACCATTTGGGAGTGTTAGTTGGTCATTTCGCGTTCTGACGGTGAAAACAAACGAAATGTGTTTGTTAGGCTCATTGGGCTCCAAACACCATTTGGGAGTGTTAGTTGTTCGATTCGCGTTCTGACGGTGAAAACAACCGAAAAGTGTTTGTTAGGCTCAATGGGCTCTATAGACCATTTGGGAGTGTTAGTTGTTCATTTTGCGTTCTGACGGTGAAAACAGCCGAAAAATGTTTGTTAGGCTCAATGGGCTCTATAGACCATTTGGGAGTGTTAGTTGGTCATTTCGCGTTCTGACGGTGAAAACAACCGAAATGTGTTTGTTAGGCTCATTGGGCTCTATAGACCATTTGGGAGTGTTAGTTGTTTATTTCGCGTTGTGACGGTGAAAACAACCGAAATGTGTTTGTTAGGCTCAATGGGCTCTACAGACGATTTTGGAGGGTTAGTTGTTCATTTCTCGTTCTGACGGTGAACACAGCCGAAAAGTATTTGTTAGGCTCAATGGGCTCTATAGACCATTTGGGAGTGTTAGTTGTTCATTTTGCGTTCTGACGGTAAAAACAGCCGAAAAATGTTTGTTAGGCTCAATGGGCTCTATAGACCATTTGGGAGTGTTAGTTGGTCATTTCGCGTTCTGACGGTGAAAACAAACGAAATGTGTTTGTTAGGCTCATTGGGCTCTATACACAATTTGGGAGTGTTAGTTGTTCGATTCGCGTTCTGACGGTGAAAACAACCGAAACGTGTTTGTTATGCTCAATGGGCTCTGTAGACCACTTGGGAGTGTTAGTTGTTCATTTCGCGTTCTGACGGTGGAAACAACCGAAATGTGTTTGTTAGGCTCATTGGGCTCCATAGACCATTTGGGAGTGTTAGTTGTTCATTTCGCGTTCTGAAGGTGAAAACACCCGAAAATGTTTGTGAGGCTCAATGGGCTCTATAGACCATTTAAGAGTGTTAGTTGGTCATTTCGCGTTCTGACGGTGAAAAAAACCCAAAAGTTTTTGTTAGGCTCAATGAGCTCTATAGACCATTTTGGAGTGTTGGTAGTTCATTTCGCGTTCTGACTGTGAAAACAACCGAAAAGTGTTTGTTAAGCTCAATGGGCTCTATAGACCATTTGGGAGTGTAAGTTGATCATTTCGCGTTCTGACGGTGAAAACAACCGAAAAGTGTTTGTTAGGCTCAATGGGCTCTATACACCATTTGGGAGTGTTAGTTGTTCATTTCGCGTTCTGACGGTGAAAACAACCGAAAAGTGTTTGTTAGGCTCAATGGGCTCTATAGACCATTTGGGAGTGTTAGTTGTTCATTTCGCGTTTTGACGGTGAAAACAACCGAAAATTGTTTGTTAGGCTCAATGGAATCTATAGACCATTTGGGACTGTTAGTTGTTCATTTCGCGTCCTGACGGTGAAAACACCCGAAATATGTTTGTTAGGCTCATTGGGCTCTATAGACCATTTGGGAGTGTTAGTTGGTCATTTCGCGTTCTGACGGTGAAAACAACCGAAAAGTGTTTGTTAGGCTCAATGGGCTCTATACACCATATGGGAGTGTTAGTTGTTCATTTCGCGTTCTGACGGTGAAAACAACCGAAAAGTGTTTGTTAGGCTCAATGGGCTCTATAGACCATTTGGGAGTGTTAGTTGTTCATTTCGCGTTCTGACGGTGAAAACAACCGAAAAGTGTTTGTTAGGCTCAATGGGCTCTATAGACCATTTGGGAGTGTTAGTTGTTCATTTCGTGTTCTGGCGGTGAAAAACCCCGAAAAGTGTTAGTTAGGCTCAATGGGCTCTATAGACCATTTGGGACTGTTAGTTGTTAATTTCGCGTCCTGACGGTGAAAACACCCGAAATATGTTTGTTAGGCTCATTGGGCTCTATAGACCATTTGGGAGTGTTAGTTGGTCATTTCGCGTTGTGACGGTGAAAACAACCGAAATGTGTTTGTTAGGCTCAATGGGCTCTATAGACGATTTTGGAAGGGTTAGTTGTTCATTTCTCGTTCTGACGGTGAACACAGCCGAAAAGTGTTTGTTAGGCTCAATGGGCTCTATAGACCATTTGGGAGGGTTAGTTGTTCATTTGGCGTTCTGACGGTGAAAACAACAGAAATGTGTTTGTTAGGCTCATTTGTCTATATAGACCATTTGGGAGTGTTAGTTGTTCATTTCGCGATCTGACGGTGAAAACAACCGACAAGTGTTTGTTAGGCTCAATGGGCTCTATACACCATTTGGGAGTGTTAGTTGTTAATTTCGCGTTCTGACGGTGAAAACAGCAGAAAAGTGTTTGTTAGGCTCAATGGGCTCTATAGACCATTTGGGAGGGTTAGTTGTTCATTTCGCGTTCTGACGGTGAAAAACACCCGAAAAGTGTTTGTTAGGATCAATGGGCTCTATAGACCATTTGGGAGTGTTAGTTGTTCATTTCGCGTTCTGACGGTGAAAACAACCGAAAAGTGTTTGTTACGCTCAATGGGCTCTATAGACCATTTGTGAGTGTAAGTTGATCATTTCGCGTTCTGACGGTGAAAACAACCGAAATGTGTTTGTTAGGCTCAATTGGCTCTATACACCATTTGACAGTGTTAGTTGTTCATTTCGCGTTCTGACGGTGAAAACAACCGAAATGTGTTGGTTAGGCTCATTGGGCTCTATAGACTATTTGGGATTGTTAGTTGTTCATTTCGCGTTCTGACGGTGAAAACAACCGAAAAGTGTTTGTTAGGCTCAATGAGCTCTATAGACCATTTGGGAGTGTAAGTTGATCATTTCGCGTTCTGAAGGTGAAAACACCCGGAAAATGTTTGTTAGGCTCAATGGGCTCTATAGACCATTTGGGAGTGTTATTTTGTCATTTCGCGTTCTGACGGTGAAAACAACCGAAAAGTGTTTGTTAGGCTCAATGAGCTCTATAGACCATTTGGGAGTGTAAGTTGATCATTTCGCGTTCTGACGGTGAAAACAACCGAAACGTGTTTGTTAGGCTCAATGGGCTCTGTAGACCAATTGGGAGTGTTAGTTGTTCATTTCGCGTTTTGACGGTGAAAACAACCGAAAATTGTTTGTTAGGCTCAATGGGCTCTATAGACCATTTGGGACTGTTAGTTGTTCATTTCGCGTCCTGACGGTGAAAACACCCGAAATATGTTTGTTAGGCTCATTGGGCTCTATAGACCATTTGGGAGTGTTAGTTGGTCATTTCGCGTTCTGACGGTGAAAACAACCGAAAAGTGTTTGTTAGGCTCAATGGGCTCTATAGACCATTTGGGAGTGTTAGTTGTTCATTTCGCGTTCTGACGGTGAAAACAACCGAAAAGTGTTTGTTAGGCTCAATGGGCTCTATAGACCATTTGGGAGTGTTAGTTGTTCATTTCGTGTTCTGGAGGTGAAAAACCCCGAAAAGTGTTAGTTAGGCTCAATGGGCTCTATAGACCATTTGGGACTGTTAGTTGTTAATTTCGCGTTCTGACGGTGAAAACAACCGAAAAGTGTTTGTTAGGCTCAATTGGCTCTATAGACCATTTGGGAGTGTTAGTTGTTCATTTCGCGTTCTGACGGTGAAAACAACCGAAAAGTGTTTGTTAGGCTCAATGGGCTCTATAGACCATTTGGGACTGTTAGTTGTTCATTTCGCGTTCTGACGGTGAAAACAGCAGAAAAGTGTTTGTTAGGCTCAATGGGCTCTATAGACCATTTGGGAGGGTTAGTTGTTCATTTGGCGTTCTGACGGTGAAAACAACAGAAATGTGTTTGTTAGGCTCATTTGTCTATATAGACCATTTGGGAGTGTTAGTTGTTCATTTCGCGATCCGACGGTGAAAACAACCGACAAGTGTTTGTTAGGCTCAATGGGCTCTATAGACCATTTGGGAGTGTTAGTTGTTAATTTCGCGTTCTGACGGTGAAAACAGCAGAAAAGTGTTTGTTAGGCTCAATGGGCTCTATAGACCATTTGGGAGGGTTAGTTGTTCATTTCGCGTTCTGACGGTGAAAAACACCCGAAAAGTGTTTGTTAGGATCAATGGGCTCTATAGACCATTTGGAAGTGTTAGTTGTTCATTTCGCGTTCTGACGGTGAAAACAACCGAAAAGTGTTTGTTACGCTCAATGGGCTCTATAGACCATTTGGGAGTGTAAGTTGATCATTTCGCGTTCTGACGGTGAAAACAACCGAATTGTGTTTGTTAGGCTCAATTGGCTCTATACACCATTTGACAGTGTTAGTTGTTCATTTCGCGTTCTGACGGTGAAAACAACCGAAATGTGTTGGTTAGGCTCATTGGGCTCTATAGACTATTTGGGATTGTTAGTTGTTCATTTCGCGTTCTGACGGTGAAAACAACCGAAAAGTGTTTGTTAGGCTCAATGAGCTCTATAGACCATTTGGGAGTGTAAGTTGATCATTTCGCGTTCTGAAGGTGAAAACACCCGAAAAATGTTTGTTAGGCTCAATGGGCTCTATAGACCATTTGGGAGTGTTAGTTGGTCATTTCGCGTTCTGACGGTGAAAACAACCGAAAAGTGTTTGTTAGGCTCAATGAGCTCTATAGACCATTTGGGAGTGTAAGTTTATCATTTCGCGTTCTGACGGTGAAAACAACCGAAATGTGTTGGTTAGGCTCATTGGGCTCTATAGACTATTTGGGATTGTTAGTTGGTCATTTCGCGTTCTGACGGTGAAAACAACCGAAAAGTGTTTGTTAGGCTCAATGAGCTCTATAGACCATTTGGGAGTGTAAGTTTATCATTTCGCGTTCTGACGGTGAAAACAACCGAAATGTGTTTGTTAGGCTCAATGGGCTCTATAGACCATTTGGGACTGTTAGTTGTTCATTTCGCGTTCTGACGGTGAAAACAGCAGAAAAGTGTTTGTTAGGCTCATTTGTCTATATAGACCATTTGGAAGTGTTAGTTGTTCATTTCGCGATCTGACGGTGAAAACAACCACAAGTGTTTGTTAGGCTCAATGGGCTCTATAGACCATTTCGGAGGGTTAGTTGTTCATTTGGCGTTCTGACGGTGAAAACAACAGAAATGTGTTTGTTAGGCTCATTTGTCTATATAGACCATTTGGGAGTGTTAGTTGTTCATTTCGCGATCTGACGGTGAAAACAACTGACAAGTGTTTGTTAGGCTCAATGGGCTCTATAGACCATTTGGGAGTGTTAGTTGTTCATTTCGCATTCTGACGGTGAAAACAACCGAAAAGTATATGTTAGGCTCAGTGGGCTCTATAGACCATTTGGGAGTGTTGCTAGTTCATTTCGTGTTCTGACGTTGAAAACAACCGAAAAGTGTTTGTTAGGCTCAATGGGCTCTATAGACCATTTGGGAGTGTTGGTAGTTCATTTCGTGTTTTGACGGTGAAAACAACTGAAAAGTGTTTGTTAGGCTCAATGGGATCTATAGACCATTTGGGAGTGTTGGTAGTTCATTTCCTGTTTTGACGGTAAATACAACCGAAAAGTGTTTGTTAGGCTCAATGGGCTCTATAGACCATTTGGGAGTGTTGGAAGTTCATTTCGCGTTCTGACGGTGAAAACAACCGAAATGTGTTTGTTAGGCTTACTGGGCTCTATAGATCATTTGGGAGTGTTAGTTGTTCATTACGCGTTCTGACCGTGAAAACAACCGAAAAGTGTTTGTTAGGCTCATTTGGGTTCTATAGACCATTTGGGAGTGTTAGTTGTTCATTTCGCGTTCTGACGGTGAAAACAACCGAAAAGTGTTTGTTAGGCTCAATGGGCTCTATAGACCATTTGGGAGTGTTAGTTGTTAATTTCGCGTTCTGACGGTGAAAACAGCAGAAAAGTGTTTGTTAGGCTCAATGGGCTCTATAGACCATTTGGGAGGGTTAGTTGTTCATTTCGCGTTCTGACGGTGAGAAACACCCGAAAAGTGTTTGTTAGGATCAATGGGCTCTATAGACCATTTGGGAGTGTTAGTTGTTCATTTCGCGTTCTGACGGTGAAAACAACCGAAAAGTGTTTGTTACGCTCAATGGGCTCTATAGACCATTTGGGAGTGTAAGTTGATCTTTTTGCGTTCTGACGGTGAAAACAACCGAAATGTGTTTGTTAGGCTCAATTGGCTCTATACACCATTTGGCAGTGTTAGTTGTTCATTTCGCGTTCTGACCGTGAAAACAACTGAAATGTGTTGGTTAGGCTCATTGGGCTCTATAGACTATTTGGAATTGTTAGTTGTTCATTTCGCGTTCTGACGGTGAAAACAACCGAAAAGTGTTTGTTAGGCTCAATGAGCTCTATAGACCATTTGGGAGTGTAAGTTGATCATTTCGCGTTCTGAAGGTGAAAACACCCGAAAAATGTTTGTTAGGCTCAATGGGCTCTATAGACCATTTGGGAGTGTTAGTTGGTCATTTCGCGTTCTGACGGTGAAAACAACCGAAAAGTGTTTGTTAGGCTCAATGAGCTCTATAGACCATTTGGGAGTGTAAATTGATCATTTCGCGTTCTGACGGTGAAAACAACCGAAATGTGTTTGTTAGGCTCAATGGGCTCTATAGACCATTTGGGACTGTTAGTTGTTCATTTCGCGTTCTGACGGTGAAAACAGCAGAAAAGTGTTTGTTAGGCTCAATGGGCTCTATAGACCATTTGGGAGGGTTAGTTGTTCATTTGGCGTTCTGACGGTGAAAACAACAGAAATGTGCTTGTTAGGCTCAATGGGCTCTATAGACCATTTGGGAGGGTTAGTTGTTCATTTCGCGTTCTGACGGTGAAAAACACCCGAAAAGTGTTTGTTAGGATCAATGGGCTCTATAGACCATTTGGGAGTGTTAGTTGTTCATTTCGCGTTCTGACGGTGAAAACAACCGAAAAGTGTTTGTTACGCTCAATGGGCTCTATAGACCATTTGGGAGTGTAAGTTGATCATTTCGCGTTCTGACAGTGAAAACAACCGAAATGTGTTTGTTAGGCTCAATTGGCTCTATACACCATTTGACAGTGTTAGTTGTTCATTTCGCGTTCTGACGGTGAAAACAACCGAAATGTGTTGGTTAGGCTCATTGGGCTCTATAGACTATTTGGGATTGTTAGTTGTTCATTTCGCGTTCTGAAGGTGAAAACACCCGAAAAATGTTTGTTAGGCTCAATGGGCTCTATAGACCATTTGGGAGTGTTAGTTGGTCATTTCGCGTTCTGACGGTGAAAACAACCGAAAAGTGTTTGTTAGGCTCAATGAGCTCTATAGACCATTTGGGAGTGTAAGTTGATCATTTCGCGTTCTGACGGTGAAAACAACCGAAATGTGTTTGTTAGGCTCAATTGGCTCTATACACCATTTGGCAGTGTTAGTTGTTCATTTCGCGTTCTGACCGTGAAAACAACCGAAATGTGTTGGTTAGGCTCATTGGGCTCTATAGACTATTTGGAATTGTTAGTTGTTCATTTCGCGTTCTGACGGTGAAAACAACCGAAAAGTGTTTGTTAGGCTCAATGAGCTCTATAGACCATTTGGGAGTGTAAGTTGATCATTTCGCGTTCTGAAGGTGAAAACACCCGAAAAATGTTTGTTAGGCTCAATGGGCTCTATAGACCATTTGGGAGTGTTAGTTGGTCATTTCGCGTTCTGACGGTGAAAACAACCGAAAAGTGTTTGTTAGGCTCAATGAGCTCTATAGACCATTTGGGAGTGTAAATTGATCATTTCGCGTTCTGACGGTGAAAACAACCGAAATGTGTTTGTTAGGCTCAATGGGCTCTATAGACCATTTGGGACTGTTAGTTGTTCATTTCGCGTTCTGACGGTGAAAACAGCAGAAAAGTGTTTGTTAGGCTCAATGGGCTCTATAGACCATTTGGGAGGGTTAGTTGTTCATTTGGCGTTCTGACGGTGAAAACAACAGAAATGTGTTTGTTAGGCTCAATGGGCTCTATAGACCATTTGGGAGTGTTAGTTGTTCATTTCGCGTTCTGACGGTGAAAACAACCGAAAAGTGTTTGTTACGCTCAATGGGCTCTATAGACCATTTGGGAGTGTAAGTTGATCATTTCGCGTTCTGACGGTGAAAACAACCGAAATGTGTTTGTTAGGCTCAATTGGCTCTATACACCATTTGACAGTGTTAGTTGTTCATTTCGCGTTCTGACGGTGAAAACAACCGAAATGTGTTGGTTAGGCTCATTGGGCTCTATAGACTATTTGGGATTGTTAGTTGTTCATTTCGCGTTCTGATGGTGAAAACACCCGAAAAATGTTTGTTAGGCTCAATGGGCTCTATGGACCATTTGGGAGTGTTAGTTGGTCATTTCGCGTTCTGACGGTGAAAACAACCGAAAAGTGTTTGTTAGGCTCAATGAGCTCTATAGACCATTTGGGAGTGTAAGTTGATCATTTCGCGTTCTGACGGTGAAAACAACCGAAATGTGTTTGTTAGGCTCAATTGGCTCTATACACCATTTGGCAGTGTTAGTTGTTCATTTCGCGTTCTGACCGTGAAAACAACCGAAATGTGTTGGTTAGGCTCATTGGGCTCTATAGACTATTTGGAATTGTTAGTTGTTCATTTCGCGTTCTGACGGTGAAAACAACCGAAAAGTGTTTGTTAGGCTCAATGAGCTCTATAGACCATTTGGGAGTGTAAGTTGATCATTTCGCGTTCTGAAGGTGAAAACACCCGAAAAATGTTTGTTAGGCTCAATGGGCTCTATAGACCATTTGGGAGTGTTAGTTGGTCATTTCGCGTTCTGACGGTGAAAACAACCGAAAAGTGTTTGTTAGGCTCAATGAGCTCTATAGACCATTTGGGAGTGTAAATTGATCATTTCGCGTTCTGACGGTGAAAACAACCGAAATGTGTTTGTTAGGCTCAATGGGCTCTATAGACCATTTAGGACTGTTAGTTGTTCATTTCGCGTTCTGACGGTGAAAACAGCAGAAAAGTGTTTGTTAGGCTCAATGGGCTCTATAGACCATTTGGGAGGGTTAGTTGTTCATTTGGCGTTCTGACGGTGAAAACAACAGAAATGTGTTTGTTAGGCTCAATGGGCTCTATAGACCATTTGGGAGTGTTAGTTGTTCATTTCGCGTTCTGACGGTGAAAACAACCGAAAAGTGTTTGTTACGCTCAATTGGCTCTATACACCATTTGACAGTGTTAGTTGTTCATTTCGCGTTCTGACGGTGAAAACAACCGAAATGTGTTGGTTAGGCTCATTGGGCTCTATAGACTATTTGGGATTGTTAGTTGTTCATTTCGCGTTCTGAAGGTGAAAACACCCGAAAAATGTTTGTTAGGCTCAATGGGCTCTATAGACCATTTGGGAGTGTTAGTTGGTCATTTCGCGTTCTGACGGTGAAAACAACCGAAAAGTGTTTGTTAGGCTCAATGAGCTCTATAGACCATTTGGGAGTGTAAGTTGATCATTTCGCGTTCTGACGGTGAAAACAACCGAAATGTGTTTGTTAGGCTCAATGGGCTCTATAGACCATTTGGGACTGTTAGTTGTTCATTTCGCGTTCTGACGGTGAAAACAGCAGAAAAGTGTTTGTTAGGCTCAATGGGCTCTATAGACCATTTCGGAGGGTTAGTTGTTCATTTGGCGTTCTGACGGTGAAAACAACAGAAATGTGTTTGTTAGGCTCATTTGTCTATATAGACCATTTGGGAGTGTTAGTTGTTCATTTCGCGATCTGACGGTGAAAACAACCGACAAGTGTTTGTTAGGCTCAAAGGGCTCTATAGACCATTTGGGAGTGTTAGTTGTTCATTTCGCGTTCTGACGGTGAAAACAACCGAAACGTATATGTTAGGCTCAGTGGGCTCTATAGACCATTTGGAAGTGTTGCTAGTTCATTTCGTGTTCTGATGTTGAAAACAACCGAAAAGTGTTTGTTAGGCTCAATGGGCTCTATAGACCATTTGGGAGTGTTGCTAGTTCATTTCGTGTTTTGACGGTGAAAACAACTGAAAAGTGTTTGTTAGGCTCAATGGGATCTATAGACCATTTGGGAGTGTTGGTAGTTCATTTCCTGTTTTGACGGTAAATACAACCGAAAAGTGTTTGTTAGGCTCAATGGGCTCTATAGACCATTTGGGAGTGTTGGAAGTTCATTTTGTGTTCTGACGGTGAAAAACCCCGAAAAGTGTTTGTTAGGCTCAATGGGCTCTATAGACCATTTGGGAGTGTTGGAAGTTCATTTCGCGTTCTGACGGTGAAAACAACCGAAATGTGTTTGTTAGGCTTACTGGGCTCTATAGATCATTTGGGAGTGTTAGTTGTTCATTACGCGTTCTGACCGTGAAAACAACCGAAAATGTTTGTTATGCTCAATGGGCTCTATAGGCCATTTTGGAGTGTTGGTAGTTCATTTCGCGTTCTGACGGTGAAAACAACCGAAAAGTGTTCGTTAGGCTCAATGGGCTCTATAGACCATTTGGGAGTGTTAGTTGTTCATTTCGCGTTCTGACGGTGAAAACAACCGAAAAGTATATGTTAGGCTCAGTGGGCTCTATAGACCATTTGGGAGTGTTGGTAGTTCATTTCGTGTTCTGACGTTGAAAACAACCGAAAAGTGTTTGTTAGGCTCAATGTGCTCTATAGACCATTTGGGAGTGTTGGTAGTTCATTTCGTGTTTTGATGGTGAAAACAACTGAAAAGTGTTTGTTAGGGTCAATGGGATCTATAGACCATTTGGGAGTGTTGGTAGTTCATTTCCTGTTTTGACAGTAAATACAATCGAAAAGTGTTTGTTAGGCTCAATGGGCTCTATAGACCATTTGGGAGTGTTGGAAGTTCATTTTGTGTTCTGACGGTGAAAAACCCCGAAAAGTGTTTGTTAGGCTCAATGGGCTCTATAGACCATTTGGGAGTGTTGGAAGTTCATTTCGCGTTCTGACGGTGAAAACAACCGAAATGTGTTTGTTAGGCTTACTGGGCTCTATAGATCATTTGGGAGTGTTAGTTGTTCATTACGCGTTCTGACCGTGAAAACAACCGAAATGTGTTTGTTAGGCTTACTGGGCTCTATAGATCATTTGGGAGTGTTAGTTGGTCATTTCGCGTTCTGACGGTGAAAACAACCGAAAAGTGTTTGTTAGGCTCAATGAGCTCTATAGACCATTTGGGAGTGTAAGTTGATCATTTCGCGTTCTGACGGTGAAAACAACCGAAATGTGTTTGTTAGGCTCAATTGGCTCTATACACCATTTGGCAGTGTTAGTTGTTCATTTCGCGTTCTGACCGTGAAAACAACCGAAATGTGTTGGTTAGGCTCATTGGGCTCTATAGACTATTTGGAATTGTTAGTTGTTCATTTCGCGTTCTGACGGTGAAAACAACCGAAAAGTGTTTGTTAGGCTCAATGAGCTCTATAGACCATTTGGGAGTGTAAGTTGATCATTTCGCGTTCTGAAGGTGAAAACACCCGAAAAATGTTTGTTAGGCTCAATGGGCTCTATAGACCATTTGGGAGTGTTAGTTGGTCATTTCGCGTTCTGACGGTGAAAACAACCGAAAAGTGTTTGTTAGGCTCAATGAGCTCTATAGACCATTTGGGAGTGTAAATTGATCATTTCGCGTTCTGACGGTGAAAACAACCGAAATGTGTTTGTTAGGCTCAATGGGCTCTATAGACCATTTGGGACTGTTAGTTGTTCATTTCGCGTTCTGACGGTGAAAACAGCAGAAAAGTGTTTGTTAGGCTCAATGGGCTCTATAGACCATTTGGGAGGGTTAGTTGTTCATTTGGCGTTCTGACGGTGAAAACAACAGAAATGTGTTTGTTAGGCTCAATGGGCTCTATAGACCATTTGGGAGTGTTAGTTGTTCATTTCGCGTTCTGACGGTGAAAACAACCGAAAAGTGTTTGTTACGCTCAATGGGCTCTATAGACCATTTGGGAGTGTAAGTTGATCATTTCGCGTTCTGACGGTAAAAACAACCGAAATGTGTTTGTTAGGCTCAATTGGCTCTATACACCATTTGACAGTGTTAGTTGTTCATTTCGCGTTCTGACGGTGAAAACAACCGAAATGTGTTGGTTAGGCTCATTGGGCTCTATAGACTATTTGGGATTGTTAGTTGTTCATTTCGCGTTCTGATGGTGAAAACACCCGAAAAATGTTTGTTAGGCTTACTGGGCTCTATAGATCATTTGGGAGTGTTAGTTGTTCATTACGCGTTCTGACCGTGAAAACAACCGAAAATGTTTGTTATGCTCAATGGGCTCTATAGGCCATTTTGGAGTGTTGGTAGTTCATTTCGCGTTCTGACGGTGAAAACAACCGAAAGGTGTTCGTTAGGCTCAATGGGCTCTATAGACCATTTGGGAGTGTTAGTTGTTCATTTCGCGTTCTGACGGTGAAAACAACCGAAAAGTATATGTTAGGCTCAGTGGGCTCTATAGACCATTTGGGAGTGTTGGTAGTTCATTTCGTGTTCTGACGTTGAAAACAACCGAAAAGTGTTTGTTAGGCTCAATGTGCTCTATAGACCATTTGGGAGTGTTGGTAGTTCATTTCGTGTTTTGATGGTGAAAACAACTGAAAAGTGTTTGTTAGGGTCAATGGGATCTATAGACCATTTGGGAGTGTTGGTAGTTCATTTCCTGTTTTGACAGTAAATACAATCGAAAAGTGTTTGTTAGGCTCAATGGGCTCTATAGACCATTTGGGAGTGTTGGAAGTTCATTTTGTGTTCTGACGGTGAAAAACCCCGAAAAGTGTTTGTTAGGCTCAATGGGCTCTATAGACCATTTGGGAGTGTTGGAAGTTCATTTCGCGTTCTGACGGTGAAAACAACCGAAATGTGTTTGTTAGGCTTACTGGGCTCTATAGATCATTTGGGAGTGTTAGTTGTTCATTACGCGTTCTGACCGTGAAAACAACCGAAATGTGTTTGTTAGGCTTACTGGGCTCTATAGATCATTTGGGAGTGTTAGTTGGTCATTTCGCGTTCTGACGGTGAAAACAACCGAAAAGTGTTTGTTAGGCTCAATGAGCTCTATAGACCATTTGGGAGTGTAAGTTGATCATTTCGCGTTCTGACGGTGAAAACAACCGAAATGTGTTTGTTAGGCTCAATTGGCTCTATACACCATTTGGCAGTGTTAGTTGTTCATTTCGCGTTCTGACCGTGAAAACAACCGAAATGTGTTGGTTAGGCTCATTGGGCTCTATAGACTATTTGGAATTGTTAGTTGTTCATTTCGCGTTCTGACGGTGAAAACAACCGAAAAGTGTTTGTTAGGCTCAATGAGCTCTATAGACCATTTGGGAGTGTAAGTTGATCATTTCGCGTTCTGAAGGTGAAAACACCCGAAAAATGTTTGTTAGGCTCAATGGGCTCTATAGACCATTTGGGAGTGTTAGTTGGTCATTTCGCGTTCTGACGGTGAAAACAACCGAAAAGTGTTTGTTAGGCTCAATGAGCTCTATAGACCATTTGGGAGTGTAAATTGATCATTTCGCGTTCTGACGGTGAAAACAACCGAAATGTGTTTGTTAGGCTCAATGGGCTCTATAGACCATTTGGGACTGTTAGTTGTTCATTTCGCGTTCTGACGGTGAAAACAGCAGAAAAGTGTTTGTTAGGCTCAATGGGCTCTATAGACCATTTGGGAGGGTTAGTTGTTCATTTGGCGTTCTGACGGTGAAAACAACAGAAATGTGTTTGTTAGGCTCAATGGGCTCTATAGACCATTTGGGAGTGTTAGTTGTTCATTTCGCGTTCTGACGGTGAAAACAACCGAAAAGTGTTTGTTACGCTCAATGGGCTCTATAGACCATTTGGGAGTGTAAGTTGATCATTTCGCGTTCTGACGGTAAAAACAACCGAAATGTGTTTGTTAGGCTCAATTGGCTCTATACACCATTTGACAGTGTTAGTTGTTCATTTCGCGTTCTGACGGTGAAAACAACCGAAATGTGTTGGTTAGGCTCATTGGGCTCTATAGACTATTTGGGATTGTTAGTTGTTCATTTCGCGTTCTGATGGTGAAAACACCCGAAAAATGTTTGTTAGGCTCAATGGGCTCTATAGACCATTTGGGAGTGTTAGTTGGTCATTTCGCGTTCTGACGGTGAAAACAACCGAAAAGTGTTTGTTAGGCTCAATGAGCTCTATAGACCATTTGGGAGTGTAAGTTGATCATTTCGCGTTCTGACGGTGAAAACAACCGAAATGTGTTTGTTAGGCTCAATTGGCTCTATACACCATTTGGCAGTGTTAGTTGTTCATTTCGCGTTCTGACCGTGAAAACAACCGAAATGTGTTGGTTAGGCTCATTGGGCTCTATAGACTATTTGGAATTGTTAGTTGTTCATTTCGCGTTCTGACGGTGAAAACAACCGAAAAGTGTTTGTTAGGCTCAATGAGCTCTATAGACCATTTGGGAGTGTAAGTTGATCATTTCGCGTTCTGAAGGTGAAAACACCCGAAAAATGTTTGTTAGGCTCAATGGGCTCTATAGACCATTTGGGAGTGTTAGTTGGTCATTTCGCGTTCTGACGGTGAAAACAACCGAAAAGTGTTTGTTAGGCTCAATGAGCTCTATAGACCATTTGGGAGTGTAAATTGATCATTTCGCGTTCTGACGGTGAAAACAACCGAAATGTGTTTGTTAGGCTCAATGGGCTCTATAGACCATTTGGGACTGTTAGTTGTTCATTTCGCGTTCTGACGGTGAAAACAGCAGAAAAGTGTTTGTTAGGCTCAATGGGCTCTATAGACCATTTGGGAGGGTTAGTTGTTCATTTGGCGTTCTGACGGTGAAAACAACAGAAATGTGTTTGTTAGGCTCAATGGGCTCTATAGACCATTTGGGAGTGTTAGTTGTTCATTTCGCGTTCTGACGGTGAAAACAACCGAAAAGTGTTTGTTACGCTCAATTGGCTCTATACACCATTTGACAGTGTTAGTTGTTCATTTCGCGTTCTGACGGTGAAAACAACCGAAATGTGTTGGTTAGGCTCATTGGGCTCTATAGACTATTTGGGATTGTTAGTTGTTCATTTCGCGTTCTGAAGGTGAAAACACCCGAAAAATGTTTGTTAGGCTCAATGGGCTCTATAGACCATTTGGGAGTGTTAGTTGGTCATTTCGCGTTCTGACGGTGAAAACAACCGAAAAGTGTTTGTTAGGCTCAATGAGCTCTATAGACCATTTGGGAGTGTAAGTTGATCATTTCGCGTTCTGACGGTGAAAACAACCGAAATGTGTTTGTTAGGCTCAATGGGCTCTATAGACCATTTGGGACTGTTAGTTGTTCATTTCGCGTTCTGACGGTGAAAACAGCAGAAAAGTGTTTGTTAGGCTCAATGGGCTCTATAGACCATTTCGGAGGGTTAGTTGTTCATTTGGCGTTCTGACGGTGAAAACAACAGAAATGTGTTTGTTAGGCTCATTTGTCTATATAGACCATTTGGGAGTGTTAGTTGTTCATTTCGCGATCTGACGGTGAAAACAACCGACAAGTGTTTGTTAGGCTCAATGGGCTCTATAGACCATTTGGGAGTGTTAGTTGTTCATTTCGCGTTCTGACGGTGAAAACAACCGAAACGTATATGTTAGGCTCAGTGGGCTCTATAGACCATTTGGAAGTGTTGCTAGTTCATTTCGTGTTCTGATGTTGAAAACAACCGAAAAGTGTTTGTTAGGCTCAATGGGCTCTATAGACCATTTGGGAGTGTTGCTAGTTCATTTCGTGTTCTGATGTTGAAAACAACCGAAAAGTGTTTGTTAGGCTCAATGGGCTCTATAGACCATTTGGGAGTGTTGGTAGTTCATTTCGTGTTTTGACGGTGAAAACAACTGAAAAGTGTTTGTTAGGCTCAATGGGATCTATAGACCATTTGGGAGTGTTGGTAGTTCATTTCCTGTTTTGACGGTAAATACAACCGAAAAGTGTTTGTTAGGCTCAATGGGCTCTATAGACCATTTGGGAGTGTTGGAAGTTCATTTTGTGTTCTGACGGTGAAAACCCCCGAAAAGTGTTTGTTAGGCTCAATGGGCTCTATAGACCATTTGGGAGTGTTGGAAGTTCATTTCGCGTTCTGACGGTGAAAACAACCGAAATGTGTTTGTTAGGCTTACTGGGCTCTATAGATCATTTGGGAGTGTTAGTTGTTCATTACGCGTTCTGACCGTGAAAACAACCGAAAAGTGTTTGTTATGCTCAATGGGCTCTATAGGCCATTTTGGAGTGTTGGTAGTTCATTTCGCGTTCTGACGGTGAAAACAACCGAAAAGTGTTCGTTAGGCTCAATGGGCTCTATAGACCATTTGGGAGTGTTAGTTGTTCATTTCGCGTTCTGACGGTGAAAACAACCGAAAAGTATATGTTAGGCTCAGTGGGCTCTATAGACCATTTGGGAGTGTTGGTAGTTCATTTCGTGTTCTGACGTTGAAAACAACCGAAAAGTGTTTGTTAGGCTCAATGTGCTCTATAGACCATTTGGGAGTGTTGGTAGTTCATTTCGTGTTTTGATGGTGAAAACAACTGAAAAGTGTTTGTTAGGGTCAATGGGATCTATAGACCATTTGGGAGTGTTGGTAGTTCATTTCCTGTTTTGACAGTAAATACAATCGAAAAGTGTTTGTTAGGCTCAATGGGCTCTATAGACCATTTGGGAGTGTTGGAAGTTCATTTTGTGTTCTGACGGTGAAAAACCCCGAAAAGTGTTTGTTAGGCTCAATGGGCTCTATAGACCATTTGGGAGTGTTGGAAGTTCATTTCGCGTTCTGACGGTGAAAACAACCGAAATGTGTTTGTTAGGCTTACTGGGCTCTATAGATCATTTGGGAGTGTTAGTTGTTCATTACGCGTTCTGACCGTGAAAACAACCGAAATGTGTTTGTTAGGCTTACTGGGCTCTATAGATCATTTGGGAGTGTTAGTTGTTCATTACGCGTTCTGACCTTGAAAACAACCGAAAAGTGTTTGTTAGGATCATTTGGGCTCTATAGACCATTTGGGAGTGTTAGTTGTTCATTTCGCGTTCTGACGGTGAAAACAACCGAAAAGTGTTTGTTAGGCTCAATGGGCTCTATAGACCATTTGGGAGTGTTGGTTGTGTAACGGAACAGGGTATATGCCGACTCGTATTCGAGTCTAGTTGATCTATAAATAATATAAGCTAATGTTTAATACATACATCCGGTGCATGAATAATGCAGCAGTGCCCAGCGACCAATCACTGTAGCGCATTTCGCTACTTGTGCGCGGCCGGCCTGGGGCCTTAGTCAGTTGCAGTCTGGATGCTGACGTGGTAGCAGTGATAAGTCGTTGAGCGCATAAATTCGTGAATTGCGTGTCCGACGTGAACTAGCGCGGCCGATCGACGAACGACCGGTGAGTTTAGTAGCTAGCGGGTTATTTGACATTGGGTCTAGATTATAGTTGGACCTGGGCGAGTGGGCTGGGCTAGGTAACCTTTGGTTGGGGAGTCAGTGAAGCTAGATTTGTTGGGAGGATTGTCTGCCCTTTACGGTGCGGTGACGGTTGAGTGTAGCCCAAGGTTACTCGGAGAGCTTACTGTCCCTGTTGAGGTTTACCAGGCGAGGCGTTTCAGTGCCCTGAGGATTACTGTAATTCTCTGGTAGTTCGACCCGTAACGTGTTAATTACCCCGGGCTACTTGCAACAACAAGTGAGGGTTACTGTAGTTACAGTGAGGTATACTAAACTGGTAGTGAGGATTAATTTGTGCTTATGTAATTACCCCTCATTCTGAGGTTTACCTTGAGCTCGCTGCCAGTGAGCTAAATCTGGTTGCGGTATACTAGACTTGTAGTGAGGATTAATTCGTGCATAGGTAATTATCCCTCATTCTTAAGTATTTCATCATCCTGCCATATTTCGTGTTTACTCGTAAGGATTATAATTGTATTAACTGTTATATGTGTATGCCCCGTAACATTTATATTGTATAAGCAAAGGCAACGTAATTCAAGCCCCGTTACACTCGGGTGGTGCAGTTGACAACGTGAGGTTTACTGGGCCTCGTGAGGATTATCCGAGGGTGCAGTTGACCCTTTTATATCTAAGTGAGGTTTATCTAATACCAGCGAGGATTATTGTGTATATTTATTTGTATGTAAATCGCATTACTCTTGAATCAGGAAGAGAATAAGTCCAATTATTGATCTTCTTTGGAATACTTGTCATTGTGAGATTTATTTGCATTGTGAGGTTTATTAGGACTAATTATTTAGTGCTCTGCTATTACATCAAGCTAATCATGCAGTCATAAAACGGTGGTATATTTCCACCAAACGAGCTGCCCCTAGGTTAAGTCCGCCGTTCGTTAATTGTCCCCCCTTGCGTCTGGATAGCCGCTCATCCTTGCGCGAGGCTAATAAATATATTTGTTGGATAATAAGAGTTGGTTGGAGTCCTGGGATAATAAGACCAGTCCCCATCTAGGTCCTCCGCCGGTTCCGCCACAGTAGTTCATTTCCTGTTTTGACGGTGAAAACAACCGAAAAGTGTTTGTTAGGCTCAATGGGCTCTTTAGACCATTTGGGAGTGTTGGTTGTTCATTTCGTGTTCTGGAGGTGAAAAAACCCGAAAAGTGTTAGTTAGGCTCAATGGGAACTATAGACCATTTGGGAGTGTTGGTAGTTCATTTCGTGTTTTGACGGTGAAAACAACCGAAAAGTGTTTGTTAGGCTCAATGGGCTCTTTAGACCATTTGGGAGTGTTGGTTGTTCATTTCGTGTTCTGGAGGTGAAAAACACCGAAAAGTGTTAGTTAGGCTCAATGGGAACTATAGACCATTTGGGAGTGTTGGTAGTTCATTTTGTGTTTTGAAGGTGAAAACAACCGAAAAGTGTTTGTTAGGCTCAATGGGCTGTATAGACCATTTGGGAGTGTTAGTTGTTCATTTTGCATTCTGACGGTGAAAACAACCGAAAAGTGTTTGTTAGGCTCAATGGGCTCTATAGACCATTTGGGATTGTTGGTAGTTCATTTTGTGTTTTGACGGTGAAAACAACTGAAAAGTGTTTGTTAGGCTCAATGGGCTCTATAGACCATTTGGGAGTGTTGGTAGTTCATTTCCTGTTTTGACGGTGAAAACAACCGAAAAGTGTTTGTTAGGCTCAATGGGCTCTATAGACCATTTGGGAGTGTTGGAAGTTCATTTTGTGTTCTGACAGTGAAAAAAAACCGAAAAGTGTTTGTTAGGCTCAATGTGCTCTATAGACCATTTGGGAGTGTTGGAAATTCATTTTGTGTTCTGACGGTGAAAACAACCGACAAGTGGTTGTTAGGCTCAATGGGCTCTATAGACCATTTGGGAGTGTTGGAAGTTCAATTTGTGTTCTGACGGTGAAAACAACCGAAAAGTGGTTGTTAGGCTCAATGGGCTCTTTAGACCATATGGGAGTGTTAGTTGTTCATTTCGCGTTCTGACGGTGAAAACAACCGAAAAGTGTTTGTTAGGCTCAATGGGCTCTATAGACCATTTGGGAGTGTTGGTAGTTCATTTCGTGTTCTGAAGATGAAAACAACCAAAAAGTGTTTGTTAGGCTCAATGGGCTCTATAGACCATTTGGGAGTGTTGGAAGTTCATTTTGTGTTCTGACGGTGAAAACAACCGAAAAGTGGTTGTTAGGCTCAGTGGGCTCTTTAGACCATGTAGGAGTGTTGGTTGTTCATTTTGTGTTCTGGCGGTGAAAAACCCCGAAAAGTGTTTGTTAGGCTCAATGGGTTCTATAGACCATTTGGGAGTGTTGGTAGTTGATTTTGTGTTCTGACGGTGAAAACAACCGAAAAGTGGTTGTTAGGCTCAATGGGCTCTATAGACCATTTAGGAGTGTTGGTTGTTCATTTTGTGTTCTGGCGGTGAAAAACCCCGAAAAGTGTTTGTTAGGCTCAATGGGTTCTATAGACCATTTTGGAGTGTTGGTAGTTTATTTCGTGTTCTGAAGATGAAAACAACCAAAAAGTGTTTGTTAGGCTCAATGGGCTCTATAGACCATTTGGGAGTGTTGGTAGTTTATTTCTCGTTCCGACGGTGATAAAACCCCAAAAGTGTGTGTTAGGCTCAATGGGCTCTATAGACTATTTGTGAGTGTTGGAAGTCCATTTCGTGTTCTGACGGTGAAAAAACCCGAAAGGAGTTTATTGGGCTCAATGGGCACTATAGACCAGTTGTGAGTGTTGGAAGTCCATTTCGTGTTCTGACGGTGAAAAAACCCGAAAGGAGTTTGTTGGGATCAATGGGCGCTATAGACCAATTGGGAGTGTTGATAATTCATTTCGTGTTCTGACGGTGAAAGAATCCGAAAAGTGTCTGTTTGGCTCAATTGGCGCTATAGACCATTTTGGGGTGTTGGAAGTTCATTTTCTGTTCTGACGGTGAAAACAACCGAAAAGTGTTTGTTAGGATCAATGGGCTATAAAGACTATTTGGGAGTGTTGGTAGTTCATTTCGTGTTCTGACGCTGAAAACAACCGATAAGTGTTTGTTAGGCTCAATGGGCTATATAGACCATTTGGGAGTGTTGGTAGTTCATTTCCTGTTTTGACGGTGAAAACAACCGAAAAGTGTTTGTTAGGCTCAATGGGCTCTATAGACCATTTGGGAGTGTTGGAAGTTCAATTTGTGTTCTGACGGTGAAAACAACCGAAAAGTGGTTGTTAGGCTCAATGGGCTCTTTAGACCATATGGGAGTGTTAGTTGTTCATTTCGCGTTCTGACGGTGAAAACAACCGAAAAGTGTTTGTTAGGCTCAATGGGCTCTATAGACCATTTGGGAGTGTTGGTAGTTCATTTCGTGTTCTGAAGATGAAAACAACCAAAAAGTGTTTGTTAGGCTCAATGGGCTCTATAGACCATTTGGGAGTGTTGGAAGTTCATTTTGTGTTCTGACGGTGAAAACAACCGAAAAGTGGTTGTTAGGCTCAGTGGGCTCTTTAGACCATGTAGGAGTGTTGGTTGTTCATTTTGTGTTCTGGCGGTGAAAAACCCCGAAAAGTGTTTGTTAGGCTCAATGGGCTCTATAGACCATTTGGGAGTGTTGGTAGTTCATTTTGTGTTCTGACGGTGAAAACAACCGAAAAGTGGTTGTTAGGCTCAATGGGCTCTTTAGACCATTTAGGAGTGTTGGTTGTTCATTTTGTGTTCTGGCGGTGAAAAACCCCGAAAAGTGTTTGTTAGGCTCAATGGGTTCTATAGACCATTTTGGAGTGTTGGTAGTTTATTTCGTGTTCTGAAGATGAAAACACCCAAAAAGTGTTTGTTAGGCTCAATGGGCTCTATAGGCCGTTGTGGAGTGTTGGAAGTTCATTTCCTTTTCTGACGGAGAATTTCGCCGAAAAGTGTTTGTGAGGCCTAATGCGCACTATAGCACATTTGGGAGTGTTGGAAGTCCATTTCCTATTATTGCGCCGAAAAGTGTTTGTTAGGCTTAATGGGCGCTATAGAACATTTGGGAGTGTTGGAAGTTCATTTCGTGTTCTGACGGTGAATTGCGCCGAAAAGTGTTTGTTAGGCTAAATAAGCACCATAGCACATTTGGGAGTGTTGGAAGTCCATTTCCTATTATTGCGCCGAAAAGTGTTTGTTAGGGCTTAATGGGCGCTATAGAACATTTGGGAGTGTTGGAAGTCCATGTTGTGTTCTGACGGAGAATTGCGCCGCAAAGTGTTTGTTAGGCTTAATGGTCGGAATCTTATACAAAAGATACACAACAGCTTGAACTTGAAGCTTGAGACTGAGAGTCATGGAGAAATAAGTGTCTGTCATGGGTAAATCAAGCGATGAGCACTCCTCCAATATAGAGCTCGAAGTTGCCAAAACACACTGTTTCGACATGGAGGTAAGGTTTCTTTCTCTCAGGAAACAACGGCCAACTGCACATGGTGTACGGATAGCGTGTAGGTTCTCGACACATGTCATAGTGATTATTCTCCGTCAAACACTCAACTCCCAGTCCCACGATCCAACGTCGGAATCACAAGTCCCGTCTAATACATGTGAGGCAGACCCTCCTTTGTGCCTGACTGTACCCTAATTACGTCAGGAGACCTGATCCCAGTTAAACATTTATGGCATCTTCAACATTTGGAGAAACGTGCGATGACGCCACCATTTTTCCTCTCCCCCTCCAATCAGGGGGTCCCCTGCCGGCCATGCCAGGATTAAACCGGCCAGACAAAAATATTTAGATTATAATATTAGCTTCTAGGCAGGTTTCCTTAGACAAATATAGTAACACATTTTAGTCACTGTAGTTGGCCCTACTTGATTGTAGTGTGGACCGTAATTTACCGTAGTAACCACGGCACTACGATTGACGTACGGTCAACTACAGTCTACTACGTTCAAATTAACTACATTTGTTCACGCCCATTATGTCCGCTTGTTTCATTACGTCCGACAGTAATTTTTGGACGTCCAAGAACAATTATGTCCGACCCATTACGTCCGACGGACGATTGTGTCCGACCCATTACGTCCGACAGACGATTATGTCCGACCCATTACGTCCGACAGACGATTATGTCCGACCCATTACATTCGACAGACAATTATATCCGACCCATTACGTCCGACAGACGATTATGTCCGACCCATTACGTCCGACGGACGATTATGTCCGACCAATTACCTCCGACGGACGATTAGGTCCGACCCATTACGTCCGACGGACGATTAGGTCCGACCCATTACGTCCGACGGACGATTAGGTCCGACCCATTACGTCCGACGGACGATTATGTCCGACCCATTACGTCCGACGGACGAATATGTTCGACCCGTATACCCTGTTGTGGGTAAACGGAATTATCTGGGCAACTATGTTGTGCAAAAACGAGCATTTAAATCTGCATAAATTGAAGAGACAGTTCATCCATTTACATTGATCGAGAGCCTACACGTGGTAATGTTTAAAACATGGCCCATAGCACGCGCAATTCAACCAATGAGTGGGTCAATGTACTTGTGCACGGTGTGGCGGTCTCACTTCTCCGGCGTGCTAGCTTCTCCGAAAGGGAAATAATGCTTCAACACGCATGCGCAAAATTGCGCAGTGGTTTACATTTTTGCCGACTTTATTCTGTGTGCTGAGTTCTTTGGTGGTGTACTGGTGAACGTAAGATTGTAGGATGTGTATATGTTACAGGGTACCAGTAGAATCCAGGGCGCGTGCGACAAAATTGTACATGTACTACATTGTACTGCTATTTGCTTCGACACGGCGGCGTCGGCAGACACATGACGGCCAGACTCGCTTTTGACAAGAAAAAGAGCGATCGTATTATCTTCTATCTATCTGATGAGTGTTGCATTTATTTATAATACATGTTATATTAATAACGAATATTTGTAATGCGGTAGTATCCACAAACAAGATTTATACATAGTCCGACTCGTGTGAGTGCTCAGACTCAGAGATATAATTAAAGCTTCTCCTCAGTTCAGTCAATCATCCCCTCCTGATGAAAACAACTTGCTACAATCTTCAAATTAAATTATTTTAATTTTTGCCCAATTTGGTTGTCTTTTCCCTATATAGTGAGTGATCAGTTAACGAAAATTGGTCCTGAAATTAGCCACACTTTGTCAAATGCGATGAAAAATATGGTGATAGCGCCCTCTCTTAGTAGCCCGGCATCAGGAGAAGTAAGCACAGCGGATAAATGAGTATGTGATTGTAACGTGCTGACTTATCCGCTCAATCCGCCCGGAGAAGCTAGCACGCCGGAGAAGTGAGACCGCCACACCGGGAATAACAGTGGTTTATCGATAGAGCTGCGCCGTTTCTTTTCGAACTATAAAGGATGGCTATATGGGAGGGTCGTGCTTTGCGCACTCGGTTTTGGATGGTTCAAATTGCATAATTTTGTTCCAAGTGGAGGATGGGATCACTGATTTAACTCCCCGCTTTATCAAGGTTTGACAAGCAATAAGAAGCCAGCTAGAGTCTAAAAATGTATATGAGAATATAAATTCCAATCAACACAATGTAAATGATAATATGACGCATTCCGCAGGGATCAAAAATCAGGGTGATTGTCCTGAATAATAAACACTTATTTTGGGGCGTGGACAGAATCGCTTTAAGTTTAAGTGCAAGATCAAGGCCCTTTTCCAAACCTCCAGGCTTCGGCTTTGGCTTCGGCTCCGGTGTGGCGGTCTCACTTCTCCGGCGTGCTAGCTTCTCCGGGCGGATTGAGCGGATAAGTCAGCACGTTACAATCACATACTCATTTATCCGCTGTGCTTACTTCTCCTGATGCCGGGCTACTAACAGAAGGCGCTATCACCATATTTTTCATCGCATTTGACAAAATGTGGCTGATTTCAGGACCAATTTTCGTTAACTGATCACTCACTATATAGGGAAAAGACAACCAAATTGGGCAACAATTAAAATAATTTAATTTGAAGATTGTAGCAAGTTGTTTTCATCAGGGGATGATTGACTGAACTGAGGAGAAGCTTTAATTATATCTCTGAGTCTGAGCACTCGCACGAGTCGGACTATGTATAAATCTTGTTTGTGGATACTACCGCATTACAAATATTCGTTATTAATATTACATGTATTATAAATAAATGAAACAGTCATCAGATAGATAGAAGATAATACGATCGCTCTTTTTCTTGTCAGAAGCGAGTCTGGCCGTCATGTGTCTGCCGACGCCGCCGTGTCGAAGCAAATAGCAGTACAATGTAGTACATGTACAATTTTGTCGCACGCGCCCTGGATTCTACTGGTACCCTGTAACATAGACACATCCTACAATCTTACGTTCACCAGTACATCACCAAAGAACTCAGCACACAGAATAAAGTCGGCAAAAATGTAAACCACTGCGCAATTTTGCGCATGCGTGTTGAAGCGTTATTTCCCTTTCGGAGAAGCTAGCACGCCGGAGAAGTGAGACCGCCACACCGGCAAAGCGATACAGTTTCAGTAATGACCAATCGCACAGCTGGCCAACAGGATCCTCATTCCAAAGGCCTTACATGTACTTCACAACATACTGAGACACATGCATTTTAGGAAGCTGAATCTCGGCAACCAGAGCATTGAACCTATCACTTATAGACCATGGGATGAACATGAAATAGGCATTCACATTTGAAGAATTGTGACCCCCCTCTAGAAGCTACCTGATATTTTCCAGAAATACAAATATGATCCTATTGAATCAGAATATCAGGTTCGACAGAGAGAAAAATTGCACATTAATTAGGCTCAACCAATTAAAATATCCAGCTTGAAAATAGCGCCCTCTGTTGGTCACTTCGGGAGAGGTGTGTACAAAACCTATGAGGAATTGAAATGTACACAAACAAATGGCAGGGGGCGATTTGAGCTCGTCTGGACAGAAATGACTGCTCTGTTTTTGTTTTCCCGATTTCCTGTATATTCTTTATTTAAAGAAATATTCCTAAACCAAGATTGTTATAGTTTTGTTCATGTTATCAACAGTTCAGTTTTTGTTTTCATAGTTTCTTTTCATTTTATCAACCGAATGTTTGTATCTTGCCTGTTTCTTTTTGATTTTGGGACTCCCCCCAAAAAAACAAATTAAACCCCCAAAAACACAAGAACAGAAGAAAAGAAGAAGAAACGGTTATAAGAACAATGACAAATATTTATTATACATTATTGCAAATTTTGTATCATTATTTTTGCTATTTTATTCACAATATCAGAACTTCATCAAAAACCTTTTTAGAATGGTATACTTGTAAACGCCATGTGATTGACAATCTTCAACCAATTGTTATCCTGAAAGATACAGCAATATTGATTATTGCTTTGTAAGTTATATCTGTGCAGTAATTGTAATTCAATGATATTTTAAAGTTAGAACAGATTTGTGTAGATGTACAGTGTAATAATTATGCTTAAATGAGTTACAGGTAAATGTAAACCAGCACATCAGCTTCTATAAATGTGAGCAAGTGCTTTGTTTCAACTTCTAAAATTAATTTTTAAATTTTGTTATGATGCTTCAGTAAACAAAATTATAACTGCATTTATATACCTGTAAAAACAAAAGGATTATCTTAACCTGAGGTGAAATTGAAGGAGTGATAATTAAAATACGAAAGTAATTCACTTTTACGACACTGAACATTAGTGCCATTTTACTTATGTAAATCTTCTCAAGTTTTTTTTGTTTACATACTCCCATAAAACATGCTATGGAATAAGATAAGGCAGGTAAATTAAACCAATTTTCCTTGGATGAGCTTCTCCATTCTTGAAATGACAGTTGATAATCTTGCTGCACAGTGTCATCATTTGCTTTCGACTTGTACTCCCTGGCTACTTTGGTGTACTTTGGTAACATGTACGGTGGTATTTTACCTCTATTGTTACTACATGTAGATCCCTATCCTGAATATCAAGTAACAGCAGCTCATCCTGCCTAATATTTGCTGCTTCAAGCAATTTCCCATCCGGCATTGTTTCGCAATTAACTAGCCGTTTTTCTTTGTTAGTATATCTTTACAAACGGTGCACTGAACAGGCAAGACATGTTTTCTGCCTGGAAGAGGTTACACGTGTTGGTCACCAGAAGTTTAAGGAACTCAGACCAGCTTGAACAAATTCCACAAAGGCTCCCCATCTTGTTCGTCTGCCGTTTTCTATTTCAGCAGCTTAAAAATAACAACATATTACATAAATAAACTACAACAAGCTCTAATTTTAACTTGTTATCCATTTATCCACTCCCACAAAAAAAACCACTTACATGTACATTTTTTGCCTTTAACTACAAAGTAGTATGCATGTTTTCTATTATTTTACACTGCATGTATTTTAATATTCCCCCCCCCCCCACCCAATTGTTTTTATGAATACTCAGTTAATTTAAAGTTAGGATACATCATTGGCGATCACCCGACGACTATATTGAATTTTTGGTAATAAAATGCAAATATTTGAACAATTATGGGATATCTAGCGCAATCATTTTGCTGGATGCCTAGTATCATTATTTACTTTCCAATGAGTAAGATATTTTCCTAATAATTAAGTAGTAAATATTTTTAATATCTGCAAATGGTGTATCCTTCCTTTAACACAGAATTCATCAAGTCCTATATTTATATTTGAATCTATTTATATTTACATACAAATTACATTAAGCAGATGCCAAATGCTATTTTGTGCTGTTTTATTTATACTAGTCAAAAGTACCCGTGGGTGTAATATATGACCGGAAAAAGGGAAGTTGGGGATGGGGTGACGTACCCGTACCCGTAAGTTTGGGCGAGATCGGACCAAGGACTTGGGAGGAGTAGCGAAAAACGAACATTTGACCTTTGACCCCAGTGACCTTGACATATGACCGGAAGAAGGGAAGTTGGGGATGGGGTGACGTACCCGTACCCGTAAGTTTGGGCGAGATCGGACCAAGGACTTGGGAGGAGTAGCGAAAAACGAACATTTGACCTTTGACCCCAGTGACCCTGACATATGACCGGAAGAAGGGAAGTTGGGGATGGGGTGACGTACCCGTACCCGTAAGTTTGGGCGAGATCGGACCAAGGACTTGGGAGGAGTAGCGAAAAACGAACATTTGACCTTTGACCCCAGTGACCTTGACATATGACCGGAAGAAGGGAAGTTGGGGATGGGGTGACGTACCCGTACCCGTAAGTTTGGGCGAGATCGGACCAAGGACTTGGGAGGAGTAGCGAAAAACGAACATTTGACCTTTGACCCCAGTGACCTTGACATATGACCGGAAGAAGGGAAGTTGGGGATGGGGTGACGTACCCGTACCCGTAAGTTTGGGCGAGATCGGACCAAGGACTTGGGAGGAGTAGCGAAAAACGAACATTTGACCTTTGACCCCAGTGACCTTGACATATGACCGGAAGAAGGGAAGTTGGGGATGGGGTGACGTACCCGTACCCGTAAGTTTGGGCGAGATCGGACCAAGGACTTGGGAGGAGTAGCGAAAAACGAACATTTGACCTTTGACCCCAGTGACCTTGACATATGACCGGAAGAAGGGAAGTTGGGGATGGGGTGACGTACCCGTACCCGTAAGTTTGGGCGAGATCGGACCAAGGACTTGGGAGGAGTAGCGAAAAACGAACATTTGACCTTTGACCCCAGTGACCTTGACATATGACCGGAAGAAGGGAAGTTGGGGATGGGGTGACGTACCCGTACCCGTAAGTTTGGGCGAGATCGGACCAAGGACTTGGGAGGAGTAGCGAAACAAACAGACAGACAAACGTTGCTCGAATTATAGTATGATGATGATGATAAGGGATTTCACTACTTGTTCTATTTCTCTCTGGTCTGCCATTTTTTGTCTGTCTTCAGCCCGTTTGACTTGCAGAAGTGGTAGAGATGATCCCTCGGATTGTCGCTGTGTCTCCTACAGAATAATAATTTAAAACTGTTACTTAGTACAAACTTGGCCCAACAGTAAAACACCAAGAACTGGAATTAGTTTCATACTTGGCCACCACCACATTTTATAAACAATAAATAATAAATTCCTAAAAAAGGCTTTAAAAAGTGGTGACATTTATTTCTGTAGCCTTTTGGGGAGTTTGAATTTATGAAATAAAATGCGGTGGCCAAATACGGAGTTCTTTCCCCATAGACAAAATACACTATTTAGTAAGGGACACTTTGCTGTACACAGGGGTTAAGTACCCAGCATCAGTCCCCGCTTTGCATAGAATAAATACAAATTAAAAAAATGGCCACTGACTTGAAATTGAACCTTATTACAACAATGAATGATGGCCTGTAACATAACATTAACAATAAATTAACCGAATATTTGCCATATTGTCCCATTCCTCCATGGCTGTCCTAGCCACAATATACAAAATCATACCTTCTTTGGGTACGTCCACGGTCCTGGAAAGCACTTGAAAGAGCAATGGGATGGCTGGCGTCTTCACTTCCAAGAGGCACGGCTTGGCCTAAATGCTTACCCGGTTTGCCGATGCTCGCGTGCTTGGTCTATATCAATGAACCGTTGAACGACAACGTAGTGGCAGTTTGGGGCAATTTAAAGCTTGTCATCGCGTACAACACTCTCTGAATTTAGCCTAGCTCTTCACGCTAAATTGTATTACTTTAGATTTGGCATAAGTTGTGTGCATACAGCAATACAAAGGACTTTCGTCGCCTTCATCTTCAGCTAAATTCGCGTCCGATGAAGACGCCATCTTGCACAACGTGATCGCACCGACTCCGCTGTAACAAGTCGTGACATTGGTCAATGTTGCATGAGAAACTCGTTGTGATTGGTTAGCAGTAAAAGTCATCGATTTATCTTTATATGGTTCGTGAAAATCATGGCTTTATTTCTTGAGTATTTTTCCAACTCAAATGTACTATTACTTGATAATGCGAATGTTTTAGGCTTGGCGAGTTTTAGGGTGATGAAAGACGGAATTTACACGAATTTTAAGCCCAAAATGTAATAGCTTCTTGAGGGGGGTCACAAAAACAACGAATTTGTGAGATCATCCTGCGGCCTATTAACGGGAAAAGACACCTCAAGAGGCCAATATGGGCTGCAGACATCGATACAAAGTGCCGAAGAATACGTGCCAACACTTAATTAGGAAGATGACAAAGTAATGTTTGTTTAGGTTCGCTTTTGGTGGGTGTAGAGCGGTTGCTTGGAGGGTCGGCATACATTGAGATATTTGGTGAATCATCAGAAAACTGTTCAAGTTCGGAATGTTCTTGAACAATTTCGTCATTTCCTCCGGTACCCGCCAATGGTTCAAGCCTGATAAAATGGAACTCAAACTCGTGACCAAGATAGACAGTTTCAACATAATTGGCATCGTATGGCTCAATAAATGTCAGTCCTCGGTGTTGACTGGATACCACACCTATTCTCACTTGGTACGCATTAGCAGCTGCCTGCAAAGCAATATGATCTCCCCACTCATTGCCAGACAGCCTTGTCAAATAATCAAAAGTTAAACCGGGTACGAATTCTGCAAGAGGAGTTCCCATGTGGACCGGATTTTGTCTCAACCAAGACACAACATCAGACCTCACAGTGCTGTGATCGTTAAGTTGTAAATGTTCAAAGCGAAGGTTCAGACTTTGTGCAAGTGAGTGAAACATGCAGTTCCCATCCCGAGGTATTTCTCCTTCTGGAATTAAACCATTTTCTAGGGCGTTTGTTATTAAATCATCGTGAGCACTTTCAAAAAAAGACTCCATCGCCATGTCTAACAAATTCCTGAGCTCTGAGGCCATGCGACTTGTGTTTTCTTATTCGACAGTTCAAACGAGACTTTCTGCAACACATTTCTGACATTTTGTTTGAACACAAAGGAACGGCAAAACGATCACAAGCATCATCACTACACTGACACATTTCGATTACTTTCTTCATGATAAGTTTCTGTAATTTCTGCCTATCATTTTCTATAGATTGAGTTATGGCGGCTAAATCAGCGACCCGAACCCCCTTTTCCCATTTCTGACCGTTCTCCGTGACTCTGACCTTGTACGTATGTAGTTTATAATTAGTCTTGACAATTTCTCCCTGGTGAATCATTTTATTTGACACCTTACCTCGTTTGCTCTTTCTAATCCAAACCTTGTCGCCAGGCAAATAAAGACTGGGCGGACGTTTTGCCATAGATCGTTTGACCATTCCTTTAGAGCTTTTCCTAGAGAAATACTTCGCATTATCTCGAATACGTCGAACTTCATCTTGTTTTGGGTTGTTGCTGCTGCAGCTGTAATTAACTAATGATGGCATGTTACTATTTGCCTTCCGGCCATGATAAACTCCAAACGGCGTTGCTTGAATGGCCTCGTGAAACTCAATGTTGCGTAGGAATGCATATCTGTTTACTTGCCGTGCCCAGTTAGTTTTCTTTGATTTGACTACATCAAACATAACTTTTCTTTTCCACGTGCGATGCGACAATTCGATTTTTCCTTGACTTTGTGGGTGATATGGTCGTCCTCTAATTTGTCTTATTTTCCATTTTTTCCAAAATGAATGGACGTGACCCATAAACTCTTTGCCATTGTCGCTCTGTAACACCCTAGGATGTCCCTCAGGTAGATAGAGATTTGATAATACGTTGGCAATAGGTTTGCTACGTTTGGACTCTAGTGGGTAAAGCCAGAGGTATCTACTGAATACGTCCAGGACACTGAGAATGTATCTGTATGTTCGTTTTCCACTGTTGTCTTGACATTTTCTCATGTCTACCAAGTCGATCTGATGTCTCTTGTGTACATCGGTAGCCAATACAGGCTTCAATGGAGCTTTATTGGGAAATACGGGTCCTAATTGACGGTGGAGTGGCAATGCCTTAACACAATTTCCAGTCTTTTCTCTACTTACGCCCTGGAACCGTTCCCCCATTTTTTTGTTTAGTTTGATAACGCTAGACCCTTTACTTTGTGTGTACTCTTTTTGAACCATTTCCCCAACCTCTTCCTCAATGAGCAGCATTGTATCGTTAAGGAAAATTCTGTCTTGCCAAAGTCCGTTTACTTCTTGTTTGCGCACCTTCACGTTGTACAACAGCCGCCATCTCCGTATGTGCCTGTACGCCGCCTTCACGTTTAAATCATCTAGTCGTCCAGGGAGGCGAATGCCACTGAGGATACCTATATAGGAAACAAACCATAAACAAAACAACTTTTGGTTAAACACTGTAGCATTTACATGTTGTTGTCCTGATTGATTAAGACAAACAAAAATACTTTATGTAACATTAATGGCGTCATTTATGAGTACCGACGTACATTAATGTTATCGAAATGTTTATTAGAAGTACCCGTTCCTATGGACTCATAGTGTTATTCATAATGTAAATTAGTAATTAGCCTTTTAGAAGTATGTTGAACACAATAAGCGTGCTCTTATTTATCCAGTTCAAATATTCCTATTGTGCCCACCATACTTTAAAGGGGCTAATAAGGAACAATCCAATCCAGTAACAAATGAACAAGGACAAGTCTAGGTTGACTGGATTGCAAATCTTAACACCATTTTCTTGAGTAGTTTGTGTGTTTAAAAATCGGCGATGAAGAGCAAACCACAATCTTTAAATTACACCAAAACAATAATTTTTGCTAAAGCTCAAATATCAAAATAGGCAAACTACACAATAGGCCTACTCACTCAGAAGGGTTTGTTGGGCATTTGCTCACTTCTTTGGCAAAAGATAAGTAGACAAATCAGTATGTGCAACACGACTTGATGTAGTCCTACCCTGTGCAAATGAAAAGAAAGAAAAATATATTTTCAAAAATAGATTTATGTCCGTTTTATGAATAGCAAACATGGCTTTCCCTCATTGATATTTTTGTATTTTAAGCTTTGTACACAGTTATGCGCAATGAAGCAAATGATAGCTTTCATGAGCAAATAATCATGACAATACAATTTTTATCATGTTGTGATGACGTCCTACACTTCCTTTATCTGTGTTTATGAATATTATCTACGTTTATTTAAATTACCATATTTTGCAAATGTGTTTTTTTAAATGCGCGTAAACATCAGCCTTAAAATAAGAATAGAGGGAACATTAAACGAAATGTCATAGTGGGTCTGTCCCACTTTGGCTATTTTTTAGGCGACTAGTACAGGCGACCAGGCTGTCGACACGTGGTCGCATGGGTGTCGCCTGTATGGTCGGGAGTAGTCCCCCTGAACGGCCCAAAGAGTCGGAGCCTTTTTTGGTAACCGCGGGCTTCTCAAAATGAGAAAAGGGGATTTCCCTAAGCACGCAATGTACTGACCACTGAGCTACATGTACTATCAAACGCCCACAGTATTCAAAGTCTTGTGCTTAGAAATGAATAATCGTACGGATATAAGCCATCCTCCACCATCCTTCCCTCCTTATCGTTTCCACGAAACAAGGGCAATTTTGGCAGCTGTAAATGTTATAAAAATCCAAGCCTAAACAATAATATAAGCCAATACTTGAAATGAAATATACTAAATCTAGCTAGCTCTTTAATTAAAAAATGTGTGTGGTATTAATTACTTACCTGAGTGCCATGATTCCTTTATGCTTGTCAATTCTTATCTAATCAAACACTTCCTTCGTAAATAACTAACAATCATCGTTGTACCTGGTTGGTCGAACGCGACAAAAGGAAGACGATTTCATGTATACGCAATCCGAAAGAGGGCGCTGTGTATGGCGCGCAAAATATATCGATTAGTCCCGAAATACATGTCGCAATATTCCTATAACAGGAATCTGTCACCTGTGATTCAAAAGCCGCTGTGGCGGTCTCACTTCTCCGGCGTGCTAGCTTCTCCGGGCGGATTGAGCGGATAAGTCAGCACGTTACAATCACATACTCATTTATCCGCTGTGCTTACTTCTCCTGATGCCGGGCTACTAACAGAGGGCGCTATCACCATATTTTTCATCGCATTTGACAAAGTGTGGCTGATTTCAGGACCAATTTTCGTTAACTGATCACTCACTATATAGGGAAAAGACAACCAAATTGGGCAACAATTAAAATAATTTAATTTGAAGATTGTAGCAAGTTGTTTTCATCAGGGGATGGTTGACTGAACTGAGGAGAAGCTTTAATTATATCTCTGAGTCTGAGCACTCACACGAGTCGGACTATGTATACATCTGTGGATACTACCGCATTACAAATATTCGTTATTAATATTACATGTATTATAAATAAATGCAACAGTCATCAGATAGATAGAAGATAATACGATCGCTCTTTTTCTTGTCAGAAGCGAGTCTGGCCGTCATGTGTCTGCCGACGCCGCCGTGTCGAAGCAAATAGCAGTACAATGTAGTACATGTACAATTTTGTCGCACGCGCCCTGGATTCTACTGGTACCCTGTAACATAGACACATCCTACAATCTTACGTTCACCAGTACATCACCAAAGAACTCAGCACACAGAATAAAGTCGGCAAAAATGTAAACCACTGCGCAATTTTGCGCATGCGTGTTGAAGCGTTGTTTCCCTTTCGGAGAAGCTAGCACGCCGGAGAAGTGAGACCGCCACACCGGCTTCAATTTATGAGGCTTCGTCTTCATGAGGCTCCGCGACAAGCCTTAAAGTTTTTAAACACCGAGGCTTCGGGAGGCTTCGGCTGGCTTTGACTAGCGACTCTATGCCATTCGTGATGCTTCGTTGCATTCCGTTGAGTTACCGGCCTATGGATATGATGGAAACATCGCTAATATTAATAAACGGCTGAAGCAATATTATTTTGCGCCTGCTTTCACTACGGGGATAATAGACGTATCCAGGAATAAATGTAAACTTGTATATATATGCCATTTATTCACTCAACCAAAATCTGTCTTTTCCCCTTTTCTTAACCGCGTCTGCAGACCTCTGGAAAAGGTTTTGTTTTGGGCACAATTTAAATATTTCAATTATAACAAAAAAATCAAAAAAAAAATTTGGGAGGGGGGGGGGGGGGGGGGTGGCAGGTGCCAGGCCAATGCCAGCAGTGTAGGGGGCCTATATGGCACACTTTGACCTTTGGTATGAAATATGATAAAGGTCAAATGAATATATAGTTATGATATAAATATGTAATTATGCATAAATTAATAAATATGTATAATGAAGTAATGAATATGTAGTAGTAGGGTATTATAGGGTTAAAAATATATAGCCCAAGTTGCCCTAATGTATGGAAATGAATATAGGGTTAAAATATTAAGAACAGTTTGACCTAGTGTATGGGGAAAATATGAAATTTATGGCCCACTTTGACCTTGTTACGAATGGTTTGCGAGTGATGGTTGTTTCGTGTATAGTGGCCGGTACGAAATCCTTGGACAATGGGGCGTCCTTGGTGCCAGTATAGGCATGGTACGAGGTAACGCGTGGATGATTGACGGTTCCATCAGCGGGTGTTTGACGCGCGATAATCCCTCGAACAATTGGTGCCGGGGAGTGTATGCATGTAGTTAAAATGACCAGTTCGTGAGGTCGGGAAGCGATCGATGAATTGTATAGCGCTCGGACAATAGGCTGCAATTGGCGGCGCCGCGCGTGCGAGGTAGTGCGGTTAGGAAGCGATCGATAATGCCCGAAGAGGCCTATAATCTTTAGTTAACGGGGGTTGGAACTGGCGACGCGTTGGTAGTTCTTTTTAATCAGTCTTGCTCTATTTTTAGAGATGACATCGCGATCTATTTTCAGGTATGTCGTCACTTTCTATTTTTAACCTCGGCGTTTCGCAATCTATATTCCTACGTTATAAAGGTTAACGGAGTCTATAGAAATCATTTTTACGAACTCGTATCATTACGTACCACCGAGCAAGCTTATCATCAATAGATATGGATATCTACCAAGAAATAGAACATTGTGAAACTTACGAAGAACTCGGTCTCATTCTCGACACGGTTGAACTCAGTGACGATGAGAGGGCGTACGCTCTTCATAGGCTGTACGAGTTGACTTTGAACCAAGATGAAGAAGGAGACGCGTCTTATCGACACGGACATGGTAACGACGGCGACGAAGAACTCGGTTCCGTATCAACACGGACGCGGTATCGACGGCGACTTTGATGATGATCCGTGGGCAGAATTTGAGGAAGATGTTCAAAAGGACGGGGCGGTGGGCGGTGACGAGGAGGACGAGGAGAATCAACCGCCGAGGAAGAGGATTCGGGTGGACAGACCGCAAGATTATTACGATATTGTAGATGTCAATGAGAAATTTGTAAAGAAATATCAAGCCACTACGTATGATTATAGAGTTCAGTTTAGGGACCTAAACGACTTGTCGTTACGGGAGTTTTTACCACGCCTGGGTTCCATTTTTGAGAGCATTTTAGAAAGGTTAACAGATGGTCTCCCCGATGGAGACAGAGTAAGGTTGGTGTTTCAATCCAGTTATTTAAATTATCCAATCGCCTTGCCTTTTTTACGGGTAGATGAATTAACGGTAGAGAGATTTCTGGCTCGTATCGAGCAAGTATTGCAGTCGTATCAACACCTTCGATTAGACGACAGGGTAGACATTCATTTCGTACATATGCGGTTGCCGCAGGGGGGAAAGACTAACAAGACCCACGGCGTGGTAACAATTCACGACATGTTACGGGGCAATAGGTCCGTCATTCAGATCAAGGATACTAAGACGGAATTGTGCTGCGCCAGGGCAATAGTCACCGGGATAGCTATTCAAGAAAACCATCCACAATTAAGAAATATCAAGCAAAGTCGCAAAGACCAAGAATACCTTGCCAGGGATTTGCACGCAAAAGCGGGTGTGAAAGAAGGTCAGTGCGGTCTCGAAGAAATACAAAAGTTTCAGGATGTCCTACCCGATTATCGTATCGTGGTTTTATTGGCCGATCATTTTAACGCAGCTATTTTCAAGGGGCCAGTCCGACGGCACACGATTTATCTGTACTTTCACGATAATCACTACGATCTGATTACATCGATGAAGGCATTTATGAATAGGAGTTACTTTTGCGACACGTGTCAAGTGGGCTATAATTCGGGAGAGAAACACACGAGATGCGTGGGCGATTGTAAATTGTGTTTTTCCTCCAGCTGCAAGTCGGGCGAAATAAGTACGTGGGTGCATTGTTCAGAATGCAACCGTAATTTTAAGGATAGGAGATGTTTTGATAATCACACAAGTAAGCGGATCAAGGAAAAGACAGTATGCCAAATGTATTATAGGTGTAAACGCTGCGATTGTTTCGTGAACACCGAGATGAAGGGTAAATACGGAGAACACGATTGTACTCGTAGGTTTTGCACCGTTTGCAAAGAAATGGGGTCGATCGACCACGAATGTTTCATTAAGCCCGTTGAAAATACGAGAAAAGGTTGCACGAGGCAAATCGATACAGGGGGTCGAATCAATGACAACGGCGGGAATGACGATGAAGACGATACTAGTTTTTGGGGTGACGGGGAGGCCTATGATGATGATGATGACGATAATGACGATAATGATGCTGACGATAATGATGGGAATAAGAAAGGACGGAAAAAGCAAGACGTCGCTAAATACGTTTTTCTTTGACTTTGAATGCACTCAGGATAACGGTGTTCACGAACCAAACTTATGCGTCGCTCGCGTAGTCTGTGAATTTTGTGCCGAAAGGTCGGAAAACGACCCGATGTACATATCGTGTAAGCATTGTTCGGCGTCTCATCAGAAGGTATTCAAAGGTGACAAATGTAAGGAAGAGTTCTGCGATTGGTTATTCGGTTCCAAAGACACGTCAAATTCAACCGCGCTGGCGCACAATTTGAAAGCGTACGATGGGTATTTCCTCCTCCGTTACCTGTACGATAATGCAATCATACCCGAGATCATATATACGGGGTGTAAGATACAAGCCATCATGCTGCCAAAGTACAAACGCAAAATTATCGATTCCATGAATTTTTTGCCCATGGCACTGAGTAAGTTAACTCACGCATTTGGTCAGAAGGAATTACACAAAGGATTTTTTCCTCACTTCTGGAACACAAAACAAAACCAAGAGTACGAAGGCTCAATTCCGGATATGAAATATTACGATCCGGACGGTATGAGTTCCGAAAAGAGGGGTGAATTTAACACTTGGTACGAGACGCAAAAGGGGAAACATTTCGTGTTGCAAGACGAATTACTGAAATACTGCGTAAGCGACGTCGACATTTTGAGTCGTTGCTGCCTTCAGTTTCGAACCTTATTCAAGAAAGTCACGTCGAAAGGGAAGGGTGATGCTGGCGTAGACCCCTTTGGTAGTTGCATTACGATCGCCTCGGCGTGTAATTTAGTGTACAGAATTTAGTGTGTGCGACGATACCATCGCTGTATTGCCCCCTAACGGTTACGACTATAAGGAACAGCAATATAAGGTCGCGTTACAATAGTTGCATTACGTTCACTTAACGGAGGGTACGTATATTCGACGCGCGCGAAACAAATAGGCCGCAGGATGATCTCACAAATTCGTTGTTTTTGTGACCCCCCTCAAGAAGCTATTACAATTTGGGCTTAAAATTCGTGTAAATTCCGTCTTTCATCACCCTAAAACTCGCCAAGCCTAAAACATTCGCATTATCAAGTAATAGTACATTTGAGTTGGAAAAATACTCAAGAAATAAAGCCATGATTTTCACGAACCATATAAAGATAAATCGATGACTTTTACTGCTAACCAATCACAACGAGTTTCTCATGCAACGTTGACCAATGTCACGACTTGTTACAGCGGAGTCGGTGCGATCACGTTGTGCAAGATGGCGTCTTCATCGGACGCGAATTTAGCTGAAGATGAAGGCGACGAAAGTCCTTTGTATTGCTGTATGCACACAACTTATGCCAAATCTAAAGTAATACAATTTAGCGTGAAGAGCTAGGCTAAATTCAGAGAGTGTTGTACGCGATGACAAAGCTTTAAATTGCCCCAAACTGCCACTAAGTTGGTTCATTGATATAGACCACGCACGCGAGCATCGGCAAACCGGGTAAAAAGCATTTAGGCCAAGCCGTGCCTCTTGGAAGTGAAGACGCCAGCCATCCCATTGCTCTTTCAAGTGCTTTCCAGGACCGTGGACGTACCCAAAGAAGGTATGATTTTGTATATTGTGGCTAGCCTATAGGACAGCCATGGAGGAATGGGACAATATGGCAAATATTCGGTTAATTTATTGTTAATGATGTTACAGGCCATCATTGTTGTAAGGTTCAATTTCAAGTCAGTGGCCATTTTTTTAATTTGTAATTATTCTATGCAAAGCGGGGACTGATGCTGGGTACTTAACCCCTGTGTACAGCAAAGTGTCCCTTACTAAATAGTGTATTTTGTCTATGGGGAAAGAACTCCGTATTTGGCCACCGCATTTTATTTCATAAATTCAAACTCCCCAAAAGGCTACGTAAATAAATGTCACCACTTTTTTAAGCCTTTTTTAGGAATTTATTATTTATTGTTTATAAAATGTGGTGGTGGCCAAGTATGAAACTAATTCCAGTTCTTGGTGTACTTTTACTGTTGGGCCAAGTTTGTACTAACAGTTTTAAATTATTATTCTGTAGGAGACACAGCGACAATCCGAGGGATCATCTCCACCACTTCTGCAAGTCAAACGGGCTGAAGACAGACAAAAAATGGCAGACCAAAGAGAAATAGAACAAGGTAGTAAAATCCCTTATATAAATAAAACAGCACAAAATAGTATTTGGCATCTGTTTTAATGTAATTTGTATGTAAATATAAATAGATTCAAATATAAATATAGGACTTGATAAATTCTGTGTTAAAGGAAGGATACACCATTTGCAGATATCAAAAATATTTACTACTTAATTATTAGGAAAATTAGTAAATAATGATACTAGGCATCCAGCAAAATGATTGCGCTAGATATCCCATAATTGTTCAAATATTTGCATTTTATTACCAAAAATTCAATATAGTCGTCGGGTGATCGCCAATGATGTATCCTAACTTTAAATTAACTGAGTATTCATAAAAACAATTTGGGGGGGGGGGGGGGGGGGGGGGTGGGAATATTAAAATACATGTAGTGTAAAATAATAGAAAACATGCATACTACTTTGTAGTTAAAGGCAAAAAATGTACATGTACATGTAGGCCTAAGTGGGTTTTTTTGTGGGAGTGGATAAATGGATAACAAGTTAAAATTAGAGCTTGTTGTAGTTTATTTATGTAATATGTTGTTATTTTTCAGCTGCTGAAGAAGAAAACGGCAGACGAACAAGATGGGGAGCCTTTGTGGAATTTGTTCAAGCTGGTCTGAGTTCCTTAACTTCTGGTGACCAACACGTGTAACCTCTTCCAGGCAGAAAACATGTCTTGCCTGTTCAGTGCATCGTTTGTAAAGATATATACTAACAAAGAAAAACGGCTAGTTAATTGCGAAACAATGCCGGATGGGAAATTGCTTGAAGCAGCAAATATTAGGCAGGATGAGCTGCTGTTACTTGATATTCAGGATAGGGATCTACATGTAGTAACAATAGAGGTAAAATACCACCGTACATGTTACCAAAGTACACCAAAGTAGCCAGGGAGTACAAGTCGAAAGCAAATGATGACACTGTGCAGCAAGATTATCAACTGTCATTTCAAGAATGGAGAAGCTCATCCAAGAAAAATTGGTTTAATTTACCTGCCTTATCTTATTCCATAGCATGTTTTATGGGAGTATGTAAACAAAAAAAACTTGAGAAGATTTACATAAGTAAAATGGCACTAATGTTCAGTGTTGTAAAAGTGAATTACTTTCGTATTTTAATTATCACTCCTTCAATTTCACCTAAGGTTAAGATAATCCTTTTGTTTTTACAGGTATATAAATGCAGTTATACTTTTGTTTACTGAAGCATCATAACAAAATTTAAAAATTAATTTTAGAAGTTGAAACAAAGCACTTGCTCACATTTATAGAAGCTGATCTGCTGGTTTACATTTACCTGTAACTCATTTAAGCATAATTATTACACTGTACATCTACACAAATCTGTTCTAACTTTAAAATATCATTGAATTACAATTACTGCACAGATATAACTTACAAAGCAATAATCAATATTGCTGTATCTTTCAGGATAACAATTGGTTGAAGATTGTCAATCACATGGCGTTTAAAAGTATACCATTCTAAAAAGGTTTTTGATGAAGTTCTGATATTGTGAACAAAATAGCAACAATAATGATACAAAATTTGCAATAATGTATAATAAATATTTGTCATTGTTCTTATAACTGTTTCTTCTTCTTTTCTTCTGTTCTTGTGTTTTTTGGGGGTTTAATTTGGTTTTTTTGGGGGAGTCCCAAAATCAAAAAGAAACGGGCAAGATACAAACATTCGGTTGATAAAATGAAAAGAAACTATGAAAACAAAAACTGAACTGTTGATAACATGAACAAAACTATAACAATCTTGGTTTAGGAATATTTCTTTAAATAAAGAATATACAGGAAATCGGGAAAACAAAAACAGAGCAGTCATTTCTGTCCAGACGAGCTCAAATCGCCCCCTGCCATTTGTTTGTGTACATTTCAATTCCTCATAGGTTTTGTACACACCTCTCCCGAAGTGACCAACAGAGGGCGCTATTTTCAAGCTGGATATTTTAATTGGTTAAGCCTAATTAATGTGCAATTTTTCTCTCTGGCGAACCTGATACTCTGATTCAATAGGATCATATTTGTATTTCTGGAAAATATCAGGTAGCTTCTAGAGGGGGGTCGCAATTCTTCAAATGTGAATGCCTATTTCATGTTCATCCCATGGTCTAAAAGGAGAAAAACAGATCGGAAAATACAAGGTGGACGGCTATGACGCGGAAAATCAAATCATTTATTCGTTTAACGGTTGTTACTTCCACGGATGCGTCTCGTGTTATCCCAACAGGAAGACCGTGAATAACAAGTTGATGACACCGATGTCAGAATTGTACACGCGTACTCGAGAAAGGAAAACGTTCCTCCAATCATCGTGTACCAAATTTGTTGAGATGTGGGAATGCGAGTGGAAATCCATAGTCGAAGATTTAAGCGAGGATATGAAACGCGCGCTGCAAGATATAATTACCGGACCCCGCGCAACATTGAATCCTAGGGATGCATTTTACGGGGGGCGTACCAATGCTACTCGTTTATTCCATCAAACGTCCGGAGAAGAAACCATCGAATACGTCGCTGTATCCCTACACGAACAAGTACTGTTCTTATCCGATGTACCACCCCCAAATTGTGACGGAGAACTTTAAAGACGTGTCGGAATACCACGGTCTCGTTAAATGTCGCGTGTTACCGCCGTCCACCCTGTACCACCCATTACTACCCTATCGTTCGGGCGGTAAATAGACTTTTCCGCTATGTCGCACTTGCGTAGAATCTCTGCAACAGACCCTTTGTCACCATACAGACGCCGAAAGAACCCTGCAAGGCACGTGGGTATCTATTGAAATTGAAAAGGCCATCGAACTAGGATACACAGTGATCGATATTGACGTTGTTTGGCATTTTGATCAAAGGGAACAATATGACACGCAGACTCAATCGGGGGGTTTATTCACCGACTACATCAACACTTTCTTAAAACTGAAAGTCGAGGCTTCCGGATGGCCTAGCTGGGTAAAAACGGAAGCCAATAGGGCGAAATATATCGATCAATATTTTCAGCAGGAAGGGATTATGTTAGACGCTTCAAAGATAGAGAAAAATCCCGGCCTAAGAGCTCTCGCTAAACTGATGCTAAATTCGTTCTGGGGAAAGTTTGGTCAGAGAATAAATATGCCCAAAGTCGAAGTACTGAGTGATCCCGCGAAGCTGTATGAAATTTTGCTCGCCGATGATAAAGTGGTGCACGATATAAATGTCATCAACCACGAGATTGTGGAAGTTCGGTATGAATCGGAAGAAGAGTTTGTGGACCCGAACCCCAGAACGAACGTAGTCATTGCCGCGTTTACAACCGCGCATGCCCGCCTCAAACTGTACGGCGTACTCGAAAAACTGCAGGAATCTGTCTTGTATTACGACACCGACAGCGTAATATACGTAGAAAAACCGGGACAGTACAGACCTCCTCTGGGTGATTTTCTCGGCGAGTTGACTAACGAGATAAGTCCAAAAGACGGTAAATAGTTTTACAGAGACCTTCGTGTCGGGCGGGCCCAACAATTACGCGTATCGATTAGACACGGGTATTACATGTTGTAAGGTCAGGGGATTCACCTTAAACTTTAGGTTGATATGGTGAAACGGGTCGGTCCCGAAAAAATCGTGATATCGGACCCCCATAAGATCGTGAGAAATGGCAAGACAAAAGAAATATTGACTAAGTCAAGTACGAAGGATTATCGCGTGGTGTACAGTAAGAGGGTAATAGTGAATGATTTCAACACCGTACCGTACGGAATCAAACCTTTATAAAGAACAAAGTTGATTATTCCACTCACATTCGATCTAAAGTCGTCATGGCGTACGCATCGTTCTCTATGCCTAAGGGTGCTTCGCCAATGTTTAGGTTAATTATGCTCGTAGTAATATTCGTAATTATCATCATTCTGTTTTCAGTTTTTGGAATTGAAATATCTAGTGTTTTAAAAAAAGATTTGTTTAATAATTTATTTTCTGAATTGTACACCCTCGATATGCTGAGGGAGGGTAATATTAGTTTGGACCGACCATAAACTGTATTCGATGTTGTGACGTCATTATTTTTTAAGTTATAAAATGCAGCGCGTTTAACCGTCGAAGTCATTTTTTCCCCATGGGTACGAAGCTACAACATCCTGCAACGTTTTGCGTGGCGGGACCTACGGGGTGCGGTAAGACTCATTGGGTCAGTAAATTAATCAGAAATCAGCATCATGTATTTGTGGAACCATTTGAGATAATGTTGTGGTGTTATGGTCAGTATCAGCCGGCTTACGAGGAACTGTCTCGCGATTTACCTGCTGTTCAGTTTGTGGAGGGGTTGCCGGAGGATTGGTCAGATCTCATCGACCCCCGACACCGAAATCTAGTGATCCTGGACGATTTAATGCAGGAATGTGGCAACGGTCCTCAAATTACTAAACTGTTCACCCAGGGATCGCACCATCGTAACTTATCGGTGATTTACATCGCGCAAAACCTATTTCATCAGTCTAAAGAGAGCCGAACCATCAGTCTGAACTGTCATTACATCGTCGTGTTTAAAAACCCGAGAGACCGATCCCAGATTGTTCACCTGGCCAAGCAGATGTACCCGGGACAGACTCGATTCATGGTGGAGGCTTACGCCGATGCAACCAGTTTACCGCACTCCTATCTATTCATCGATTTGAAGCCGAACTTTCCGGAAGAACATCGTCTCCGAACCAACATATTTCCCGTGAAACGACCTACGCCTACGTCCCTAAATAGATCGGATGTGCGCAACTTTATTCATTCGTCAACATGACGCGACGGCTGAAGGACAACGCTCACGCGCTGCACATTTTGAGCAGATCTTCGCACAAAAGAAGAAAATATATTTTAAAGAACGCCGACAAAGAACTCATCACTTGTCTCTGCGAATGCGCTTTGAACGTATTAAAAGGCAGCGTGCCGTTTACGTTTGGCGTGAGAAGCTTTCTTGTCGACGAGAGCGCGGAGAGTCTTCTTGTGTCGAACCAGTTTTTGTTTCTGACTTTTCGTCAACGGCACGCTGCCTTTTAATACGTTCAAAGCGCATTCGAAGAGACAAGTGATGAGTTCTTTGTCGGCGTTCATTAAAATATCTTTTCTTCTTTTTCACCCAGGGATCGCACCATCGTAACTTATCGGTGATTTACATCGCGCAAAACCTATTTCATCAGTCTAAAGAGAGCCGAACCATCAGTCTGAACTGTCATTACATCGTCGTGTTTAAAAACCCGAGAGACCGATCCCAGATTCTTCACCTGGCCAAGCAGATATGGCGTGCATAGTTGACATTTAATCCAAAATAGAGATATCTCTATTAACAATAGAGATATCTCTATTGTTAATAGAGATATCTCTATTTCTAATAGAGATATCTCTATTATTAATAGAGATATCTCTATTAGACTCGAAATAGAGATATCTCTATTAATAATAGAGATATCTCTATTGTTAATAGAGATATCTCTTTTACAAATATAGAGATATCTCTATTACAAATAGAGATATCTCTATTACAAATAGAGATATCTATATTTCTAATAGAGATATCTCTATCTGTAATAGGGATATCTCTATTTGTAATAGAGATATCTCTATTAACAATAGAGATATCTCTATTAACAATAGAGATATCTCTATTAACAATAGAGATATCTCTATTAACAATAGAGATATCTCTATTAACAATAGAGATATCTATATTTCGGTTTAATAGAGATATCTCTATTATGTTTCCGCTTCCGGGTCACGGACGCGAGTTCATTGTAAAAATGTAACAGCTTAAGGGATGTCTGCGAGCTGCGCCACACTACATACCCCGGGCCGATGGGTTTTAGTACCCTCATCAGTTTCAAACATGTATGTAAAAAAAAGCGCGCTGTTTGCCCCTGGCCCTGAAGTCTGAACGTGGGCGCGAATAAGGCGAGAAAATGTCGGAGTCGGGGGAGAGGCTTCTTAGGCGAGCTGAAAATGCTCTTACTCACGCAGCTGCAGAAGGTCAAGGGACAGCTCCTGCTCCCCCAGTGCGGCCATTTCGGAGGATATCCGTCGCCTTTTTAGGCGACGGTCGGGTACTACCCGTCACTCACGGCGCCGAGGTAACTTTGTCGCTTTATTTGTGTCTAAAAGTAAAAAATGTCCCGTGACGCTGATCATCACTGCAGTTATGAGTATGAAAGAGATGGCCAAAACTGCACTAAACAGTTTAGGCATGGAGGTTGGAATAGACATAGGACTAGAGGGAAAACTTAGGATCAATTAAATAATTGTTTTGGAAGTGGATATTTAGCCGGCGCCGACAAAACTCTACACTGCAAATTTATTGGTCAATTATAATGTTGGGTAAACCGTTTTCACCACTCGTTGGTCAAAAATGCTGAATGTTGGTAAACATTATTATTTGCCCAACACATATCTTTGTCTTTTACTAAATTATTGGTCAATGAATGTATTACCCAAGAATTGGTCAAGGGGAGTGCGGCATGAACATAGACTTGCCCATGCCTAAATCTACCGGCAACAAGTGCATGCAATTTGCCACGAGTGATATGCATCTAAACCTTATATTAAAGTGTACTTTAGATTATCTTTAAAGTAATTTTCATTACTGGAATTGTTTTTGCATTTTAATTGCAAAATGGTAGGCCGTTGTTTGCTTTTTTCTTATTTGGCGGACTTGGAAAAAGTCTACTAGGTTTTTAACCAACACAAAAGCAAAGTTCCCGCACCACCGGCCAATCGTGCACACAGCTACATGTACATCCAAACCGTACGTACGCAGTACATACACCCCCATGTACGCACGTAGTATGCAGTTAAGGAAGACATTGATGTTGGAGATCTTCTCTGGGAATAGGGCCTGGAAAGCCTCAATAAAACGTTCTCAGGTAATGTAAGAAGTTAGAATGTTGTTTCTGTTAACATAGAACTATCCAGGCCAGGTGTGTCATTATTGCCTTGTCATATTCATCAAAGAGAAACAGTACTCCTAACTCCATATGTGTGCAAAATCATATTGAGTTTGGAGGATTTAGGAGGGTTAGGGTTAATCTGCAATTCCAAATTCGTGACGAACTAGCTACGATAATCGTAACCCACCATCCTCCCGATGGCCGAAGACCGGAGGGTTATGAGACAAATTGTGTACAAAATTACCGTTTTTGCAATTTTGACCATGTTTACATGTGGTTGCCACTGCGCCCCAAATTTGCCTCTTCGTGAAAACGCTAAAGTCAATCCGTGCACCTGGATAGTTCTATGTTAACATAAACAACTGTCTTAGTTCTTACATTACAGTGAGAACGTTTCATTGAGGCTTTCCAGGCCCCATTCCCGGAGGATATCTTTAACATCAATGTATTCCATAACTGCATACTACGTGTGTACGTGTATGTACTGCGTTAATTTAATGAATTTGCTGAATAAAATTGAGGTAAAAAAGGATTATGAAAACTGTTATTATTTCAGTCCTCCCAACTCGTTCGATAAAAGTCTTTAACCAACACTATTGCCACATGTTGGGTAAAATATCAACTGCCTCAATTCTTGGGTAATTTTTAACCAACATTTTTGTCAATAACTAGCCCAACAGTTGGTCATTAGTTTTTACCCATAGTTGGACAATGTTTTTCACCAACAAGTTTTGTCAATTTGTTACCCAGTAGTTGCATAGACCTATTGCCCAACAAATGTTGGTTAGAGTTTTGCCCAATTTTTTGAACAGTTGATATTTGACCCAACGTTGGTTAACAATGTTGGATAAACTTTGACCAATAAGATTTGCAGTGTAGGTTCTAAACGCTATTTAGGCCATGATCTAGCTTGTACAGTACAGGCAGCGCCCTCTACATTATGGGGGCATTATCCTTAGCTCGTCCTTATGCAACAAGCTGAATTGCGAATGATGTCACATTATTATCCCGGTCCTTCTTATCCCGTTGCTCGAAACGGTCATTCTCATTGCACGAAATATTCCTTAAGCCTGGATTACATTTGCCCCGGGCGCCGTACGATAAATTAGTCTACGATTATTCGTAGACATCGTAGGAGGCTACGGGCTACGATGTTTGAGCATCGTGCCATTTATTGTATTGGCCCTCGGGGGCAGGCCGGGGCAAATCCGTACAGAGGCTGCTCGGAGATTGTACGGAAATCGTGCAATTTGAATGCAGTAGCCGTGGAGTCTTCGCAGCCTCCGCACGGAAATCGTACGGAGCCCGTGCAGCTTCCGTGCAAAGGTTGCGCGGAGAATGCGCGGTGACCGTACAGCCGCCGTGCCGTTTTTGGGCGTCCGAGTCCCAGTATATAAGGAGAAGCTCTGTGTATGTACATCATCACAAACAACTTCACACTTTTACCGATCGCACATTATAAAATCTAGAAGATCAAGATATACATTGTGTTGCAACAGCAGTACAACACAATGCCTAAATCAAGCAAATGTTGGCGAGGAAAGCAGGTAAGGAAGTCCAAGAAGGACCCACAGCCTGCCGAGGCAGAAGTTGAAAGGCCTGATGACGATGATGATCTTGAAGACCGTGAAGAAGGTGACATGAACGACAAGGTCGTGCAGTTTTTTGAGGACCGGCCCTATTTTTATGACATCGCCCATGAAAGTTGGGCCAACAAGAAGTTGAAGGGTGCGGAGCTGAAGGTGTTTGTAGAGACTATCGGCTGGGACCGTAAGTATTTTCGGTACAAATGAAAAATGAAGAAAACAATTGCACTCCAAATTTGCTTTAAAATATTTAGCAAAAATATTTATTCATTTCCATGAAGACTTTAAATTGTAAAGGTAAAATTAGTTATTCCCATGAAGAAATACATATTTTCACTTTTATGAATTAACTTTCTTTGCCATGTAAAAACTGTATTAATGTCTTGCATTTAATCTTATTTTACCATGAACATTTAAGAACTTGTTTGTTTAATGTGTGCAGATTCCACAGTTCTTCGGAAGTGGAAGAATTGGCGGACAGACTACGGGAAACTCAGGCGCTCTGAGGGCAAGTCTGGTCAGGGGGCGATCAAGAAGACCCGGCTACAGAGGTGGAAGCTGCAGCGTTTGGCCTTCCTAGCCCCGTTTATAGTGCACAGGTCGGGCCAGGGAATCGAGATGGGAGGGGTAAGCATCTGCTTAGAAAATATTGATTCTGACAGACATGTGCGCTATACAAGAACCCACTATCATCATTATCATTATTCTTATTATTACTATTATTATTAATAGTAGAAGTAGTAGCAGTATTAGTATAATTATTTTAATTATTATTATTATTATTATTGTGTGTTTTCCTCAACCTGAATTTCCCTTAATTTGTTATCATACATGTTCTATTCTTCGCACATGTTTAAACGTTTATCTGTTGTCTATGCTTTAGGGTACGGATGACGAGACAACCGAACGGTTCCAAGAGGAGTCAGTCCCCACGGGCGAAGAAGAAAGTTCATGTCCAGGTCCCAGTACTTCAACAAGTATTAAGAGAAAGAAAGTACAGAAGACGCAGTCCGGTGGTGAAGCCAGCACTATCCTGTCACAGCTGCTGGAGGAGAACCGCAAGAAGGACACCGAGCTCGCAATGAAGGTAAGACAACTGTTGCAAATTGCCATGCTTACAGTACTGCTCCCAGTATTAGACTCTTCTGCCCCTACAGAAGTATTTCTATCTCTATTAAAGTGAACATTGGAAACAAAACTAAATTAATTTCTTTGCCTTTGCGATCACACTTGTTGCATTTCCAAACATAAGCCCCCTCAAACAAGTTTGGAAACTCACGTATAGCGATGATTATGCCCTGCCAAGAGAAGTATAATTAATCGATCATAATTATTTCCAAACTTTTTTGGGGGGTTTTATAATGGTACATAATTAAAACATTATGCACCTTTGACTTCCCCATGCAGATTGACCAGTTCACGGAGCAGCCATCGGAGAGGGACACCTTTGCTGCGTGGCTAGGTTCAGTCGTCCAGCAGGTCCCCAGTCAGCAATTCAGGTCCTTTTAGACAGAGGCTTTTGGGCTCTCACTGAGATACTTGCAGTCCGTCAGCATAGATGGCCCAAGGATCATTGAACAAGTCCCCATGGCACGCGCAGCCAGCCACTTTCAGCAGGCAGTTCGCCCCCACTCCGTCCAAGCACCAGCCACTCAACAGTATGGCTCTCAGTTTCGGCACGGCTTACAGTTCCAGACCCCTATACCCCTTCATCAACCCATGCAGCCGCCACAGCAGCAGCCCACGAATATGTCTCAGTCGTTCGTACCACATCCATACAGACGCAGCTCCGCTGGTTCCACAGCGAGTATTATCTCCCAGGCATTCTCATCCATCAATCCGGACGACACAGACGCAGACACGCATACATGTAGACACTACCACACTGAGGGCATACTTGTCATTCTATCCAATGGAGGACACTTGAGTGTGTGTGAATTACACCTATCAAAGTGAGGACACGACACTAAAATGCTGGTTGTCCATTGGTTTCATATTGATGTGCATTCTAAAGTCATCATTGCGATTGCAAATTCTAAATAGTCAAGTACTCTGACGCATCCGTACATGTATGTGAACTGACGAAACACCCTGCTTAGCTTTGAGGAAGCTTCATTTTGTTCCGACAAAAGTCTTTGATGTTCCTCCAGCTTCGTGTCTGCAGTGCCACAAGACAGGATGTTTCGATGTCTCGTTTGCCAGGAAGCTTCTTCAGCAGAAAGAATTTCTGCAAACCCTTCGTAACGTCTCCCTTCTCCTCGGCAGTCCAGGGACGACGTTTCACTCGTCTCGAGTTGTTCAGAGATTCCAGACTTCCAGATGGAACACTGATAGGAGCCTGTCGAGTACCTAATGTCAAATAGGAAACAAGTCGATATAAAACACAGATATTTAGGCACTTTTAATTCAGACAGCCCGATAGCCAGATGAACAAACAAATGGACAGACAGACAATTGTTTTTTTAAAGACAGCCCGACTCATACCCCAGTCACAATTAAAGCGGAGCCCGGGCGGCGTGTGCGATTTATAGGCATCGGCCGGCGTGTAGAGGTCGGCGAAAGATCGTGCAATATGGCGGTCACAGTCACAATTAAAAGTGCCCCGTACGCTGCCATGACGGGTCAGTTTGCGATGCGAAACGCCGCACCAGGTTTTAAGTCCGAGTTAAAAGTAACTCGATGCCCGCCCGATGCCAAAAAATGACCCGGCAGCCGCAAGGAGTCCCGTGGGGCCCCGGCCGAAAATGCCTAGAAATCCGCCGCAAACTAATCGCAAACCCATCGCAAGCCAATTGTGACTGGGGTATTAACCAGTTTGCGCCGGGATTATTTTAACATCGCCGAGCCCACGGGCGGGATTATTTTTTACGAAACTCGATCCGAAGCGGGTTCAGGCTGATAGTGCCGGGAAGCACACCCACGCATTTCCGGCCTTGCGCGCTGCTGACATACATTTCCGAACTTGAACTTGGCGTGTTTATGCGTCATTCGTTTTGAATTTTGGAAAATTTTTGCATTTATATACGTCATCCGGCGCGAACTGGTTAAAATACAGACACATAAAAGCCTAAACTTACTGTTTTCACTGGGCACATCACAGGAATTGTCACTGCTGTTATCGCTGTCCTCGTCACTAGTGAAGCCTTCTGCAAGTCACAAAGAGCAGTTTTTGTTAGATTAATGCACACATACCTGACAGTTGGTTGTTGTCCTGCATGTAAATTCAGAAAAGTGGACTCAACTCTTGTCAAATTTCTGTGGTCTGTTTCTTTCTATTTTTCTTTATTTCTCTTTCTTGTTCTGTAATGCAGGAGCAATAGCAAAAGAAATGCACAAAAACACGTATACCATTTGTTATCATATATTGTGAACTGATAACAAAATGTTATTTCTTGCATTTCTTTCGCTGTTGAAGATGTATTAGTGAATAGTAATTACTGATCAAATATTTTTCAACAAAAGCAATAATTAATGTCTTTCTTTTGCTGTTGAGTAAATAATTTAAAACAACTGTGTCCTTACCACCAGTGACATGCAGTTCATCCAGGGATTTGCCCTGCTGGGAAGGCAAGTTTCCCCTCTCCAAGCTGAGAAAAAGCCTAGAAAGTTTGGTGACCCTCTGCACAGTATCTGGCAACTGGTAGTATTCACGATGGACACGCAAATCATGACCCATGAAGTTTGCAAGTGTTTCAAGTTGATGTTCCTTCAAGGCAAGAATTTGCGATGCGGTTGCCACGTGCTTACGAAGTTTTGTAGACCGGATGCTGGCAGCATTGTCAAGGCCCGCCATGTATGCGTACACTCTTATACAGTCACATCCTCTTATATGACCTGTACCTCCATAAGAACATCGTGCAAACAAGTAGGTGTTGGGCGACTCCAGCTTCATTTCTCTTCGCAATCAGAGCACTCAACCACGCCACCACCTCATTGCTGAGAAGCACAGGAACAGTTCGACCCCTCTTGCCAACTATTTCGACAACTCTGAACATCTTGCACAGATGCCGTTCAAGATCAGTCAGCAGGCATTCCCCGTTGACACTAGCTGTTGTGTGCTTCTGAAAGTCTTCTAGTTTCATCTTTGATACCTCCCCTTGCCTTCTGCGGTTGAACATAATAAGGTGGCACAGTGCGACTTCATTCAATCTCTTCCAAGCTGGTCCAATTTGTTCGCCCCGAGCATCCTGGACAAGTTCCACTTCTCTGTTGCCAGCTTCATGGAGGAACGCCGACATTTTCACAACATCAGCATTTGTCGGCAGAATTTTAGGTTTGTTGCGCTTTCCTTGGTACAGTGTTCTGTGTGCATGGGTGGATACACGGTCTCGCCAGGTCAGTTCGCACAACTGCAGAAATTCTTCAGCGTGTTGCGCTTTTTGCTTTTGGCCAGACTCTAGAGCATTTCCTTTAAGTATGAGTGCACACTTCTTGATGGAATGTCCAATCTTTAAAGCTAGAGACGGAACATCATACAACTGCTTGTCTTCATTAAAGCCAGCAATACCGTGAATAGCCTTGATGATATCATTCAGGTAGTGGGGGTGGACAAATAATTCAAGTGATGCATTTGGCTGGTGTGTATTCTTGCGGAGTTGTATGATAAGACGACCCAATTCCCGTATCTTGTTTCGGATGTAGCCATGTTGATCTACATCGTGCCCGAGTTTCGCGTATTCCCGCTTGGCTACTTCCACAATCAAAGTGTCATTCTTGGCCAGCAGAGTCACCTCATCTCTCTTCATCGGAATAAGAACCTGGTTCAACTGGAAAGACACACCGACAGGTGGAGGCTTTAACAAATCACTCTTGTGAGCAACACGTCTACGCAGAGGAGTTGTGGTAGTGCTACCATGCGAGTGTGCAGGGAGTGCAGGTTTCAGTGGGCACTGGTGACGCCAGAGATCACTTCGCACATAATAGCCATAACAATATATGCACGGTCCGTATGCATGTGGAGCTACCTTATGATTAGGCCTATATCCTACAATAAGTGCACCCCGGCCTTTCCGAAGGACTTGGCAATTGTGCCTATGATTACCAACATTGCGGATTTTCCACAGAAGTATCTTACGGGCACTTGGGTTGGTCTCAGACGCAATCTCTACAACTTCGCTCTCTTCTTTGTGACATGACTGGAGATGACGGGGCAACTTAGATTGAGGTACTTCACAGAAAAAGCAGAAGTGTTTCTTGTCCCATTTCCTATGCCCACTTTCATTGCTGGTCTCCATGACCGTTATGTGACCGGTCTCAGTAGCCTCGGTTGATGATCTCTGTGACTCGGCACTTGAGGCTTCATATGGAGCAGGACAAACGGCAGGTCCTGTACCAGAATCAGCCTGTGGGCCATCATCCCAACTGGAACTGCTTTGTAGACTGTCTGAACCATTTAAGTGCGAACTCGAGAAAAGCGTATGGGCCACCTGGCATAGAAATCAAATCAAAATCACATTTAATTTTAAACAAATAACAATTTCTTTGGGGAGGGGTGGGAGGGCGAGGGGAGGGGAGCGTTTGTATTGACCGGCAATCGTGGTCGTCGGACAAAAGAATATGGATTCAAACAATGGGTCCACGATTGACACAACGTCCCCGATCTTTTCCCATGTACAAATCCTATGGCGATCATCAAAAAACGTTAGAGTATAAACAAAAGAGGGAAGACGGTCGGACAATACCCCGTCCACGATCGAAGGCCTTTACACACTTGTTTGGGTGTTCTTGTCTTGCATTACGATCGAGGATCGAAACACAAAAGAGAACAAAGGGAACAAAGGATCCTCGATCGACGGTTTGCTTGTCCGAATTCTGTCCTCGATCGACGGTGCAAGCGCTAAGCAATGGGGATTGGGTTAAGTAAAGGAAGAAAGGAAAACACAATATCGATCCTCGGTCGTTATGTGGTTCACGACTGTGTGTGTGTGGGGGGAGGGGTGGGTGTGTGTGTGGGGGGGGGGGGTGTGAAGGGGGGGGGGTGAAGGGGGGGGGGAATGGTGCTTGCCAAAAACACTTTATTTACAAATTTGTTTCTGGCTTCTGGGCAGCCAGAGTGAATATTTGATAGGGTTCAGAAAACAAGTTCACTAATGAATCAAAATCTTACTACTTTCTATGTTGCTGCCGGATGCAGAAAACGTTTATGATTTAGAACGAGTGGAAAAAAAACCAAACACCACTGTTTTTTCTTTAGGGGTAGACGCATATGCCTAATTGCCTCGGACTAGTTGCCCCTCTGAAGGAGAGGGAGTGGGGAGGAGGGGGAGTGGGGAGGGGTGGGAGGGGTGGGGTGTGGGGGGGGGGGTGCTTGCAAAAAAACACTTGATTTATAAATTTGTTTCTGGCTTCTTGGCACCCAGAGTGAATATTTGGGTTCTGAAAACAAGTTGAGTGTGTGTGAATTACCTCATATGGAGCAGGACAAACGGCAGGTCCTGTACCAGAATCAGCCTGTGGGCCATCATCCCAACTGGAACTGCTTTGTAGACTGTCTGAACCATTTAAGTGCGAACTCGAGAAAAGCGTATGGGCCACCTGGCATAGAAATCAAATCAAAATCACATTTAATTTTAAACAAATAACAATTTCTTTGGGTTATCTCTAAAATATATTATCCATTTTAACACCATCACAAGCAACAACATTCGCCCTTGATGTGCAACTTAACTGACGACATACCGGTTTTTATCCTCTTCATAAAAAGATATGTAATTCAAATGAGAATTTGTGTCATGTGCATTCATTATATGACTTCTAAGACTTCTAAGGCACTTAGGGAGACACTAAAATGTCTCCCTAAGTGCCACTGTCTCCTTATTACCTAAAAACTTACGCTAGTTTGTCTCCCCAAGTGCCTATTTGGAAGAATTACGCATTTCATTTGTATTCTTCCTAACCTGTCTGTTGTTAATTAATGCATTCTATGGTAATTTTCTCACCTGGTGCTCAAATAGGCAGCGTGTCACACATCAGTGTACCGGACGCAGTACTTTCCTGATAAGAAAGCCACAAATTCAACTAATTAAACTTTAAAGGGATTACATGCAATTGGGAGTGGAATGTTGAAAAGTATTTGTTGTTTACAGATCATATATATTTTTGGTTCTGAAGGGGGGGGGGGAGGAATCAAGTTTAGGAAAAATGGCATTGTTTATTTACATGTGGTACATGTCATGGGGGGATGTAAGAGGGTATACAGCTGTCTTAATTTATGTGTGACAAATGGGATTCTACATTATGGATTACATTTCTTACCTACGGAACCCCTAATGGGACATATGACGAATAGTAATCACCGTGACAAAATAAATTTAGTTTTGTATTTCTTGCCCACGAAATCATTTCGTGCCCATGAAATCATTTCGTGCCCACGAAATCATTTCCCGTGCGCTCGAAAAAAATAATTTCATGAGCTCGAAATAATTTGTGTGCTCGAAATAATTTATTTTTTGTGCGCTTGAAATAATTTCCTGCGCTCGAAATCATTTTGTGCAATTGTTAGAAATCGGTTAAGTAAATATGTTTTACAGCACGGTCTTGACGCAAGGTTAACGTGAACCCACAAATTACGAGGGCATTCCATTTGTTTTCGTCATATGTCCTTTTAGAGGCTCTGCACTTACCTTTAGTGAAGGAGATTATTACGGCAGGATACCATGATGAATCTGGAGGCCACAGTGCGATTACGTTCTCCCCTTCATGATGCTGGTGATTTGTCAAGGTTCCATCAAGACGACTACTTCGTTTCATGTTTGTTATGGTAGTTCTGTCAGCCACACCTGATATATGTCTTTATCTGTCCAGAACTGCAGGGATTTCCCTTGTCCGAAGCAGGTGCCCATGGTTGTGTTTTCCCCGCATAGTTAAACTGTGCTCTCAGTTGACCGACATAGGAATCGACCGTTCCCGCTGCCAGGCGAAGTCGACAACTGCATGACTGGAAACCCTGCTTTCCGAGATGAGGGCATCCCAGTGCGTGTACCCGAGTTCGGCCCTTTGAGTCCCGGTCGACGAGAAACTTGACTATATCTTCCGGGGTCGCCTCCTCGAACTTCTGACCGTGGGTGTAGTAACCCGACCCGTGGTTCTCCCGCAGGAACATTCTGAAGGAATTTGCCAAGCTGTTCTTCTGTCTGTTGTATGGACGATTATCTAATCTGCCGCATAGCTCCTCTAACCTCGCTTTAAATGTTGTGAGCTGTGAGAAAAGAACATTTACGAGCACCGAATTTGATTGGTAGCCTGACATGCATATCTAAAGTTGTACCACCAAACCGTCACGCTCGCCACACATTCTTCTTATGAGTATCTGCAGCCGCCGATGCAGCTTCAAACTACCCAAAACCGTCAAGTGGACGCGGTCCCTAAGATCCTCTTGGAAAATGAAATCATTTGCCAAAAACTGCCAACCAGACTTGTCACATAATTTCTTCAGCGTCGAGTTGACCGTACAAACACTCTGATTGACCTCAACACTCTGTGTTTGGCAGATCGAGGACAATAGGAAGAGGGTGTCCGGAAACTTTGCCCGCAACTGCCGTGACGCCGCTTCGAAGACCCTTAGCATTTCTCTAACTGCTTCTGGCCGATTTGCGCTTCTGCTGAAGTCATTTATGCCGCCATGCAGCACTGCAACATGCGGCTTCCGAGTCCGGCACAAGGACGCTAGAGTCCGGCACAGAGGTTCCATCTTTGCACCGGAATAGACCTTCACGCTGACGGCGAGAGAAAATGGCCAGCCAAATGTTGCCATGTCTCTGAACATAGAGTCCGAAACAATTTGAACCGAACGTCGTTCTAGGCTCTTTTGCGCACTTGGGATGCTATCAGTCGAAGGGAAGTAGCACTTGAATGCCCAAAGCTCGAAGGAAAGGCCAATCTCATTGACCCTATAGCCCCACCGTAAAGGCATGTCGAAGACCCCTGGCTGGCCCGCTTCTGCCGACCTTAAAGAACGTCGTATAAAGGGACGCAAGTACGGCCACCAAGGCCTGGGATGAGAGTGCTTTGGAACAACCATCGTGATGACAACATCCCCCCATTCCTTGAAAAGCTTTATAAGGGCTGGGATGAGCACAAAAGGTGGAAAAACATATAATTCTCCACGCCTAGGGCAGGACTGGGCAAATATATTCACCCCAGCGGTTCCTGAGACTAGATTCCTGGAAAAAAACTTTAATTGACCTCCATCTCTCCCTCTCTGCACATTAGATGGTAATGCCATGAGGTCCCAAGTGAAGCCCTCCCTTCCGCCAAACTCCTTCTGCAGACGGCCCCAAAGGGGTAATGTGAGCCTTGAATCAGCTGCTGACAAAGCCCTAGAAGGGGCATCCGCTCGATTTGCGTCTGATGGCACCCACTCCAGGCAGAGATCGAAATTCACCTCCAGTGTTAGGGCGAAAATTAACTTCAAGACTGCAGCCAAAGAGACCGACCTTGCTTTTAGCCCTGACCATGCGCTGAATAAACCTTGAGAATCAACCTGAACGTCCACCCTTCTGTCCCAAAGCCAGCCTACCACGGATAGAAGAACAAAATAAAGTGCCAAAGCCTCCTTGTAGCAAATATCTGTTATTCTCTGAATCCCGGTAGGCCAGTAATCTCCGAAGGTAACCTCTCTGTTTTCTAGCAACAGTACACCCCCCCCCCCCCCCCCATCTATACCCCGAGGCATCTGAGCAAAGTTGTAGTCGCAAATGGCGTTCCATTCTCCACGGGATAGACTGCAAAATTGAATCGGTGAAACGCCAAAACAGTATCTCCTCACGCACCGCAGGGGCCAAAAGAGACGGCAACTCATCATTAAGCCGTGGCATAAAGCTACAACATTCTCTTATGAAGAGACGGGCCGCCGGAAACACCAGCCTGAAACTCTGGCACTTCCCCACAAACCGCTGCATCGTCTTTAGGAGTGTTTTATTTCCGGACAAAATTCCTTCCCTCAACTCGGCAAAAGCCATTATTTTGCGCTCTGGTATCCAGAATGATAGCGACTCTGAGCAAATTCCCAAACCCAAATGAACCATTGACGAGACTGGCTGTAGTGTGCTCTTCTTGAGATTGATGGAAAATCCCAGCCTTGTCTGCATGAAGCATACTACAAAGCCCGTGACGCTCTAAGGTAAGCCTCTCGATCCCTTCCCAGATTCTGCGGATCCTGAAATTGAGAAGTTGACCAAAGCCTTCTTTATATAACTCACAAGTTTAGCTTTTACTACTGGCCTCTCCCACAAACCTATCATCAATCCAAACCTCAGTATGAATTCCTCTGTTTTTCAGCCGAGTTGATAGACAAAAGCCAATCGTGGAATAGATGAAGGCACTGTTCTTGAAACCAAAGGGCAGAGTGGTATATCTACAAAGTAAAATCCGGCCCATTCAAAACCACAAAAGGTCTTTGACCTTTCCGTCAAAAGGACCTGCTTATAACCCTGGGCATCATCTGTCCCCGAAAAAGAACCACCCTTATTTATGGACTTGGCTATCTCGCCCTAGGGAACCAACTTAAATGGTGTATCCTTGCACCAGAGATTCGGGCCCCTCATCGAGAGCACTAATCTAGGCTTACTTGGCTCTATTGTCAATGCGTTTACACACCTTGGGGGAGGCACCTCCGTTACTTTTCCAAGTAACTGAACTGAACCCTCGATCAAGCGCTTGGTGATCGTTTCATTCACAAAAGGAATAAATTGCTTGCAAATTGGGGCGTTCGGAAAATACATGGGAGGAGGTATTTCCGAATTGAAATCTCTGCCGTGGTAACTTCCTCTATATGGCTGGGAAAAGGTGAATATATCTACGCCCCGGTGCAACCAACCTGTAACTTGCTTACCCATGTCTGAACATTCTTTCAGAACCTCGTCCCAAAACTATAATTGCTCGTGTAGACCCCCTGCCACGAACGATTTTGAATCGCGAAAACGAAGCGCCTTAAAATCTGGTGGCTTTAATCCCGCCAAGACATCTGCTGGCTTGGGGGCTGACCCGTCCGGTGCTTCTGCCGGATTTCCTGAAACATCTACCCATGTGTAGACCCCCTGACTGCGTTGTGACGCCTGAGCTGCAACTGGATTAAAATCTTGCGGGGGTGAGGATTCCCACGTGCGCATCCCAAGAATCTTGAGATAAATCTCGTAGGCCTGCAATAGATGCCGAGCGGAATAAGAAATGAAAACCAATAACAATACCAGCAATTCTTGCTCCAGAACAATTTGCACATCACTATGCTAAATAGATTTATTTACTATTGATTACTGCAAAAATGCACAATTATAACGCTTATACATTTAATAGTAATACCCTCTCACAGTTGTTGTTTTTTTGTTGTTTTTTTATATTTTTTTAGTTTTTTTTTTTTTTTTTCCTCTTCTTTGCTTTGTACTCTCACTCTTACTCTGTTAATTACGCTAGGTTAATTACGCTAGGTTACCTCTCGCCCCCTGCTACCCTGCATTTAAATGCTTTTTACCAACTGTAGGCCTATACCTTACATGATATCTTTGCAATCGCGGGCAAAATGGCCCCGCTTCTGACATCTAAAGCAGATATCTCTTTGCCGTGCAACCGCCGGACCCCGCCCCAAGCCTGGAACAAAGGGTTGAGGATCTGACCTAAACCGTGAACCCTGCTTTGCCGTCAACTGGCCTGCCCGGCCAATTGGCCGATTCCTACCATCGCTGGGGGGGCCAGATAAACCTAGATGCTTTCTAGCAAATCGGAGCCGCTTATCCGAGTCTTCCCCGGTTATCGATTTGTATATGTATATTGCTATCCCTTCCGTTTTCTTTTCAACATGCTTGTTACATTCTGCCAATAAGTTTGCATAGAGTTGCTGTTCTTTTAGATCTTCGACCGACAGGGGGTTAAACTGAATCGCATACTTGCGAAGCAACGACATCACATATGCCACGTTCCTGTCGTACCCAGTCTCCAAACAGGCCTGTAGCAGCTCCATACGCAAAGGCTTATGCACCTCCAAACCCGTTAGTGCCTGCATTTGAAACATTACAATTTTAGTAACGACCAATGGCCCCAAACTGACCGAACCCTCTCAACCCATATGTTGCACTCCTGATTCCCTCATGTATTTATGCTATCTTGTCTTTACACCTACATGCTATTGCTATTCCATACTAGCAACCTTAATTTACTCCCAGTGTCTTGACCTTCACACGAAATGGGACATGCAATTTTGCTGGTATATTCCCATAAAATTGCTATCGTGATACGGGGCTTGTCCCCACCATGCATCTACATGCACGCACTCTGATGTGGGGCTTCTCCCCGTGGGGCTTCTCCCCGCCGTGCTTCTCCTCGAGGCCCTCCGTCTTGATAATATATCAAGCATGTCGATCATAGTCAACATCATGTCAATAATGTCCATAGGCTTTTCTCCCCGAATCCGGGCCTAACCCGCCACTGCGAACCAGTAAAACAAACATTATTTAGGATACATAAAATCTATGTAATTACCGGGCTCTGTCCCTTGTTTCCTTTAGTTTGTGGTGGCCGCCTCGCTCGGGCATATCCCTGATGAAACCTTATAATGGCTCGAGCTCAATTACTAAATTCCGCCATCAGAATTTGCCCTGGGCTCCCCCCTCCCCCTATGGAGCTACCCTCTAGTTTGTCTTCTGCTTGTTTTTGGCTTGTCCCGGCTTTCCTGGTCAAATTTGAGTTGGGGCTTTTCCCAACCTTAAATTCATAACCCGTTTCCCGGCCGTGCCTACTATTCCCCTTCGCCGTCTCCAATTGTGGCTAACCATTATTGGCGAGATAGTACTTCAAATGAAATTGCTAATTTTCGAGTTCCGCCGCATGGCTACTTCCCCCCACGCTTGCCTTTGCTTGGGCCCATCCCAAATTCTTAAAACCTTACTCGGGGCTACTCCCCGTCGCCTCTACTATCCCTAACAGTAACAGTGAATACCTGTCATAATCTGCTGGGCAAACCCCATTGAAATCCTCCCCAAATTCCTAAAACCTTACTCGGGGCGTCTCCCCGTCGCCTCCATTAACCCTCACAGTGAATGCCAGTCATAATCTGCTGGGCAAACCTCATTGAATCCATCCCAAATTCCTAAAACCTTATTCGATCGGGGCGTCTCCCCGTCGCCTCTACCAACGCTAACAGTGAATGCCTATCATAAACTGCTGGACAAACCCCATTGAATTTCATGATCAAATTCTATCCCTTTCTAAGCCCGCACATGTACCCACCATGCCAGTTTCCCGGGACCCCGCACTGTTAATCGCAATAGGAGTGACCCCCCCCCCCCCCCCCCCCCCCCCCGGTCTACAAGCAAAAGCGCTAAGGCAAGAGAACTAAACTCGTACTGCATTGCCTTGAGGAACTGGAACATTCCATCCTATAGGGAAAACCTTTGTTCTTCCCCATCACAACTCTTTGTTTGATTAGCCTTATCGCGAAGATTATTGATATCTCAGCATTGTCACGGGGTCTAGAATCCCCATGTACCTGAGACCCCACAAGCTATTATTCATCTCAATAAACGAACACAGGTGCATGAATGTCGCCTAGAACTCTATTTTAAATGCGAGCTTTCGAATATAGATTAAATCTATGTACCTTAGAAGAAGCTGGGGCTGTTGATGCCACCGCCGCCGAAACCTGTCCGCTGGGCCCGGCACCGTCATCATTAAAGCCAACCGTCGCTGGTGTCTGGGCCTGTTCTCCTTCCGGTCCTTCAATTCGGCGCCTCTTTTTGGGAATAACCTCGTTCAGCGGGCCAGCCTGTATGCGCTGGAGCATTTTCTCCAGGCGATACCGCTGGGCCCCATTTGGGGCCAAGGCCAAGACGTGTTTCTGCCAGTCTTCACTCAAGTCTCCGAGGCCCGCGATGTCATCCCACCCATCGTCGATGAGGGCCCTGAAGCACTTGTCCGATATGGTAAATGCGGTGCACAGACCCTTGAAGTCCGCGCCGACGGCCTCACCAAACTCGCCGTAGGCCCCGTCATTCTCCTACAAAAGAAAATGTGACCAACCACTTATAAACTCTGCGGCAAATTTAAAATCTGTAAAGGTAACACATCTGAGGGCGAATTTCCTACCGTCTACGGGGAATAATGATTTTTTTTAAATTTATTTGTTCACGTTTACAAAGTAAACACTTGGGTTCGTCTGTGGTCCTCGCCTTATAAATAGGCCTATTCAAAACCGCCCAGGCGGCTCATGTCTAAGTGTTAGCTAAAATAAGGCCCCCCATTAGTCCCAAAACGCTAAATTCGCCCCCCTTTGCTCCTGCTCACCACCTCAATTCATAAACCACTAACCTCAATGATTTGAAAATTCTCCTCTAGGGTTTTGCTGCTGGACGCCGTCATATTCGCAACGTCAACTCACAACGGCCTCCACGCCCGCTAAGAAATCTCTCCAGCTTACTGTATGTACCGGACCGTGACCATAAATCCCTAAACAATTTGAGCCCGGCCGTCTCCACACAATCACTGCCGCGCCCTCGGCTGTCACGCCATACCGTATTCATTGTTGTCTATTGCGCTTTGTTATTCTAATCATAATCTCGCTAGCGTGATTTCGTAATCCTACCTGGGCAAACTGTACACAATATTGTGTACCACCCAACACCTCTATGAAACCCGTGACGCGAAATGTAGTCCACCATTATAAATCATGGTTGCATACCTAGGAATATCCTGTGAACACAAAACCTCAAAATTCGTGCTTTACCTTTCTCGTTGAGAAATATGAGATAACCCCGACATAAATCAAATCTGTATCCCGCTACGGTCGTTACGATCAATCCGACGTAACGTTGGGTTCCTGGATGATTTCGTTGCTGACCGAGCAAAAGAAACACCCAACCGTGGTGCCGTCAGAATCGCGACTGATGTATCATCAGTCGCCCTCAACGACTACCGCGATGCAAATAGTGCGTTCCACTCAAGCGAACGTTGCCAACGTTAGCGTTGTTCGCGAGAGTGGAACGCAATGTGCGCCAATTATTATGTTGGCGAACGTTAGCGAAAACGGCGAACGTCATTTCCAGCTGTTCGCTGTTCGCCAGTGACGTATTTTAAAGATGGCGAAGAGGATAGCAGGCGGCAGTGTTTTTTCACGGTTTTGATTTACGTTTCATACTTTTCGTTATAAACGGTGAATTGTTTTGAGCAGTTACAGAGATATTTTAAAGAAGAATAATGAGTTGGACAAAAAGCAGCCAACCAAACAAGGTCACTGTGACTGGGCGCCGCCATTTCAATAACCATAATATAAAAAATATCGTTCAACTTCGACTGGCGCCAACTTAAAACATAGGCGAACGTTTGCGCAAACAGTTCGCGTAAGTGGAATGCACCCCTGTAGTGCTAGATCGGCAAAACACGATAAACATGGATGTCACAACATGCGAGGTACCTACAAATCTCCGCAGTTTTTGGGCGGAGCAGAAGCAAATTATGAAAAATCCCTGTTCACCATATGTACGTTTTGCGTGCGCGTCATGTTTGCTCTCTAAACATAGTCCAAAAGACACCAGTTTTGCCACTTCTCAGCAAAAATGGAACATGCAGAAATCTTCTGGGCACCTGCGAAAGGCCCGGGGCAGACCAACAGCTTCGTCACGCGTCACTAAACTGAACATTTACAGATGCATGTTCATGTACCTGCACATGTAAATGTATTTGATTTTGTTTTTACTGCATAACAAATCAATTTGTTATTAATCGAAATTGGGGGTGTGTGGATGGGTCAAACAAATTACGACCAAAAGTCGACATTTTAAAACATTGAAAATTTAGAATGGCTCCTAAGTTAATTTACACGAGTGTTTGAGAGGTACTTTTCTATGCGGGGGAAACCTGGGTTAGCGAAGAGGAAATTAAAAATGACCAAATCTTCTGTTGACCTTTGCATTGAACCCCTGGAAAATCTTGCCAAATTCGGGGTCCGCGCCCCGGGGGCACTAATGTTTAAATAAGGGAATAAATGTGTGTTCGAGAGGTTTTAATCACTCTGTTTAATACCGCTTGGAGTCTGGGTGCTGATAATTACCCGAGCCGAAGGCGAGGGTAATTATCAGCACCCAGACTCCAAGCGGTATTAAACAGAGTGATAAATACCGACCGAACACACATTTATTCCCATTCATAAATATCTTTTTTGTAAAATTCAGCCAAAAAGCCCCAAAAATCGCGGAAAATTGTCGCATGTAAATTTCGGTGTTTCGCCATTCTGTGTGTTTTCCCCTATCCATGTTCATGGGCCACTGTCAAATGACATGTTTCCGCCTCTGTCGCGCGCTCTACACAATACACGCAATAAAGCGTATTACAGTTTTTCTCAGTTGCTTTGATGCACTTCCCGAGACAGTAACCTCTTTCTCAAAACTCAAAATGCAATCCCCAAAACACTGAAAGCATTTTTCACAACACTGTACCACCCGTGCAAAAGCAAATATAACAATCAAAATGCTAACAACAGGCGTCAAAATACACTAAGTCAGTCGATTGCTACATCAATGTAACCAAATGCACAGCTCCTTCTGATCTCTGCGTGAACACCGACACCCAAATGGCAAAGTAGTTGCATCAAAACTGGACAGAGTGGTAGTGTTGCTGACAATGTAAACAACAAATGGACACACTATATAAGAAAAGACACATTTGTGATGGTGTGTATCTTGAATGTATTACGTTTATTATATATTGTGTAATACATGTACATGTGGTATTGCTTCAGCCATACTTAGGCCATGATTCACTACATGGTCAACAATGGTGGCTCGTATCTCATTTGGAACATTCATATTCCTTCCCCTGCCTCTTTCCCTGCCTCTTTCCCTGCCTCTTTTCCTGCCTCTTCCCCTGCCTCTTCCCCTGCCTCTTTCCCTGCCTCTTCCCGTGCCTCTTCCCTTGCCTCTTCCCCTGCTTCTTTCCCTGCCTCTTTCCCTGCCTCTTCCCCTGCCTCTTCCCCTGCCTCTTCCCCTGCCTCTTCCCTGCCTCTTTCCCTGCCTCTTTCCCTGCCTCTTTCCCTGCCTCTTCCCCTGCCTCTTCCCCTGCCTCTTCCCCTGCCTCTTTCCCTGCCTCTTTCCCTGCCTCTTTCCCTGCCTCTTTCCCTGCCTCTTCCCCTGCCTCTTCCCCTGCCTCTTCCCCTGCCTCTTTCCCTGCCTCTTTCCCTCTCCCCTTCCCTGCCTCCTTCCCTGCCTCCCCGTCCCCTGTGCACTCTTCCTCCTGCCCTACCACCACACAAACGGACACCGTCTCTTGCAGGACGCTCGTTGATACCTGCCTCTCGCTCCATTTTACGTAGAACTAGTGCGCTCAGTGGAACCCTTATATACGTCATGAGTACTGAACATTCAGCATCTCCACCTTGTGTGATGGAATGGAGAGCATTATGCTCTGGTAGTAGGCCTATTCAATTGTGCCAGTGAAGAGCAGTTACTCACTCCCATCGTGCTGGCGTTATCTTTTGTACAAACACAATGCTCATTGTACGTAGTATTTTGCATGCAATGATTTACCCAATGCACAACTGCGGTATTTCAAATAGAAAAGGTACACAGTCAGTTGAGAAGAAAACAACCTGTTTTGCCTAGAATGTCAAAATAGAATGAAAATTGCATCTGTGCTATGGCAAGTGCGTTTAGAGTTTTGCATTTTGTGTGCACACAATGGGAACTGGAAATAGTGCATTGGCCAATTGCATTCATGATGTGGAGTTTTAAGACGCTGTTAAAAAAAACGAGGTAAGAGTTTGGGAAAGTGCATTAAAGCGATTGAGAAAAACTGTAATGCGGTGGTCACATCTTACGGTCATGAACGTAGTTGAACGTAGTTCATTTGACCGTAGTAGACCGTAGTGCAACTACGGTCAACTAGGGTGAAGTAGGGTGAAGTAGGGTCGAAGTAGGTTCAAAATTGGCAAAAGAGCAAATATAAAGAACGGTTAAGTAGGGTGAAGTACGTGCAACTACTGTCAACTACGTTGAACTACGTTGAACTGCGGTCAAATCGGCTACGGTTAACTAGGGTTGAACTACGTCTTAATACGGTCAACTACGTTGAACTGCGGTCGAGCTACGTGTGAACTGCGTGCAACTATGGTCAACTAGGGTCAACTACGTTGTACTACGATAAAAGCTCGCGACCGTGTCTGCGTAGTGCGGGTCGGCCACGGCGTGGGGACAGCCATTGCGCTTTGAAAAGTCAGAGAGACAAGACTGCTGTTTTTTTATCTGAACTTGTCTCTTTTTGTTTTCTCCTTTTCTATACTACTGACATGCCTGCAACGAGGAAGAAGAGAGCACCACGTAAGAGTGCTGCTGCTGCTGCTGTTACTACTGTCCAGGAGACGGTTGAGGAGCCAGAGAGGGTGCCAGAGAGGGCTCAGGACCCTGAACCCCTGAGGCTTGATGCACCTCAACGGGAGAAGCGGGGTCTTGTCCCTGTTCTACCCAAGAAAAAGACACCTGCTTTGAAGCTGACCATTGAGCAGGAGTCAACTGTGTTTGACTATGTTGAGGCTCACCAGGAGCTTTACAACAAAGGCCACCCTGATTTCCTCAAAACAGGGCAGAAGTTGGCTCTTTGGGAGTCTTTGGCAGAGTCACTGAAGGCCACTGAGTATGATGGTGAGTAGCAAATGTGGTTAATTTATATTGCTATTAGCAAGATAAAATTACTGAAATTCACAAACATAATACCAAACTGTATTTTCAGGTGCTGCACTCGTTTATATATTGTGAAAACATGTATTAACACATATTTCTTGTTTCATATTTGTTAGGTTCCATTGCTAAGGGGGCCCGTGTGATGACATGGTGGACGAGCCAAAGGTCGGCCTATGGAAAGGTGACCCGTAGCGTCTCTGGCCAGGGGGTCAAGCGGTTGACCGCTCGTGAACAGCGTTTGAAGGAACGCCTGGCGTTCCTGGGCGCCCATGTCTACAGGGTGCCCAGCAGGGGCGGTGTTGATGTAAGTATAATGAGTGAGTGAGTGAGTGAGTGAGTGAGTGAGTGAGTGAGTGAGTGAGTGAGTGAGTGAGTGAGTGAGTGAGTGAGTGAGTGAGTGAGTGAGTGAGTGAGTGAGTGAGTGAGTGAGTGAGTGAGTGAGTGAGTGAGTGAGTGAGTGAGTGAGTGAGTGAGTGAGTGAGTGAGTGAGTGAGTGAGTGAGTGAGTGAGTGAGTGAGTGAGTGAGTGAGTGAGTGAGTGAGTGAGTGAGTGAGTGAGTGAGTGAGTGAGTGAGTGAGTGAGTGAGTGAGTGAGTGAGTGAGTGAGTGAGTGAGTGAGTGAGTGAGTGAGTGAGTGAGTGAGTGAGTGAGTGAGTGAGTGAGTGAGTGAGTGAGTGAGTGAGTGAGTGAGTGAGTGAGTGAGTGAGTGAGTGAGTGAGTGAGTGAGTGAGTGAGTGAGTGAGTGAGTGAGTGAGTGAGTGAGTGAGTGAGTGAGTGAGTGAGTGAGTGAGTGAGTGAGTGAGTGAGTGAGTGAGTGAGTGAGTGAGTGAGTGAGTGAGTGAGTGAGTGAGTGAGTGAGTGAGTGAGTGAGTGAGTGAGTGAGTGAGTGAGTGAGTGAGTGAGTGAGTGAGTGAGTGAGTGAGTGAGTGAGTGAGTGAGTGAGTGAGTGAGTGAGTGAGTGAGTGAGTGAGTGAGTGAGTGAGTGAGTGAGTGAGTGAGTGAGTGAGTGAGTGAGTGAGTGAGTGAGTGAGTGAGTGAGTGAGTGAGTGAGTGAGTGAGTGAGTGAGTGAGTGAGTGAGTGAGTGAGTGAGTGAGTGAGTGAGTGAGTGAGTGAGTGAGTGAGTGAGTGAGTGAGTGAGTGAGTGAGTGAGTGAGTGAGTGAGTGAGTGAGTGAGTGAGTGAGTGAGTGAGTGAGTGAGTGAGTGAGTGAGTGAGTGAGTGAGTGAGTGAGTGAGTGAGTGAGTGAGTGAGTGAGTGAGTGAGTGAGTGAGTGAGTGAGTGAGTGAGTGAGTGAGTGAGTGAGTGAGTGAGTGAGTGAGTGAGTGAGTGAGTGAGTGAGTGAGTGAGTGAGTGAGTGAGTGAGTGAGTGAGTGAGTGAGTGAGTGAGTGAGTGAGTGAGTGAGTGAGTGAGTGAGTGAGTGAGTGAGTGAGTGAGTGAGTGAGTGAGTGAGTGAGTGAGTGAGTGAGTGAGTGAGTGAGTGAGTGAGTGAGTGAGTGAGTGAGTGAGTGAGTGAGTGAGTGAGTGAGTGAGTGAGTGAGTGAGTGAGTGAGTGAGTGAGTGAGTGAGTGAGTGAGTGAGTGAGTGAGTGAGTGAGTGAGTGAGTGAGTGAGTGAGTGAGTGAGTGAGTGAGTGAGTGAGTGAGTGAGTGAGTGAGTGAGTGAGTGAGTGAGTGAGTGAGTGAGTGAGTGAGTGAGTGAGTGAGTGAGTGAGTGAGTGAGTGAGTGAGTGAGTGAGTGAGTGAGTGAGTGAGTGAGTGAGTGAGTGAGTGAGTGAGTGAGTGAGTGAGTGAGTGAGTGAGTGAGTGAGTGAGTGAGTGAGTGAGTGAGTGAGTGAGTGAGTGAGTGAGTGAGTGAGTGAGTGAGTGAGTGAGTGAGTGAGTGAGTGAGTGAGTGAGTGAGTGAGTGAGTGAGTGAGTGAGTGAGTGAGTGAGTGAGTGAGTGAGTGAGTGAGTGAGTGAGTGAGTGAGTGAGTGAGTGAGTGAGTGAGTGAGTGAGTGAGTGAGTGAGTGAGTGAGTGAGTGAGTGAGTGAGTGAGTGAGTGAGTGAGTGAGTGAGTGAGTGAGTGAGTGAGTGAGTGAGTGAGTGAGTGAGTGAGTGAGTGAGTGAGTGAGTGAGTGAGTGAGTGAGTGAGTGAGTGAGTGAGTGAGTGAGTGAGTGAGTGAGTGAGTGAGTGAGTGAGTGAGTGAGTGAGTGAGTGAGTGAGTGAGTGAGTGAGTGAGTGAGTGAGTGAGTGAGTGAGTGAGTGAGTGAGTGAGTGAGTGAGTGAGTGAGTGAGTGAGTGAGTGAGTGAGTGAGTGAGTGAGTGAGTGAGTGAGTGAGTGAGTGAGTGAGTGAGTGAGTGAGTGAGTGAGTGAGTGAGTGAGTGAGTGAGTGAGTGAGTGAGTGAGTGAGTGAGTGAGTGAGTGAGTGAGTGAGTGAGTGAGTGAGTGAGTGAGTGAGTGAGTGAGTGAGTGAGTGAGTGAGTGAGTGAGTGAGTGAGTGAGTGAGTGAGTGAGTGAGTGAGTGAGTGAGTGAGTGAGTGAGTGAGTGAGTGAGTGAGTGAGTGAGTGAGTGAGTGAGTGAGTGAGTGAGTGAGTGAGTGAGTGAGTGAGTGAGTGAGTGAGTGAGTGAGTGAGTGAGTGAGTGAGTGAGTGAGTGAGTGAGTGAGTGAGTGAGTGAGTGAGTGAGTGAGTGAGTGAGTGAGTGAGTGAGTGAGTGAGTGAGTGAGTGAGTGAGTGAGTGAGTGAGTGAGTGAGTGAGTGAGTGAGTGAGTGAGTGAGTGAGTGAGTGAGTGAGTGAGTGAGTGAGTGAGTGAGTGAGTGAGTGAGTGAGTGAGTGAGTGAGTGAGTGAGTGAGTGAGTGAGTGAGTGAGTGAGTGAGTGAGTGAGTGAGTGAGTGAGTGAGTGAGTGAGTGAGTGAGTGAGTGAGTGAGTGAGTGAGTGAGTGAGTGAGTGAGTGAGTGAGTGAGTGAGTGAGTGAGTGAGTGAGTGAGTGAGTGAGTGAGTGAGTGAGTGAGTGAGTGAGTGACCGACCGACCGACCGACCGACCGACCGACTTATTTCTGACCGACTGACTGACTGACTGACTGACACACTGAATTAATGATTGACTAAATAACTTAATCACAAAGAAAATTGTTAATGTTGAATGGTAATGTTGAATGTTGAAAATGTATTAATGCATGAATATTTCTGCTCTTTTCTACTTTCAGCTCTTGGGGCAGCTTCGCAGGAAGCATCCTGAGAGATTCGACCTACCTGCAGCTGAGGGCACACCGCCACGGGAGACGGAGTCAGACTCCGACCAGGAGCAGACCACCTCCCCCACGGGCACGCAGATTGAGGAGCCTGCCTCTACTGCCAGCCAGAGGACCACCAGCTCCGCCTATAGGAAGAGGAAGCCTTCTGACATCCTTCTTGAGAAGATAGAGAAGAGGTTGGCGGCCAATCAGCAGCAGACGGCCCAGATTGCCCAACAGGTAAAAAAACTATTTTGATGAAACATAACATGCTTCTCCACTAATTGTATCCAAAAGACTTTTGTGGACAAACATATAATATTTTATTATACAATAGTTTTTGTCACACCAGCCGCAATGCGGTTGCAGATGCAAATGGTGTTTGTCCAAAACTTGTTCCAAATTGTTTTTGTCACACCAGTTGCAATTTCATTTAAATTCAAATTGTTATATATTTTAATATGTTTTTCCTTTATGTGTCATTTAAGGAGGACAGTCCTCGAGCGGCTTTTGGCCGCATGGTAGGCCTCTCGGCAGCCGAGATGGATGAGGAGGCTTTTGAGGGCCTGCAGGTGGAGGTGACCGCTCTACTTGTGAAGTACAAGCGAGAGTCCCGTGCCAGGACTCAGGTCGCAGCAGTCGCCCAGGCCGCACCACGCCCGCCGCCACTGCCGCAGATGCCGCCCGGTGCCACCATCCACCACACCATTGGCGACTTTGGGATTGCATCAGCCGCAGCCACACAACAGCAGCAGCAGTGCCCAGGGGGCTTCATCGCTAACTGGCAGCGCCAGTACCAGTCGCAGCAGCAGCACCAACAGCAGCCAGACCAGCAGCAGGCAGACCAGCAGCGTCCCAGCAGTGCACCCGCTGGTGGGATTGACTTCTTCGCCACTTTACATGAGTAAGGTGGTGGGGAAGTGGGGAACGGTCCTTTTAAGGATACGACATTCACCCGGCTTTACGCCCGGCCCTAGGCCCACCACATCCTCCCAAAAGAATAAAGCAACTCTATGATGCTATAAATGTGAAATGTTTGTTTGTCCTTTATTTGTCTTAAACATTTAATGTTTAATTTTGAAATAAAACAAATTGTAATGTTTAATAAATTGGCCCAGGGCACCCAAACTCAATCCAAAGAATGAGTTTATTTATTTATTTATTTATTATCTGATCTTTTATCAGGGTAGCTCGTTCACATATAATGTGGTCTTCCACGGGGCCGTGAACATAACATTATAAATTAATAAAACAAAAACCGAACAATTTAAAGGATTAAAAGTGTGTAAAATTATCAAAACAAATGAGAAATAGATAATAAATAAGATCATAACAAATTATAACTGTTAAATTATAATCATTAAATGAAAGAGACATGAACGGGTTCATAAATGGGTGGGGGTCTCCTGATTTTAAGTAGGGCAGGGGGGGGGGGGTTAAAATCATGACATGAGTTTGTGTGCCCCTGGTAATTTGGTGGGTTTGGTGGGGGGGGGGGGGGGGTTGGGGGGCTCAACCAACTGATTTTGGGAGACCTGAGTTTGGGTGACCCTGCTCATTATTGGAGACGCTGGTCCTGCCATGGAACCGAGCCAGCTGGTGACGTCAGGTAGTGCTTGAGGTACAGCCTCTGCCTCTTTGCTTCCCTGCTGTCGCGGTTCCCACACTGTGGTTGGGTGAGGTCCAACAGGTTGGCATTGGCCCGCCAGGCACCATCGACGAGGTTGTGCTGAGCATCCTCCTGGTCCACAAGATGCTGGTCTGCAGCAGGGTTCCTCACCCTCAGGTAGTTGTGCAGGACGACACACGATCTCACTACGAGTGCTGCAGTATCCACATGGACCTGGAGGGTGGAGAGGAGACAGCGGAAACGGTTGGCAAGGATGCCAAAGACATTCTCCACCACACGACGGGCTCTGGACAGCCGGTAGTTGAAGACCTGCTGGCCGTGGTCCAAACCGCGCCGAGGGAAGGGTTTCATCAGCCAGGTCCTCATGGCGAACGCGTCATCCCCTATGATGTAGTACGGGGTGTTCAGATCATCCCCTGGTAGCGGGTCTGCATCTGGGACACCAAGGACACCATCCTGCAGAGCTTGGTGGAGGTCGCAATGGTTCCAGATCTGGCCATCCGAGCTGGAACCCACGTCTCCAATCTGTGTCCACATAAAGCGGTATTGGGCATCCACCAAGGCCATCAGTACAATGGAGTCAAACCCCTTGTAGTTGTGGTAGGTAGACCCTGAGTGGGGTGGCTTCTTGATCCGGATGTGCTTCCCATCCAGAGCACCAAGGGTGTGCGGGAACTGCCACTTCTGCTGAAAGGCCCGAGCCACCTGCTGCCACTCTTCAGCTTCTGTGGGAAGTTTGACAAACTCTGGTTCCAGGACCTCAACCAGAGCCTGACACACATCAACAATGAGGCCTGATATGGTGTTGTTGGCCACCCTGAAGCCGAACCTCATGTCTCGGTAGTAGTTCCCAGTGGCCAGGTACCTGAGTGTGAGCGCCAGCTTTAGCCCAGGAGAGACGGGTCGCCTGAAATAGGTGGTCTGTTTGGTGATCCTCCTCTCTATCCTGGACAGGATGTCATGGAAGGTGGCCACATGTACACGCATGAACTGATGGAAGGCATGTGGGTCCTCCAGTTGAAGCTCTGTCATCAGAGCCTCATACTGGCCGTGGAGGGGTCTACGCAGCAGCCAGTCCCTGGTCCACCATCTTCTTTGTCTTATTTCCTCCCTCCTTTCCTGTTCCTCTAGCTCCTCCAACTCCACAAGGTCTCTTGCCAGACCAGCAAGTTCCATGTCGACCTGACCCAAGTACTTGGCCATCCTGACTCTGTCACCCATTGTGTTTGTATGGAGTTGAAGAAGTAGAATTGAAGCATGAGCAGACAAGACGTATGTCCTCCAGAAAAGGTTAGACAGACTGCAGGGACCATGTGGCATGCTGGCCCCCTTTTATATCGTCCAGGAACTCCTAAATTCAACCTTACTTCACCCTACTTCACCCTAGTTAACCCTGCTTGTCGTACTTAACCGTAGTGTGACCGTACTGTGAACGTACTTCAAACGCAGTTCGACCGTAGTTGACCGTACTTCGACCGTAGTGTCGTGGTTACTACGGTCAACTACGGTCAACTACGGTCCACACTACGGTCAAGTAGGGTCAACTAGGGTCAACTAGGGTCAACTAGGGTTAACTACGTATATACTAGGCTCACAGTACGGTATAGGTATTCAAGGTGACCGTATAAATATTTTCAACATGTTGAAAACCTTTGGGCTAACTACGGCCAAATCATGGCTTTCCTCAAGGTCTAAGTACGTTCAGAACTACGGTCCACTACGTTTAACTACGTTTAACTACGTTTAACTACGACTACTAGGGTCTACTACGGTCAACTACGGTCACACCGTACTACGTTCAACTACGTTCATGACCGTAAGATGTGACCACCGCATTACTATGAACCAGACTAAATGACCATCACTGCATTGGCAACCTCGTTCCCAGAGTATCGAGCTGTACTCTATTTTCACATGAACCTTTCAGGCTCGGTCAAGAGGTTTGCATTTATTGCTTCTCTTTCAATGGTTTAACATTACAATTTATTTAAAAATAGTTTTAAATATAATTATTTTCTCATCCCACCTTTTTTTGGGGGAAAACTAATTTATCTTCATTCACAAAAGTAAAAAACTCTAGAAATTATGACATCACAACAAAAATAGCGCCGAGAAAGCAGACGATATTTTTACATCAACTTTTCAGGCTTTGCCAAGAAGATTATATTTATTAATCCATCTTGTATGGATTTAAATTGCAACTCATTTAAAAAAGGGTTTAAACATAATTATTCTCTTTACCCCAAATTTTACTGAGCTTTATAACCCACCCACTTTTGGCGCAACAATTTAGCTTCTTTGAATAAAATAAATATTTATCGAAAATGTGACGTCACTCCAAATACGGAATGACGCGCAACCAGTCGCGCACTACGCCGAGATAGGAATAATGTTGTGTGCGGAGGCCACTTTTGTTGCCAACTGGGTTTAAACACCTCCAGCCATGTCTTTATCGTCCGTTTAATACCGGCCACGTGACGGGCTCTCGACCAATAGGAATGCCTAAACTGTCCCAGGTATTTATGAATCAATAATTGTATACAAACAACACCCATTAAAACCAGTGCACCCATGTATACCAAGTTTATTATACGGGAAAATACAGAGATGGAAGATGATACGCAGCTATTCATCGCGTAGTAGACTGGGTCTGTGCCGAAAGTAAATAAACACACAGCGTACGTTTACACTAACGTCACCCATCTCCACGCAACCACGACATTATAATAACGCGCACCCTGGGCCCAATTTTACGGCGCTGCTTAACAGCTAGCAGAAAAGTTGTGCTAACTTTAGCAGACAAATTTGCTAACCTTAAGCGCTATTTTACGGCGTTTTTGTGCTAACGTTTGCGCGCGCATGGAGATTATACTGTTACGTCACTGATTTAAGCACATTTTCCCGCTAGGTTAAGCGTGCCTTTTGCTGTGCTTACTGCTTACTGTTTCCATAAATAGACAGAGGCTCTGTTAGCAGAAAATCGTGTGCTTAGCAGCGCCGTGAAATTGGGCCCTGATCATGCGTCGATTTTAGTCACTTTGTGAAAACTCGAACACGGCGTATCTGATTTGTGAGTTTTCACGAAGTAACAATATCCGTTTGTATTAGCTATGGGTTTTGCCATAGAAAACCCCAGCAGTGGGTCGCGCGTATCACGTGAGATTATACTGTTATCGTTGTAGTCATTGTTCTGAAAATAGGCCGTCACAAAACACACGTATTGCGAGCGTGCGCCCTCCCAGCGCACGCCACGCCCACGTACTGGCACATTCCATACACGGTTAAGGTTCCCCAAACAACATTGGTGTCATCGAAGGATGTAAAGCAGGGTTACTGATATCTTCGGAGTGCGTTGTTGTGGTGGGTGCGGAGATCTGTACTCTCCGAGTGCCCTTTCTCTAATTCCTTAATGGTTCGGTCACACATACGCGACGCACAGCCCGCGCATTGAAAATTAATTTAACAAATGGAAATTAAACCAATGCGTCGTTGTGCGCCCAACTTTTGATTTGGGAGAAGATAGCGAGGCGACAACAAAATGCACAGCCTGTTGCTAGCGCGCTGCGCGTATACAGGGCGCATACCAAGCGCATACAGAGCGTATACATAGCGCACTTGTTAGAAAAATTGAACGAATGCACAGCGTGTTGCTAGCGTGAAGAACGAATGGCACGCGCATGCGCCGCGCGCTCAACGCGACAGCGAACGGAAGCAGTTACGTGAGAAGTGAGTCACGTGATTCGGAGGAGAATTGATGAGGAGGTGGGGAGCGGCACCCGTTTATATACCCCATACCTACACGCTGCGTACACGCTGCGTACACGCTAGGAACTCGCTAGAAGAACGCTGCGCGCTAAAGACTCATTTAGCACTCGTTCAGCACGCCCATATTTGCTGTATGTTTGCTGGACATGCGCGCTCAACCAACGAGTAACGAATGCTGACGCACACCTAGCGACCGACAACGCACTGGCCAAAATTGCTAATTGTTTCAGTGCGCGGGCCGTGTATGTGTGATTGGCGCATAAAGGCCGGTTCATACTCACTGCGTATTCACTGCGTACGCAGCGCGGAGTTCTATTCCGAAGCATCCGCCGTGCGTACAGGGAAGCGCAGTGCGTACTCAAAGTTCGTGTCTCTGCGCGCAGTTTTTGAAACTGATGAAAAGTTCGTACGCACCAATCGGATGCGTAGTCGGACACATTCAAATATTTTAACATTTGTCGGATGCGTACACGCAGCCCAGACTTGGCGAAAGATGGCAAACATGGGAAGCAGTAAAAATGACGAAGCGCTTATCGGAAGCAGTCCGCCTATTTCCCAATCTATATAATCCAAGTTTAAAGGAGTATCGAGATGTAGAGAGGGCTGTTACCTCATGGAAAGAAATCGGCAACATTTGCGAAAAGGATTGGAAGGAGTGCAAGGACAAATGGAGGAAACTGCGGGATGCCTTCGTAAAGGTGAAGAAGAATATGAAGACAAAAAGCGGCGATGGGGCCAAAAAACAAACGAAATGGCCTTACTATGAACCGATGGCATTCCTTGGAGACCACATCAAACACAGAGAAACGGAAACGAACATGGACATAAAGTAAGTAACTTCATTATGTTTATTTACTTTCAGTTAAACTTTTGAAACTATAACTGATATTCCTTGTAGCTTATGCCTATAGGCCTACATACAATATGATGCACAATATATGAAAGTTGTAGACTAATTAAAATGCCTATAGGCCCTTTGCCTATATTTTTTCTTATAAATATTGCTGAGGAACTTGTATTATAATATTAAAAATGGGGTCTATGTATGCGTTTATTGGCACCTTGAAAAATAGATATGTTCCATTGGATTGATATAATTTCAAAGAATTGCATTTGTTATGAGCTTTTCAATGCGGCCCACGAGAAGTTTATTTGAACTTTCCAATTAAAAGCGTCCTACTATCAAAAGTGCGATTCTAAAAAAAAATCAATTCAATTGAAAAATCGAGTTTAAGGTCTCGCACAAAAAAACCACCAAAACACCCCCTAAATACACGGAGACCCTATATTTAATCACCGTTGAATTCATTAGCTGTTTCGGCATTTTTGCCGAAACAGCTCTTGCTTTCGTTAAAGAAAATTCAAAAGTGTTTAGCTGTTTCGGTATTTCGTAGGATGCTTGAGACTGTTGTTCACTTACAGTCAAATAAGGTATTTCATAATAATATAGTAGTTTTGTTTTTTTATGTTTGCAAATGGTGTATACTACCTTTAAAGAGTGCAACTCCTATGGGACATTCTCTTTACCGAGTACTGACCCAGTCGATTTTCTTGTTCCCAAATTTTATTCACCTCGTATTTAAAATATAATCATCTTGTATTTATAATAATTAACCTTTATTTACAATATTTATTTATTTACAGTGCTGACCTGCCAGTCCAAACAGATGAGAGCCACGATATAGGGTCTGAAGAAGAGAGCACAAGTCTGTCAGCAACACCAACCAAAGATAATTCAGCGAGCACATCATCCTCCCCTCCAAGTGAAAAACAAAGGCGAAGCAATTCTCCAGATGAATCACCCAAATCGAAGAAACCCAAACGATCTGTGGATCCAGTAGAAAAGGCCATCCTTGAAAGCCTTGCACTTGTCACGTCCAGAGCGGATGAAGATGAAGATGTTTTGTTTGGTAGAATGATCGTGGCATCTCTAAAGAAATTACCACCGAGGGAGAAATCCGTGTGCAAATTCAAAATCCAGGAGTTACTCTTTCAATTCAGTTGGTTAATAGTTTAAAACGGAATCCGAAAACGCGAATCCGACCAGACATAAATTAGCATAATTGATGTTGTTAATGATGTTGTTGTTTTTTTGTTTATAAGCAATCTTTCGAAGGTAATCCGTTTCCTGGCTTGCTATAAAAATGCACTATAAAAATGAGCAAAACAAAAAATTGTTTTCATCAACTCACACTGAACATCTAACAAAAGAAACACTAGAAATCCATTGTTACTTGGTGCTTGAACAAGTGGATTTTTTGCAAAGTAACTGTTACAATGGATTTTTATTGTTAGTGCATCGTGTTTCTTTTGTTAGATGTTCATCAAATCTTCTTTAGGCATGTATCTACATTTTTATGACACAATAATTTGTGAAATATATAACATTTTTGGGTTTGTCATTACTTCATGTAAATTGAGCTCTTATGAGATGAACTATATATCCCAATTAATATACTCGATGTATCGTTATGCGCCGCACAAAAGTGTCAGTTGATATTTGGCTTTATGTGATTATTTTATGTGTAAACAAACATGTCATCAAAGTTTGGCCAGATACTTTTTTCCGTAGAAATTTGATAATTTGTTTATTTTTTGATTGATACGTTTTGTATTTTTCTGGGTTTTTTTGTCGGCAAAAAATGTTTTTAGTTGTTGCTATACCACAATCCTTTTGAAACATAATGAGAGCGTATACTGGCAATGTAACGAGCAATATCCAGGAACCTAAATCATTGATATTTGTGGCTAACAAATTTTGTTAGAAGGAAAAATGATACCAAGAACTCCCGATTCGGTTGAGTAGTTGTGATCCCAGCACTATTAAACCTAGGTCAGCGGTTATTTGGATTTGGATGTTAACTTTCACACCCAAATGAAATGCCAAATTTGAACTTGTTTGTGTCACCTTTTATTATCTATTGTATACGGACAATGAAAATATCTAAGGAATTGACTAAACACCACGGCGAGCACCTCTTCCAACAACATTATCTTGCCAGGGAACCGATCCTTCTTCGGAGACAAAAAACCGTGCAAACTTTTGTCTTGCATCGATTGCCAGCCTTGATGCTGCATTTGTCGAGAGGCGACCCACATTCAACAAATTGTTGTCTCCCTGAACAATTCTCCTCCATTCGCCATCTTGAGCTTCACCATTTGCTTCGTGGTCGATGAGGTTCGTAGGGACATAGCGAACATTCGGCGGGTTTTTGGAAGAAATGTAAATAGTTGCCGTTAGTTTCGAAGAATTCTCAACACATGTATTACAATTTGGTTGGTTAAAAAAGTTGGTTAGAATTTTAACACTTTTTACACAGTTTTAGTTTGGTTCAAAAATTGGTTGAAAATGTTGCCCAACGTTGGGTAAATGTACCCAACATTGGTCAAATTGGAAATTATACATTGTTGGTTAAAATGTTAACCAACTATTTTAACCAACCAAATTGTGTACATGTTTGGAAAGTGAACATCATAGGAAAAGAGGCGATGTTTCTAGATATCACGTATCTTGCTATTTTATTATTTCTGTGCATTTTATTATGTCCGAGTGTCGCTCTAATTACCCGAAGTCTGTTGATTTCAGATAATTGTGTAGACAGACTGCAGCTTTCACAGCATTAGAAACCAATTCTGGCGCTGCGTCGATTGGTCGACGAAAGATACGCCACCGTGCTGCAAGAATGCCGAATGCATTCTCGACAATTCTCCTTGCTCTGCTGAGACGATAATTAAATATCCTTGTCTCGTGGTCCAAGTTCAATCCTGTTCAGCGACACAGAAAAACAAGTTAGGTGGGGTAACAATCTGTTTCTGTACCAAAGTACAACTGCAACGATCTCAACAAAACAATCATTGAACATACACCAACCAGCAGAAATGCCATTATTTTCTTACAAAATACTTCATTTTAACAAATAATTATGAACATTTTTGCATGCTCTTCGGATGATGCGTTCAGTACTTTAAAAAGTCGGTAACACGTTTGTCTATCATTATTTGCAGTATACCAGGGAAAGGTCGCATCATATTCGGCTTCAAAGGGAAGGCCTCATCCCCAACAAGCACATGGTGAACTATGACATTAGTTCCTGGAAGCTCTCGCGGATCTGGGATATTGAGTTGGCCCCTGTTGAACTGCTTTCCAAACTCGCTTGCACTGAACACACCACCATCACTCTCTCATCCAAAAGCGCCGATGTCAACCATGACGAAATTGTACTGCGCATCTACCACCGCCATCAGTAGAAGGGAGAACGTCCCCTTGTAGTTGAAGAAGTCACTTCCTATAAAACGAACAATTTCCCAAACTATTTGTTGTAATAATTATTACGATACAGCTTTTATAATGATCCATGCGCTAACATACTTTTAACACTAATCCTCATTTTTACTAATTTACACATCCCATACAAATTTTTCAAGAAAAACATAATAAATTTCGGATATTACAATCAAAGGTTTCAAAACTACAGACAGTTGGCGTCCAATAGGCCTATTAGTTACATTTCTCAAAAATAATGATATCATTTTTTTTTCAATCTTTCATACGCAATTTGCGATCTTAAATTTAGCAATGCAGAACCTAAAACAAAGAAATCTATTTCATATACAAAAAATATAAAGCACCAAAATTATGAAATAGAAGCCCATTTATTAAACTATTTTAATGGAGAAAATTATTTCAATTACTCTACAATGACACAGAATAACGATAGAGGTTTTAACAAATGTACACAATATCATTATTAACAACCCTGCTTCTGCATCATCATCATCATGCAATCTAAATGTATAAGGTTTCAGGACTTTGAATATGTTTTACTTTTAAACTAAGGTTTTATCGCTGGTGATGTTTGACACTTCTTAAAATCGCATTTTTTGACGAACCTAATTTTGGGGATTTTTTTTTAAAATAGTGATACAATTTTAACGGGAAGAGCAATTTAAATAATGTTCTCACTTAAAAGTAGTTTATTAATGGGCTTCCAATTCATAATTAATTTGGGTGCTTCATATTTTTTTAATGAAATATAAATCATTATTTTGGGGTTCCGCTTTTTTTGACTCACCCTGACATGCCTGACGTAATATAGCTAACCTGAATTTGCTGGTGCTCGCATGACTATGTGTTTGCCATCAATGGCCCCGATGCACATGGGAACGTTCCAGTACAGCCAGAACTTTCTGGTAATTCGTTGCCAGTCTTCCTTTGTTGGAAATTTCAGCACATCATTACAAAGTGCATCCCAAATTGCGACTGTAGTTTCCTTAAATATACCATTGACGGTTGACTTTCCCAGTCTGAAACTTATTGAAACCGTTTGCTGTGAGTCGCCTGTTGCCAGTAATCTGAGCGTCACTGCTAACCGTTGACTGGGGCTGATTGGAAACCGGTGGGTCCCAAGATGCTCTAGTCGAGGTCCCACTTCGTGCAAAAGAGCATCGAAGCGAGTCCTCGTCATCCGGAAGTAGCGATAATGCGTTTCCTCATCCTATAAACGCATCTCATTGATGAGAGAGTGAAACTCCCCCAGTTGATTACGTCGCCGATTTAAAGGGCGAATATACCATCGCCTCTCCTTTGTTCTCGCCCGATGTCGACGGTGAGCAAGCCACAATAACGACAAAAGGAGAATCTCTTCAACTCCTTCCATTGTGAATCAATCAATGCGAGAAGAAATCGGAGGTGCCGCGCAAACGTATACGATTTTTGTTTAAAAGTATGAACGCATACTGCGTGCGCGTTTCCACACGAGAATGCAAACTTTCACTGCGTATCGAATTTTATCTTGAAGAAGTATGAACGTCAAATGCGACATTCGCATTACGCGATGCGCGTGTGTAAACGCAGTGAGTATGAACCGGCCTTAAGACGTGACCACCGCTTTAGTCGGGTAGCCTAATGTTATATTAAGGGACTATCGTTGCCAGGCGGATAAAAGCACCTTGTTTGGCATGAAAATAATTAATATTAGCCTAGGAGCCCTCTGAAGTTTTTTTAACATATGCCCAATTTGCATAAACTGTAAATACCTGTTGTTTAACATATTTGTTCACATTATTGGGGTATTTTTGTAAAGATTGTATTAGTTGAAAAGTATATTTTTGGTAAATCTACTTACATATTTTTACTTCAATGACTTTTTCTGAAATGACTGAAAAATTATGAGAACATATAGTAACAATACACAATGGCTAATTATTATATCTTAAAGTTGCGCGCTTTAAAATTACCAAGTATTAAACCCTTATGGAAAATCATATGAACAATAATAACGATTTGATATTTAGCCCAGCAAACAAAAACATAATAAGGCTTTATTATGGTAATTGTACCAGTATGCAACTTGGTGAAAATCGAAGCTCATCAATACTGAGGTTTGTCAAGACTCCTTGATGATATCCGAAGACAAGGTAAATGCGCGCAACTTAAAGGTAGGATACACCATTTGCAGATATCGAAAATATTTAATACCAAATTATTAGAAAATATCTTACTCATTTGAAAGTAAATAATGTTTCTAGGCATCCAGCAAAATGATTGCGCTAGATATTCTGTAATTATTCTAAAAAACTTAATTTTATAATAACATTTTCGCTGTTTTTCGTGCTTTTCTCGGTATCCATGATTGTAAAACTTCGGGCAAGTCAGTTAAACGATATTTAATATGAAATACAACCACCAAATCTACCCATTAATGATAATTCATAAATACCTGGGACAGTTTAGGCATTCCTATTGGTCGAGAGCCCGTCACGTGGCCGGTTTTAAACGGACGATAAAGACATGGCTAGAAGTGTTTAAAACCAGTTGGCAACAAAAGTAGCCCCTGCACATGGACAACTCAATGGACATCCTTCTCCGGGCACTTCACTGCTGCGCAGACCATTGTTCTTATCTATTTTGAACCATTCGGGTGCAAAATCCTGTTTTCCTCCAAATATGACGAATTTAAGAAAAAAAGTCTTCCACTTTTTAAAAAAATTACATAAGTCGTGCACAAACGCGGTCGCGTCACGGTCGTTCTTTTCCCTTTGAAAAAAACACGCGCGCGTACGCCATTTAGACGCGGAGGCCTATCCAGTCTATATAATGGAGATCAATGGTAAATACGCTTTATTGCATGTATTGTGACGTAGAGCGACGTAGAGCGACAGAGGCGGAAACATGTCATTTGACAGTGGCCCGTGAACATGGATAGGGGAAAACACACAGAATGGCGAAACACCGAAATTTACTTGCGACAATTTGCCGTGATTTTCGGGGCTTTTTTGGCTGAATTTTACAAAAAAGGTATTTATGAATGGGAATAAATGTGTGTTCGGTCGGTATTAATCACTCTGTTTAATACCGCTTGGAGTCTGGGTGCTGATAATTACCCTCGCCTTCGGCTCGGGTAATTATCAGCACCCAGACTCCAAGCGGTATTAAACAGAGTGGTTAAAACCTCTCGAACACACATTTATTCCCTTATTCAAGCACTTACCAATGGTGTATTATACCTTTAAGGGTGTGATTTCTAGCCATTTCGATCGTTGCTATGTCCTCAAAATTATTCAGTCACTTATATGCTTTACAAAAAGTTATTGAAGTAAGGAACTGTCAGTAAAATCACCAAAATTAACTTTGTGCCCCCCAAGAGCTTAATGACCGTCTTACGTACGTGCAAAACGCATGAACACTACTATAGCCTTGCCAGGCCTCCCCTAACCTACCCTAAACGTTGCTTTAACGTTCTTTACCGAACCACTATTCAACCAACCTCACTTATGTTTTGAAAACGATGTTACAACGTTATATAGTAAACTATTCTTGAACCAGCCTTGCATACCGAATTTAAACGGGTTTTTTAACGTTGAGTATGAGTATTAAAAGTATGACGAAAAACGAATCGTTAATATAACCTAATAACAACGTTAGAATAACGTTAATAAATCAACTTAATAACTTAAACAAAACTGACTTCAAATGGACGTTCATCTCACGTAACTATTAAACCAAAACCATAATAATACCAAACGAACCATTTTCAACGTTAATATAACAACTTGTGCTATCTGGGTATGACTGGTTATTGAAGATTTTTTTATGTGACCATATCCATGAACATGGACTCTCCCCCTACCAATTAACTCTTTCCTACCAATTAACCAGTGTTCTTTTCCTTTCAAACCAGCTAGCACATCTTCCCCCGTCAAACCAGTCAACTCATTATGTCCTGCCAAAACAGCCAGGGCGCCCTCTTTCGCCAAACTAGCCAGCGTCTTATATCCTTCTAAACCAGCCTGTGCATCCTCAATCCAACCAGCCAGCACCTCATCCGCTGCCGAACCAGCCAGCACCTCTTTTCCTTTCAAATCAACCAGCACCTACCTTCCCCCCATCAATCTATAGCTAACTCCTTTCCCGCTTCTGTTTATGTTTAAATAGAGTGACCCAACTTTGAAATTGAATGGTAAATGACTAAATTGGTTTGGTAAAAGCCTATGAAATTGTTCCTCACACAAAATTTAATGTGCAAAAGAGCTGGTAAATTTGTATACAAAATGTTTTAAAATAGGCAGGAAAACCTATAAACCAACAGAGCGAAAAGCAAATATTGAAACATCTGTCGTACTTTATTTACAATTAATTTAATTAACTTTCATAATCGTTGAAAATTTTCTTTTTTTCTCAAATGGATGTATCGCATTTTGAGACCGGTTTTGAGTACTCATTTAGTACTACATGTACAAGCGCCAGTCAACAATCGTTGGAAATTGAAAAAAATGTCACTTTTTATGAAAACCACAGCACACCGTAGTGCCGTGATTTCACGGAATCCTTAAGACTGTTATTATTTTCGTCAAGTAAGGTATATCTTAATAATCCAGTAGTTTTTGTTTTGTCTTGTTTTTCTAAATAGTGTATAATCTACCCCTAATGGAGTAAACACATTGATGCCCGACGGAATGAACATCGTTCTTGTTCTGGGTAGAATAGATGTATGTTTGGTAAAAGGAACTATCTGTACTATTTTCAAGATTAACCAATAAAAGTTTCTTTTTAATTTAGCAACAAATATTTCGTATTTTGTATTACACTGAATATAATAAGCAAATAAAAAGGGTAAAATTGCGTGTGAGCATCGGAAAATATAAATAGCATGGGTCAACTATTGTAGAGATGTGTTACAGTGTACCCTGGGAACGAGGTTAGTCGGTATTTATTACTGCCTTAGTCGATCGGCCTGGGGCCAATTTCATGGAGCTGCTAAGCACAAACATTTGCAAAAAGTAAAAAAGTCTTGCACAGTAAAACCAGGTTACTAGCCAATTATCCATGTTCATGTTATGCTATAGATTTGTCCGGCTATTTTTAAACAAGTTTTATTCAAATTTATCAACTATTACATTCAATCTCGTCCGAGAAATAAAGTTACACGCTTTTTAACAATTTATTAATTTGCCATTCAATTTCAAGGTTAGGTCAATCTAATTAAACATCGTTTCGAGAATATTCGTCATTACGGATCAAATGTGTCTAAGCTGTTACCGATAAGCAGTATTCAGAAATCAAATTCGTCTTATATCAATCAATTTCAAACTTATGCTAAATAAATTAGTCTGATGTTAGCTTGACTCAAACCACATCAGAATTGATCATAAGTAGTTACCCGAATTTTGAAAAATAATACTTTCAAAGGGAGAGCGCGTTTGTTCAGTGATCTAGGGCCAATCTAAGTACAAAAATTGCTTAGCATAAAAATTCAGCCTTGGCAAAAACAGGGTTACAAACCCAATTTTTAGATGATGTATAATATTGTCTGTGACTGGTATGCAGCTTGTTTTGGCTTAGCATGAAAAATAAAGTTTGGGCTGGTAACCTGTTTTTTGTTTCGGTTGTTTTACCTGAGCATGCCTTGTTGTGCTAAGGAAATGTTTGTGCTTAGAAGCTCCATGAAATAGGCACCTGGTTATATTCATCATCATCGTTGTCCTATCGTGGCCTAATAACCACGCTAACGCAATCAGTCACAAGACGCCTCCGATAATTTGCATACCCTGTGCTGCCTTTCCCTTCTAGGCTGGGGTTTACACAGGGGGTCGGGAGCCTAAAATAGCTACTTTCGGAAATGACAACCACATAATGACAAACGGGCGCCCTTATGGCTCTTACATACGAGCTTCCCCGTGAGCTTTGCATGCATTACATGTGTGACAGGGGCCCAGACTCGGTAAGTTGTACTGCACAGCATATATGGAGGCAGGGGGGGGGGGGGGGGGGGGGGTTTAGACACTGTGCACCGGAATTATCCCTAATTGAATAGCCACCGTGTTCCGCACACGCATAGTGAGTCAGGATTATATGTTGCCTTCATAGTCATAGGACCCTATTATTAGTCATTGCCATATGCTGCGCAAATAAGATTCAATGAGAAAAGATGCAAGGTTGAAAAACATGAAATCCATTACAGCTTCGAACTAAAAGCTCATTGGCAATAGGTAGAAATTTCGGATTAAAGTTGTTCCTTAAATCTGGTAAACAATGTGTCCATTAATAAGTGTACAATGTATGCATTCGCTATGTGGACCTCTGTGTTTGTATAATAATAGCCGGTTCGTATAAAGCTCAAGTATATATGTGACCCATTCCACAATAATGGGTATTATGTCACAAAATAGTGAAATTTAGTTATATACATGATTGGAAAGCCCACAACGTAAGCTTCCAGTTGGTATATAATAGAGCTACATAGCTACTCCCGTTCTGGAGATATGACATGTTTGTGTTTGATTACTTCCTTGAAGTTCAAATTACACAACTGAGAAAACAGGCTTTGAAAAAGCCGGCTTTGTTGTAGAACAACAGAACGATGAACACAAAATGGGCGTGTTTTCCACTTTAATCATCAAAATCAACATTTCTTTGAATGAAACCTGACAATATTGGTGTTAAAGATGTCATTAATGGCAACAAATGTAACTCACATTTTGATGAAATGTTTACCCTCTCAACGTTGAGTAGTCCATTACATGATAGTGCACAGCGCAACTTAATACCCTTTTTTGTAAAGCCGGTCACATATAACAAGACTGTTATTCAAGGAACTATGTCGTTATTACCCCGATCATTGGGCCCATGAAGCATTCGAAACACCATATCAGCTCCCTGGGGAACATACAGCTCAATGCTGCTTCGTTGGCGTCAAGCACCACAAAATAAAAAGTAAAGTATTACGATGTGATTCAGAGATATGGCCATCTAAAGTCAAAATATGAAGGGGTGGTCAATGTTGAGATTTTGCGTAATTTGGAAAGCCCAAGTCCCCCTCCAATATTCCCATTTTGGGGGTGAGATCAGAATAATCGATTAAATTACGCAATTTTGCGTAGTGTTTGTGTGTTTATTGTTTAGATTAAAGTCCATTAGTGGTCTAATTAACACAGTAATTAAATATGCAAATCAGGTCCTCGTAATTATCCCACGTTTTCGAAATTTTGATATTGTGTGGTTTATACAATAGTTTGTATGTGTGAAAACATTTAAGACGAAAATAATTATTAGAACATAGCCGTTGCTATGCTCAACCGAACCTTACTTGTACTGTTTTGTAATCTTTTGCGTGTTTTTTTTTTAGATGTAAAGTAAGTTTCTCACAAACACGTTTTGTGAAACCCATGACTTTCTAGAGCGCTGTAAAAAGTATTTATTGCAAAGTGTTATGTACCATTGGAAAGCTCTCTTTCTCAAGAATTTGAATATATCAATATCTAAATTTTCAATATTTCCGACTTTACTCTCATTTTGTGGTGACAGGTCACATAGGTTTTCCCAGTAAATTTCGGAAAACATAGAAGATGAAAACATTTCAGTTAGTCTGGTTTTCAGACCTGACAATTTTTGTTGTATACCCAGACGTCTACATTGTAGGTCAGCTAACCGCCGGCGACAAAAATCAATCAACCAATAGTCGCGTTTATTTCCAAACTGTTCGAAAGCAAGTTAAATTAGGTTTTCAGATAAAACAGAAAGAAATATGCATAAATATTTAAAGCACATAATCTGGAATTGTAAACTAGAGATTATTCGAAGGGGTTACAAGTTCGGGGCTGTTCAAATAAATCGAGGCTTGTACTTGTAGAACAGCCTGACACAGACAATCAACTTGGACAGGCTACAGACGATAGGAATGAACACCAACGAACGAGCAAGAGACAGAGAACAAAGAAGACAAAACAAAACAAAACAATGGACGAGACAGTGGAGACTGAGACAACAAGACAATTCCATTGAAAATAAGTAATGTGATTGAGATAACGCATTAAAACCGTGCGGCAATAACGAGAGTAGCTAAAGCGGTGGTCACATCTTACGGTCATGAACGTAGTTGAACGTAGTATGGTGTGACCGTAGTTGGCCGTATATTAGACCCTAGTATTTAGTAATAGTCGTACTAGTGTTCTTTCGTTTTAGACGGGTTCATATACGACACGGTAAACGGTGTACGTCTCCTATCCAATCAAAAGCCGTGCAAAACAATACGGCCCTCCTACCGGGGCCTCGCCCAATCGTTGGCAAGGTGACGACCGGTCGTCACATTAGGCTTTTGTCATTAGTACCGCAAAGATAATTGTTACATATTCAGCATGACCTAATTTATTTAAATTAAGGAAGCTTTGTCTGCGGTTTGTTATAACAACATGTACAGTGTACTAGCGAAGATGCTCATCTAGCCGTGGAATGTTTCGTCTTTGTTCAGTTGTTATGGCTTGTATCGCGCCCGGCCGTAAGAGCCAGCCGGGAATTTAATTAGCCTGGACAAACGCGCCCCTACAAGGATAGGCCATTGGTAGACAAATTCATTCATTTGGGTTTGATGAAAGCCTGGAAATAGGAGGAGGGGAGGTGGATGAGATGGGGGATTGGCGGGCGGGGCGGGGGGGGGGGGGGGGGGGGCGGGCTAACTTTTCGCGTTTAATCTGATCTTATTTGATAATAATAATACTTTTATATTGAGGCAAAAGTACACATCAATCTAGGCCTCAAACTAGCTAGATAATACGTGAACCACAAGGTGTATAAGGTGGGAATCATACCGCAGCTGCCACACAAGACGAGAAAAGTAACCCCAGTGCAAAGTTCACTCATCAATGGTTAGAAATACATGTATGTGTATAAATTATGTAATGGCTAAAGTGAGACAGCCTAATAAATAGAAAGGTCTCCAAGGGGCTGCCTGTCGGCATAACTTGGCACTGTATGCAGTGGTCTATGGTCTATTTAAAGAAAATAGCAAGGTTTTTATTTTAGCAAGTTGCTTTCAATTAAAGAAATTGTCCGATTTATGTACAACTTTTTGAAACATGAAACAAACTTTGTCGACACATTTTAAAAGGATCATGGAATGACAAACAAGCAAGTTTATAACACACACACCTAGCTGGTACTCTACTCCATAAGTTTCGCTGTTTGCTTGCCATACAATTACAGTGTTTTCAGGACGTCAACAAGGTTTATCTATAAGTTACGATTCTACCCAGCTACACAAATTTGCTCCGGTATCTACCCATGGTGATGATATTTAAATGCGGTTGTGCTAGTTCAGTGTCGAACCGTAGTACCTTATGTTGTTATTTATTGGGCGTTCATCTCATCCACTCTGTGGTATCCATAGTTGTAACGAGTCACTGATTTTTGTGACTCGAGTCGATCGAGTCAAGCCATTTTAAAGAAGTGATTCGAGTCCAGTTATGAGGTCATAATTGGCCGAGTACAGTCGAGTCAATAAACGAGTCTTGTCAATTCGAGTCACCATAGTTTGAACACTATGTAATAAAATAATAAAGATAAGCGAAAAAGACATGTGTGTCACTGTAACAACATTGACCTCCGTAAAATACGTACACATGAAAAGAGGGGGGGGGTGAAAATTGTGCACACCATGCATACATGGCTCAAGGTATGTAGGCAGGGGGGCGAAAGTCAAACCAATGCAAATCGAAAAGGTGTCAAACCAATGCGTATACGTACGCGAACCAAACAATATGTACTTCATTGTAAAATCATTGTACTTTCTTATATTAATACCTATCAGGACCAGCGTTTATGCATCGAAAATTGTTACAACACTACCCTTCAGCTCAACCATTTAGATTTGTTCCAAACGCCATCGCGAGTAAATGCATTGAAGAGTACCTGAAATTCAAAACTTTAGTATGGCGAAATAAAGGCTTTAATAACGCTAATAACTGCAAAAAGTCATATTTGTTTATGTTTGCTCATTAATCGTGACCCTAAAAAGAAAAGCAATATGCACCGTGCCCCCCGCCCACAAAATATGACGTCACGGTAAGAACATAGCATGGCTAAGTAGATAATTATACACCATTTACAAACATAAAGAAAACAAAGAACTACTGAATTATTATTAAATGACTCGCCTTGCCTCGTTCAAGCTTTTTTCCTATCCAGTAGTGTGACCGTCGCGGTCTCTTGTTCTTTTTATTCCGTTAGTTCATCTGTTCTAGCTGCCTTTCTTCCTATCCAGTCTTCTGACCGTTGCGGTCTCTTGTACTTTTTTAATCCTTCAGTTCGCCTCGTTCAAGCTTTGTTCCTACCCAGTCTTCATACCGTCGTGGTCTCTTGTTCTTTATTAATCCGTCAGTTCGCCTCGTTCAAGCTTTGTTCCTACCCAGTCTTCATACCGTCGTGGTCTCTTGTTCTTTTTTAATCCGTCAGTTCGCCTCGTTCAAGCTTTGTTCCTATCCAGTCTTCATACCGTCGTGGTCCCTTGTTCTTTTGTAATCCGTCAGTTCGCCTCGTTCAAGCTTTGTTCTTACCCAGTCTTCATACCGTCGTGGTCTCTTGTTCTTTTTTTAATCCGTCAGTTCGCCTCGTTCAAGCTTTGTTCCTATCCAGTCTTCATACCGTCGTAGTCTCTTGTTCTTTTTTAATCTGTCAGTTCGCCTCGTTTAAGCTTGGTTCCTATCCAGTCTTCTGATCGTCGTGGTCTCTTGTTCTTTTTTAATCCGTCAGTTCGCCTCGTTCAAGCTTTGTTCCTACCCAGTCTTCATACCGTCGTGGTCTCTTGTTCTTTTTTAATCCGTCAGTTCGCCTCGTTCAAGCTTTGTTCCTATCCAGTCTTCATACCGTCGTGTTCTCTTGTTCTTTTTTAATCTGTCAGTTCGCCTCGTTTAAGCTTTGTTCCTATCCAGTCTTCATACCGTCGTGGTCCCTTGTTCTTTTTTAATCCGTCAGTTCGCCTCGTTCAAGCTTTATTTCTTATCCAGTCTTGTGACCATCGCGGTCTTTTGTAAATGTAAATCCCTAGTTCATCTCGAGGCTACTATGGCAGCTCAACAACTGCCAATGCTAAATTGTAAGCAATTGTTTTTGTGTCTCGTGAGTAAACATTTTCCCATTTAAAACAAATTCAACAGTGAAAATGTATTATAAGGCCTTCGTTCAAGCAATAATTGTAATAAAATAAAGAAATATTGGAGGGTGTTAAGAGGGTATACACTCGGTAGCGCGCCGTTTTTGTTTGAGAGTAGTCCGAGGGCTTGCCCCTCATGTATTATTCTTAACATTAACAGAGATAAGGCCCTTTAATCGCCAGAGAAATTACTTTCTGACCTGAGCTGTCTTTTGAGAGCACAACACAATGAAACATTTGCTTTTTCCCGTGCGCTGTACCCAGCACGATATGAGACCGAGGATACTTCCCCCTTAGTCCAATATATTGCTTCATGCGTTTTGTGCATTGCTTTTCTTCATTGTGTTGGTTGTTTGCTTTTTAGCGTCGCCACTGTTGTGCTTTGTATTTAAAGCAACCAACAATAAAACGCCTCATGACCAGTCTTTTCCTTGTGTACTAGCGCATTCTCACTTAAGACCCACGTGGATGGTCTCAGGAATTTGAAACGTGGCGTGAAAAATAATAATGAAATAGGCGAATTCATTAGTAAAAAAAAATGCAAACACTGGGCGTGTTTCTAGCTTGGTACCGACACATGATTGGAGCAGCCTCGGTATACCGGGTCTATTGTCCACCTTGGCTTTTTATTGGATATTATACGTTGTCGTCTCGACACGTATTTTGAACGGTCTAAAACGAAAGAACACTAGTTAAACGTAGTTAAACGTAGTTAACCAGTTCGCGCCGGATGACGTATATAAACGCAAAAATTTTCCCAAATTCAAAACGGATGACGCATAAACATGCCAAGTTCAAGTTCGGAAATGTATGTCAGCAGCGCGCAAGGCAGGAAATGCGTGGGTGTGCTTCCCGGCACTATCAGCCTGAACCCGCTTCAGATCGAGTTTCGTTAAAAAATTCCCGCCCGTCGGCTCGGCGATGTTAAAATAATCCCGGCGCGAACTGGTTAAACGTAGTATGGACGGTAGTTCTGAACGTATACTTAGACATTGAGGAAAGTTATGATTTGGCCGATGTTAGCCTATACCGTACTATGAGCCTAATATTTACGTAGTTAACCCTAGTTGATCTTAGTTGACCCTACTTGACCGTAGTGTGGACCGTAGTTGACTCTACTTGACCGTAATGTGGACCGTAGTTGACCGTAGTTGACCGTAGTTGACCGTAGTAACCATGGCACTACGGTTGAAGTACGGTCAACTACAGTCTATAACGTTCAACTGACTGGCCGACCTGATTGCGTCTCTCTAAAGTCTTTCTACGGTCCTTCCTCCGTTTTGTTCGTCTTCCTTTCGTCCCATTGCCGCCCGGTATAAGTTTTACCGCGTTCTACAAAGTTCCCCTGCCGTTCTTCCTCCGCTCTTTACGACCTTCCTCCACCCGTCCTCCGACTATGTACCGTTCTCTGCGCCCGTCTTGCGATACTTGTTAATTTGTGTAAAATGCCGACAGAACTCAGCTTCTCGATCATTCCGCCGACTACATTCAAGCAGAGCACATCGTATATCAAATAATCACAGCCATATCTTCAAGAATTTGCTTTATATACACTCGGGTAATGAACAAAGTTCTAGCACTAGCACGACTGTACAAGATCTGTACTCGATCGTTAATGAACTGCATTCAAAATGTACTGGAACGTTCTAGAACGGTGAGTGAACGCAAATGAACGGTGACACGGCTCGGCAAGAACGGTACATGTACTGTATGACGACGCTCTGAGGGGCGCCTTATGGACGTTTTATCAAGACAACGGAGGGTGGACTGTTAACATACTGTACACGGTTGGTACAAAGGCGCTATGAATCCGCAGGGACAACAGGGACATCAGCTTGACCGTCTCAGTTGCGTCCGTCTGCGCTGTCATCCAGACCCTCCACCGACCGTTAACCGTCCATAGCGTAAAATGTTGACACGTCAAACAAAATTCTCGACCCTCTCCGTCCCACGACGACCACCCACGTCATACAACGGTCTGATACTACCATCTAGCGCCTTTCCTCCAACCTCACCATTCTTCTGCGTTCTGTTAATTTGTCAAGAACGTTACGAGAACTTTATCGAGGTCGTCAATGTGTGACAGGGCCTTTACATAATTTATGTAAGCATTTTTTTGTAAGACGGCCCACATACGAATTTTGTTATAAACTCATTGTCAATGGAGTTTCATAAACGAGGACCATAGAAACGGAGTGTTGAAGCAGAATATAAGGTCCGGGTTAATGGGACATATACATTTTGTCGAGTTCTGTAGCTATTTTTAGACGATGCAGCGATTCAAATAATAACGGCTTTCAAAAAGCACAATGCATGCATTTGTTTTGTTAAATTATTATATTTCTTCTGGTGTTGGCATTTTCAAATGCGAGTTTCGATTCTATGATAGGTAAAATAAGAATCTAGATCGATGGGCTTTATTTTGTTAACGTTGTTTACCTTACAACCACTTAATTAACTCCCGAAAACACTCGAACATCGCGAACGTTAACGATAATACGTGTTCGAAAAACTTAGTGTTTCAATTGGTTTTTTCCCTCACTCTTTTACATTTTAGAAAGTAGCAGTTTTGTAGTCTAAAGCCGAAGTTGGAAATAATACTAGAGTTTGAGAAATGGCTCGGTTGCCTTCTACTTGCTTAACCTGTTCCCAGCTTGTGTCAGCGCCAATGAATGTTTTGTAGTATTGTGCCGTGTTGCCATGCGACCGGTATACCATACCTTTAAAAAGCACACCCTAAAAAGGGAGGTCAGTGGCAATTATATAATGCTAAAAACATAAAACTTAAAATTGTGTTAAAAATACATCTCGCAAATTTGATCGGCATAATCATGGGAAGTTCCATTTACACCAAGATTTGTTTAATGTCCACTAGGCCTTTACTGGTTTCCGTGTTGAAAAATGAGGCTGGTGTGTTTCGGAGTTGTCCTTTTGTGGCAAAATCGTGCGTGACTACTATGGTACGCTAAAGAGGAATGTTTTTGTATTACTATTATACAACTGTAACATTTAATGTTCAACACTTTCGAAAAATGGAAACATTTGAAAAAACGTGTGCCAACACGGTCAAAACATGTCAACACGTTTAAAATATGCCAACCCGCGAAGAAACATATATGTTGACATAGCAAGGTCTATGGTAGGTATAGAGTTAGAGTTAGGGATATGGTTATAGTTAGGGTTTGGATTGGGGTTAGGATTAGGGTTAGGGTAAATGTTTTCAGTGGGTTGGCACATATTATTTTAAAATGTTGACATATGTTTTTCAGAGGGTTGGCTTATTTTTTAATACGATGTTGACATGTTTTTGACCGTGTTGGCACATGTTTTTGAAAAAGTTGTCATGGTTTTTGTTTTTATGTTGAACGATAAATGTTACTGTTGTATATTTAAACAAAATTGTGGTGTGTTTTGTAATATTGACAATCGCCGTGCGGGGTTAAATAAATTCCGCTTTGACGTGCCATACGCTACCCGTTAATGCGAAATTTACGTAGATTTGGACTTATTATACCGCGGGTCAAAGGGTTTGCATTTCTTTTCTGAAGTTATAGCAAAATAAGCGAATGTACTTAATAGAATGACAACCTTAAAATACAATTGGGCGGGGAGAGGGGTTCTAGGGCAGGAGATCAGGAATTAGAAGACGGCCCCGGTTGCCGCGTTGCGTGTATAAGCAAGCACGTGAGCTCCACGCATAGGGTGACCGGCCAGAAACGTGATCACAGCTCACTTATGCGTCACTCGCCTATGGAAAGGCATTTTGAAAACATCGAGCGCACTGAGAGGAAAAGGTATTCTTCACTCTGAGCTGGGCTTCTCTGACCAAAACTTTTAGCGGGATAAAGGCTTACTTTGTCCAGTGAGGTAAGTTTCTCTGGTTATTAGGGCAGTATGCCTTTTGCAACTATCCAAAAGGTAACAACCAAATTATTGTTTAAAAACTTACTTTGTTTTAAATATATTAATAATAATAATGGTGAGCTAATCATCCTTACTGGCAGCTGAGAAGCTGAATTGCGAAAAATGCGGCTACAGCGTGGTCAAATCGATGGCATGTAGACAGTCACCATACAATCCTATTTCTGACCACGGAGCACAGCCAGAGATTGATGGAATTTTGCTTGCAATTATTATCCCAGTTTATCATAATCAGAAACGAGACCATTTGTACAGCAGCTCGAGATCAGCGCAATGGGGTCTCTGTACCTTTACATCTATCAAAGTGACTCTATACTCCCTCTGAAAATATTATCTGTCTGCTGTCATTTTGAGAATAATAATAATAAAAGTAGTCATCAAAAACTGCGTCTCAGAGACGCATTTTTGGAAATTCCCATTGGTTCAAAATCGAAATCTTATAATATAAATTTATCGGAATACACAGCATCCACAGAGCTAGCTAAAACGGAGTCAGATTTGTTGTCAAGCACTATTCTTTAAGATTATTTAAGAGAACCTTTGCTCCTCTAAACGATAAAAATGCACAACGGTATACTATAGGTTTTTCGGGCTATTTTTAAAACATTTTCCATTCAAATTTGCCAACTCTCATATTCAATTTTGTCCGAGAAAAAAAATTACACGCTTTTAACAAACAAATGTAGTCAATGATTATTCAATGTCAACGTTTAGTCACTCTTTATTTAAACATTGTTTTTGGGAATATTCGTCACTATATTTGCCTATAAGTTGTTGACGAAAGGCAGTATTCAGAGATCGAATTCGTCTCATATACATTAACTTAACACTTATATTAAACATAATAGTGCTTACTCAATCACACACCATATCAATTTACTTAGTTCAAAACTGATTGATATTAGACAAACTTGATCTCTGAATGCGGCCTTTTGCAAACAGCTTAAAGACGAATTTGATCTATAATGACGAATATTCCCGAGAAATGTTCAAATAGAGTGATCAAAATTGAAAATTAAATGGTAAATGACTAAATTGATTTGGTAAAAAGCGTGTGAAATTCTATTATCGGACAAAATCTACTGTATGAGTGTGTGAATTTGAATGAAAATGTTTTTTTCAAAGCCGAATTAACCTATATTTGTTTAACGTATATCTATCGAGAAAGAAAGTAATGTTTTTAACAATAACAACTTCCTAACCCAAATATTGGACACTCAAACTCGACTTCGATACACAAACCCATCACGTAACAAAACAAATGGGCATTTAGACTTAACAATTACAATTAGACTTAACCTCTGCCTATGCCTCCAAGTCAAACTTGGCTACAGTGTATCATTTGCGTGGAACGTGGCTCCAAAATCGTATATTCTGACGCACCTGCTCTGACGTAAATCCTTGAAATGATTTCTGGTAAATCTATACATGTAGTTGTGAAGGCCGTTTCACGCTCCGTCTCACGTCCCCTGCATATTACTCATCTGCATTGATCTATTTGTCCTTTTTTCACATCCAACTAGGAAATGATGAACTTAATTTTAATCTTCTCCCTTTGTCATGTGTTTGAGATAAATCCCTTGCCATGACTGTTATGTTTTACTTCCCCATCAGTGTTCTTCCTCCCGTTTTCTCCTTCTTGCACCCCTTTCCTTACTGTTGCCCACTCCTTTACTTCACTCCCCGATCCCCCCCCCCTTTCTCCCCCCACCCCCCCCCCCCCCCCCCCCCCCCCCCCCCCCCCTCTTTGCTTGGTACCCGAATTCACACTTCTTTGTTAGTTCCACCCTGGTCCCTCTATTTTCACCCCTTCCTTGTTTGTTCCCCACCCAGGTTTGCACCCCATTTACCCACTTGGTCTGTCTTTGATTCTACCTACTCTGGTCATGCTCTGGCCCACTCTTTTATTCTTTCGTCCTTATCCTCCTTTTAACTTCTCTACTTTTATCGCTCTTTTGTGTTTCTTCTCCAAACCCTGTTATTCGTCATGCTTGTGTTTGTCCCCCTCATGTTTGTTTCATATACACAGCAATTTTGCCTCTGAAGAGGATCTCGTTAATGCTAGGTTCCCACTATCACGATTCGCGCCACGATTGAAATCTTGGTCTTAATCGTGTAGTAATCCTTATCAGATCTTGAGGTCAATCGTGACAATCGTGTTGATCGTAAAAAATGTTTGGACGGTTCAGACAACTTCTACGATCAACACGATTAATTTTCAATTGTGATCATCGCATCAGATTGTAATGGATCGTAACAAAGCGCGACAGATCGCATCTAATCGTTCTTCCAAATCGTGGTGATCGGGATCAACCTTAGACAAGACAAACACCACCTCTGTTTAGATGCGCTGCAATCTGATTGTGGGTTGTAGTCTTCACTCTGGTCAGTCGATGGTCAGTCGGGCTGAATATATACCCGTCGGGACCAATCGTGGCTCAAATTGTGATCACTCTCGATCCCAATCGTGAAATACATCGCGACCACAATCGTATCCTATCGGAACAGAGCGCATCGGTTTGTTATGAAAGTATCGGACGGTATCGGAAGGTATCGGAACGTACCAGATCGTCCCGAATCGGGAACCCTGATCGTGCTGATCGTGTCAGATCGGGACCCAATCGTGGACTCAATCGAGACAATCATATCGGAACGTATCTCATCGTATCTGAACGGGAGACCAGATCGTGACAGATTGTGTCACCTGAAATTGACCTATCGTGATTATGTTGCATCCAAGCACACCAAATCATACCAGAACGTATCGACTCGCATCTACTCGTATCAAAACGTGAAATTTCAGAAAAGGAAACGAACATTTTACGATCAGCTACGAATGGCCAATTGTGGCGTTCCTAACGGATTACACGACAATGGGAACCTAGCATAAGATCAATATACAATGTACATTATCATTGTACATTTACATTCTATTAGGCCCTCAATTTATTCGATTTTAATATTTCAGGTCATTCCAGCCAGTAAGCAGTTTGCAGCTGTTTTCATCGTATTTGGTGGTTTTTTTTCGGTTTTTTTTAAGATTTTGATTTTAAGAAAGTAGTCCATGTTGATAAAACAAATTAGCTTAATGTAGTTTAATATATCACTGTTACTTTGTTTGTTGTAGGCATACTTTCTATTTGTTTGAACTCGAAGTGTTTTTAAGGGGCCATTGTCCTTGGGCAGCAATAAATGGTTTTGGAAGAATCAGAAAAACACGTATTTCGCATAACTCTCGACAATAATTAACTTTGTGCTAAATATTGTTCCTGTAAAATACAACATTTTCCCACAGACTATAAGCACGCAAACTACTGCCCCAGTCACATTCGAGCTGCAGTATCCGCGACCATATCAGTCGTGCGACCTAGGGCCGTCTTGGTCAGGTTATGTGGTTTTTTTGTGATGTCGGTCTAGCAGTCACACAATAAAGCCTGTCTCTGACTAGTCTGCGACATGTACATCCTATGATAGGTCTTTCAAAGTCACGACTAATTGCACGACCGTCGTACGACTGTTACAATTCGCATGACTTTTTATAAGTCGGTGCCACTTTTGTATGCATGTTGCCTCTGACAAATGATTTTATGCCTTCCTTCTCAAGTAAACAATAGTTCTGACTGATAATAACTTTAGCTCTTTTATACATTTACCAAGTAAACAAAATAAATGTACTTGTTCATATTCGATTCATTGCCTTTTATGTGTGCAATTTCAAGCCGCAGCAAACAAGGAATTTAGACACGACCTTAGCTAAATCCTACCGATTTGGACGATTTACCAACTTCACCTGGTGACGTCACCCCGGCCCAGAGCGTCTTTAAGAGGCCAAAACTATGAATTGCATTTATATGTGCAAACCGTTTTCTTGATATTTTTAATATTATAAAGGGAAGGTTAAAGTCTATCACTAAATTATGATGCGTGTTTAAATTCAACTGAGTGTTGTGTTGCAAAAAGTACATTGAAAAAATTTAAAAAAGAAATCAGGCAAATCTCTGTTTTCAACAATCAGATATATATAAATGACGGTTTAAAAAAACATTATAGAGATGAGGGACACACAGTAAACTAAACTTGGAACTATATCACATCGCATGTATGGTTTAATTGAATTCGCAGTACTAAGGATTCATCCATGAAACAGTCATCAAAATGTTTAATGCACATACACGCGTAGACCTAATTAAAACTCAAAACGCACACATTCTAGGTGTGTATCTTCGGGCTTTTTAAGGTGCATTACGTCCTAAAATCACAAACCAACCTAATATAATGTCTGACTAAGTTACTACCCCCCACCCCCCCCCCCCCCCCCCCCCCCCCCAAAAAAAAAATAAATAAAATAAAAATAAAAATAAAAAAATACGCTGTTTACGTCTGACGACGAGGCGGACATTACAGACGTGGTAAGCGTATCTCCAACGTTTGCAGAAAGTAATGCGCTGGTTTATGTGCAATTGGAATCACAAGTAGCCACGCAAACATACCGATTTATTAGGTTCACAAATAAAGTAGACCCTAAAATTCGATTTACACAAGAGCACACAGTCGTGAACCACATAACGATCGAGGATCGATATTGTGTTTTTCTTTATTCCTAAGTTATACCCAATCCCCATTGCTTTGCGCTTGCACCGTCGATCGAGGACCGAATTTTTCCATTCATACCGCCGACCGAGGAGCTTTTGTTTCCTTTGTTCTCTTTTGTGTCTCGCCCCTCGGTCGTTATGTGGTACCAGAGCACAACAACGTCCAGTTAAAGGGTGGTTGTGTGGTTGTGTGTATGTTCTTAATGCTCTTTCCGATTAACATCATTCGTTCAAAAACGCGTTTTATAGCCTAATCGGCTTCTAGGACATTATGCCCTTTTGAAACGACAATAATTGCCATGTATGACGTCATCTTAAAAAAAAAATTGCCATCCGGGTCACACCACCTGCATATAATAATTAAATTTCCTGTGTTAATCTTTTGGAAGGACAAGATAGTTCAATTCAATTCAATTCAAGGAATTTATTATCGACTCGTCGCAGCCCAAGGGCTGAATTGTAAACGATTTACAATACAGGTCAAATAAACTCTTCACAAAAAGTATCGAGACACTTAAAACTGAGCCAATAATTAACGACCCGAAAGGGTATGTATTAATGGAAGCCAATAACCCAGTGCATAATTTTGTTTTGAAACCTCGATTGTTGAGATACGATGTTGTGGAGCGGAGTTATTGTCATTTCAATGGCCGTAGGTTCAGTTTCAAAAGTGATAATCATCCCTATAGAAGTAGGTTTGCATTATTGTTTTGAATGATCAGGTTCTGCTTCTGCCTCTGCTTTTATAGGGATGATTGTCACTTTTGAAACTGGACCTACGACCATTGAAATGACAATAACTTTGCTCCGCAACATCGTATCTCAACAATCGAGGGGTCAATATACGCAGAACAAAATTATGCACTGGGTTATTTGCTTCGATTAATCCCTACCCTTTCGGGCCGATAGTTATTGGCTAATTTTTAAGTGTCTCGATACTTTTTGTGATGAGCTTATTTGACCTGTATTGTAAATCGTTTACAATTCAGCCCTTGGGCTGCGATGAGTCGATAATAAATTCCTTGAGTTGAATTGAATTGAACTATCTTGTTCTTTCAACAGATTAACACAGGAATTATAATTTATTATATGTAGGCGGTGTGGCCCGGACGACAATTTGTTTGAAAAAGATGACGTCATATAGGCAATGATTGTATATAGTATTATAATAAACATAATAATAATCATTAGTTGACAACTACCAAACAGGAGTAAATAAAAATCAAATATCAAATAAAACAATACACATGTATAAATCGCCAATATTGTATTTGATCTTTTAGGTAATGCAATAATGCAATGCTTGTCTTGATGATTTTAAGATTTTGTAGTAAGTCTAATTAAAATTGTAATTGAGGGTGGAATTTCGATTTGATCAAATGTGAATTCATTGATTGCCAAAAAGGCCATATTGTGGTCTTTTGTAAATAAATAATACAATATATACATTAGAAAGGGGGTTAAGTAATTGACAGAAATAATTGTTTAAATTAAATAAATATTTAAATTATTTTTAAAGAACGATTTCCATTTAACGTGCATTATGTTCAACTTCTATTGCAGAGTGAAGACATTTTGTTTGGCGAGGGTATAAACTAGAAGTGGCAAACAAGAACAATGATCACCGCTGGGTCAGACGACGATGAGGTGGTGGTAGACACCGGGTCCAAGCACGCCAAACCTCTTCCACTTGAACAAGAAATATGTAGGCAATCTTTGAAACAAAAATACACTGCAAACAAAATACGGTTAATTTTATGGGAAATTACCTGACAGCAATGGCAAATTCTAGGAGAATTTACGCTCACCGTAAGTTGGCGGTAAGGGATTTGTCATTACCGCCAATTTACAGTGACCGTAAATTCTATGAGAATTCGTTGCACCTATGGTAATTTCCCCTAAATTGTAGCGTTGTTTTTTTACAGTGTATATTTCTATTTGTAAAACTCCCTCTAACAATTGGGGCGTTGTTAGTTTCCCCGGCTTTTTAAAAACATTATATATTCAAATTCACTCCCACATTCAATGTCGTCTTTGAAAAAAATGCACAAACTTTTACCAAACCAATTTATTAATTTACCATTCAATTTCAAAGTTTGGTCACTCTATTTAAACATTAGATCGAGAATATTCTTCATTACAGATCACATTCGTCTAAGCTTGAAATTGAATGGTTATTGTAACTGCATTGGTTCGGTAAAGGCGTGTGAATTTTTCCCCCGGACAAAACTGAATCTGAGAGTTGGTGAATTAGATTTTGTTTTAAATTACTACTACATGCCAACACATTGTTAAATTTTTCTTGTACAAAATAATTACCTAAAGGTAATATAGACTATTGGTAATTGCTTGAATTATCAGGAATGGGTGGATTTAGGGGGTTGTATTGTATAGTAAATATCCTCTAACTGACCTGTCCGAAGTTTTACAATCATGGATGCCAAGAAGAAGAAAAAAAAGCAAGAAAAACGGCGTTCGTTTTCAACTGGCGTCGGAAACTTGTTCTTGTTGTTCCTGTTTTTTTCGCGATCGCCGTCCGACGATCGGGAACGTGTTTTATAAAATTAATTTTGTTAAACAATTACAGGATACATAGCGCAATTATTTTGCTAGAATCATTATTTACTTTCAATTAAGTCGGATATTTTTTAATAATTCGGCAGTAACAAATTTTGATATCTGCAAATGATGTATCCTACCTTTATGCAAAAACAATTACTGCTTTCAAACTGAAATTTAATTTTAGTTTGCTATATGTCGAAAATGCAACCAAGACAACCGCCAAAACCACCCGCGAACGTTGTGCATGATGCCTTTTTGAAAGCATTTCGAACCAGTCACCTTTTCGTATACCAGCACCACAGTGTCAATACACTAAAGCCGTATTCCCATTGACCTTCTTGGTTAACGTTCTGCGACTTTTCTGTAGAATGACAAAATTAAATCTAATGGGAACGCGCGATATACGTTGATGTAAAACTACCAGGCCTAAAGTGGTCGCTCAGCCGCGGTAGGTTATCTATATCAACCCTAAGACATCATCACGCAGGCTTCGGTTCCCACAGTTTTAGGCCTAGCATGTTCAGTTATTCACCCGGCACAATTTAGCAAAATTTCTCAAAACATGGCAGTACACACATTGACTTCTTACACTGTTTACACATAGTACGAGTGTTCACGCCCACTATGTCCGCTTGTTCCATTACGTCCGATAGTAAATTTTGGACGTACAAAAACGATTATGTCCGACCCATTACGTCCGACGGACGATTATGTCCGACCAATTACGTCCGGCAGACGTTTATATCCGGCCCATTACGTCCGACCCATTACGTCCGGCAAACGATTATGTCCGACCCAATACGTCTGACAGACGATTATGTCCGACCCATTACGTCCGGCGGACGATTATGTCCGACCCATTACGTCCGGCAGACGATTATGTCCGACCCATTACGTCCGACGGACGATTATGTCCGACCCATTACGTCCGACGGACGATTATGTCCGACCCATTACGTCCGACGGACGATTATGTCCGACCCATTACGTCCGACGGACGATTATGTCCGACCCATTACGTCCGGCAAACGATTATGTCCGACCCATTACGTCCGGCAGACGATTATGTCCGGCCCCTTACGTCCCATTTAATCGGAACGCGTTCGGCGTTACTGATTTATAGTAAAAATATCACAGCAGGTCGCTAGCGTTTGAGTAGCGGGTTGGTAACGATCGTCTAGCGCGTTCGACGCGTGAGTAAAGACCTTCCTGCGCGCCGCCAGCGTGTGCAGTCACACGCTGGCAAACGCTGGAAATTGTAGGTATGTTGAAAATTTTATGTTTGCCTTAGCACGTAACAGCGTGTCCAAGCGTGTGGGTAACGCGCTCAGCGTGTTGCGAACGCTGGCCTAGCGTTGGTCAACGTTTACCCGCGTGTTGCCGAAATTCCAACACGTTACTCACGCGTTGGCCTAAAACGTTCTGGTGCGACAGGGCCATTACTGTAGTAGCGCGTCGGCTTTTTATATAACAATTTACGTAGTCGTTGCAGTACGCTGGCGCGCGTTGGAACGCACTACTCACGCGCTGGGCAGTCGTTCACCCGTCGCCTAGCGCGTTACTAACGCGTTACTCACGCGCTGGCGAACGCTATGAACCCGTTTTGAACGCCCTATGGACACGCTGAGTTCACGGTTCCACTTGACTTTTTATGTAGAAGTTCAGCGTTTGCCAGCGTATCAACTATTTTTAACGCGCTACTCACGCGTTGGCCTAAAACGTTCTAGTGTGACAGGGTCATCACACCTAGCGTACACCTAGCGCACACCTAGCGTGCTTTTTGGTTTGGGTCCGAGTTGGATCGAAACCGTTAGAAGCACGCTAGGTGTGCGCTAGGTGTGCACTATGGGTTTCGATCCAACTCGGACCCACTACTAACTCGGACCTATACCAACTCGGACCCACTACCAACTCGGACCCATGCGAACTCGGACCCACTACCAACTCGGACCCAACCACTACCAACTCGGACACATCATTCCATTTGACAATGTTTGGCAAATTATTTATGTACCGAGCTTTATTTGTTCATTAAAAAAATAATGATTAGAAATGTATTGCGTCTGTCGCATTTGGAATTATTATACCGAAAGGGAAATGCTTGTAATTACAAATTTATTATTATTTTTTTGTCAGGCTCTTAATTTTTTTCTTATCACGTTTTCATTTTGTTTTTCTTTGGTCGTTTTAACTTTCTTTTTAAATTTGTGTTTCGTGCCTCCGTATATAAGCATTTGTCTTGTTCTCTGTAGATAGCACTTTAAGTTACTTAGTATTATTTTAAGTACTTTATTGCCCAGATTTAATTCTAATGTAGGGCAATTTGAGTTATTTTACATAAAGTGCAATACAATATGCATTTAAAAAATATATATTATTACAAAATAATTGCATCGGTCTCACCATTTGTTCTCGATATAACAACAATTGTATTCATGATAATCCAAACTTTATACATAATGAAAACAAAACTATAGCACGTATATTTTAATAGAAAAATAAAATCATAACTATGAACACTGAGATAGAAACACTTCACTTCTAATATTATCCAACAAAACTATCCTTACAATTATTTAAATAGACAATAGACATATTAAAACATGTACATGTAGATGTACAAAATAAAATGTAAATAATTACGTAAACTTAATCAGCACCTACATAATTTAGAACAATTAGTAATTCAAACAAATTACCAACTTACAATTTGGATAAAGTAATTTTAAAAAGTCTATCTTTATAAAAGAAACGTCTCTGTATGGGAAAGAGCCACTTTCACACAGCGCCTTACTGAAGTGAGCGCATGCGTGCATGAGTTGCTTCAGACACTTCGCTCAAGGGATGCTTTAGGGTCCTATTATGTTCTGGGGTGCAATCTGACCCATTTTGGGGAAGCTTAACGTCTTCTTTGGGGGCAATTATTTTTTAACATAATTTAAACATAATCCAGGAAGGCAGTACAGAATATTTCATAACAACGAATTGGAACATATAGGCCTAATGGTGAATTTTTTTCACAGATAATCTAAAAATAACTTTATTGTGCATCGTCGTAAAAAACGCGGATTGAAATTAATGTAAGTTCATTTTGCGAACTGCGTTCATGTTTCACTTTACATGATGCCATTTCTGTGGCATTCGTTAAATTCGATTCGGTGTTGTTTGTTTGTTTTCTACACACACAAACTACAGAATGAATAAGGAAAATGTAAAACGTAGATATACATGTATTCGTGTGTGTGAGGAATGAGCAGAATCAACACAGCGGAGAATAATGTACTACACAAGCCAAAAGGGTTGGGTGCACCAATTGTTTTTAAGGGGTGGGGGCATTGTTGGGTCCGAGTTGGTAGTGGTTGGGTCCAAATTGGTAGTGGGTCTGAGTTGGTTTTGGGTCCGAGTTGGTAGTGGGTCCGAGTCGGTAGTGGGTCCGAGTTGGCATGGGTCCGAGTTAGTAGTGGGACCGAGTTGGTAGTGGGTCCGAGTTGGCATGGGTCCGAGTTGGCATGGGTCCGAGTTGGCTTGGGTCCGAGTTGGCTTGGGTCCTAGTTGACCTGATCCCCCTCTGACGCATGTCCAGCGAACATGCAGCGAATATGGGCGTGCTGAACGAGTGCTGAACGACTCTCTATGGCGCCCATCGTTCTTCCAGCGAGTTCCTAGCGTGTACCTGGCGTGTACGCAGCGTGTAGCCATGGGGTATATAAACGGGTCCCCCCCCCCCCCCCCCCCCCCTTCTCATCATCACTTCTCCTCCGACTCACGTGACTCACTTCTCACGTGACGATGCCGTTCACTGGCTCTGCGTCGAGCGCGCGGTGCATGCGCGTGCCATTCGTTCTGCGCACTAGCAATACGCTGTGCCTTCGTTGTCAACTCGCTAGATTCTCCCGAATCCTGACAATAGTTGGGCGCACAACAACAACTGATTTTATTTTTCATTTTTTAATTAATTTTCAATGCGCGGACCATGTATGTGTGACCGAAACATTAAGGAATTAGTAAAAGGGCACTCGGAGAGTACAAACTTCCGCCCCCAACCTCGTTCCCATGGCTACGATCTTGCTGCGCCATGTTTTCCCATCATGCCTTGCGCGATCTTAACCCCTGGAATTGTCTAATTTAAATGTGCCATAAATTGGCAAATTTAAATTAGGACTGCAGTCGATGCGTTTAACGCGCGACGCCATCTTTAACATTTTGTAACTGTTATTTTGCAGAATCAATCCTTTCAAACATGATATTTTGACGTCGCGTTATTTAGCAAGGATTTATATTAAATGTACATGTACATACCGTACCTCTGTTGTCCACCTATAACGTTAGAAACGTTTTTTTTGGGGGAAACGAGGCCTCCAAAATCCATATTGTACAGGTAAGGCGCAAAATGTTCATACGTGTCGTGCGTTCATGAACTCGCGAGCGCATTACATTTAGGGCGTACAGTTTACAAAGTACGCGCGCAGTACGCACTAAATAGCCAGTCAGCGTCGTTTACGCATTCCTCACGGCCAGGGGTTAGTGAAGGAACGCGCACGCGCCCATGGCGTCGAGGCTGCAAGTTACCATGCTCTACATCCTTTGAGAACACCAATGTTGTTTGGGGGAAATGAACCGCGTATGGAATGTGCAAGTCCGCAAAACGCTCATCGCGGGCGTGGCGTGCGCGGAGAGGGCGCACGTTCGCAATACGCGTGTGTTCTGTGACGCGGCCTATTTTCAGAACAATGACTACAACGATAAAAGTATAATGTCACGTGATACGCGCGACCCACTTATCTGACGTTTTCACGAAGTAACGCAAAACCCATAGCTAATACAAACAGATCACAAATCAGATAAGATGTGTTCGAGTTTTTCACAAAGTGACTACAATCGACGCATGAGGGCGCGCGTTATTATAATGTCGTATATGGACGTGTCACACACAGATGAATGACGTTAGTGTAAACGTACGCTGCGTGTTCATTTACATTCGGCACAGACCTAGTCTTGGTGCAAGACGTTGTTCATTATCACGCAACTATCGCGACACTCAACTATCGCGATTTAGCACCCCTGCGCCTAACGACTATCAAACAATAGAGGGCGCTGTTGGAAAACTTCCAGATAACCACCACACACATCGGCTCAGAACAACGTCTTGGTGATTTCGTCTCGTCTCACGTGACATAACCAAATGTGACCTCTATTGCATATTCAACAAAGGTCATATTGAAAATACGCAAGCGCACAAGTACGATGCATAATGAGCTGACAGACTGGTACATTGTACATGTATCAATGGTCAGAGTCAAAGTCGTGTGGGTACAAGACTCTTCACGTGTTCTGCAATACATAAACTGTTTATAAAAATTAGGTACGTCACAGGTATGCGAGGAATCTACCCGGAATTTTTCGGGCAGATTGAACGAGTTGGCCAAGACGTTCTTCTTGACAGATTCGCGGCTTCCAGAATACGCCCTCTATCGGTGGAATAGTCGCGACGCGTATACTGTTGTTGAGTGCATAGGCCCTATGGTTTTACTAACTCAACAAGAACGTCTTGCACCAAGACTAGCACAGACCCAGTCTACTACCGACATGTAACGCAAACGCGATGAAAAGCTGCGTATCATCTTCCATCTCTGTATTTTCCGTATAATAAACTTTGTATACAGGGGTGCACCGGTTTTACTGGGTGTTGTTTGAACACAGATCTTGATTTAGACATTAGTGACCCCTCAGCGTTAACACTGATTTTGGCAAGATTTCCCATGGGTACAATGCAAAGGTCAACGGAAGATTAGGCATTTTTAATTTCCTCTTCGCTAAATAGAAAAGTACCTCTCAAACACTTGTGTAAATTAACTGAACACTTTCGTCGTAAATAACTAACAAATCTCAGCAAAACACTTTCGACTTTTGCTTTGTTATTTCTCTGTTATCGTGGTACCTGGTCGGTCGCACACGACAAAAGGAACTGAGGCGTTTTGCGGGTGACGCGGACGCATTCCGGAAGAGGGCGCTGTGTATGGAGGGCAAAATATACAATTAGTCCCCAAATACATGTCTCAATATTCGTATAACAGGAATATGTCACCTAAGTATCGTAATTTATACAAATAGGCACTTGGGGAGACAAATTAGCGTAAGTTTTTAGGTAATAAGGAGACAGTGGCACTTAGGGAGACATTTCAGTGTCTCCCTAAGTGTCTAGCTACCCTAAAAAACAATATTTGGGAGTTATTTTTGTCCTAGAAGGACAGATTTTGGTATAAATAGCATAAATCTCGAAGATCTTAGAGAAAAGGGTTAGGGTAAACAAGTTAGGACTGTTTTAAGTTTGTGTACATCTCTATGGGATTGTCTCCCTAAGTGCCTATTTGGAGGTACATGTATTATAATTTGTGGCGATTCAAGAACACATGTTCAGGCCTATGCGCCGGTTGTAAACAATGTTTGGGGTTTGGGTTTTTTGGGTTTTTTGGGGGTGGGGGGGTTTAAGTGAATTTTAAGTTGAGTGCTTTTCAAATTGAGATTTTGTCAAATGTATTTTTAGTGTCTTGTAGGTATTTTCATATTTTTAGTGTCTTTGAGGTGGGGTGTGGTTGAGTTTCAGTACTTTGTACAAAGTACTTTAAGGGTCATGTCTGAAGCAACAATTAATGAACAAACCACTGTTCAGTAATAAGAATTCTTAGTTAACTGCATTTTGCAGGATTTTGTGCATTAATACATTAATAATTATTAGTTACAGCAGTCAGTATCAATACAATGTTCAATGCCAATTTCAACATGTTTTTGTTTGTTTTTTCAAATTAAAGGCGTTTTATTCAATAAATTAAATTTCAATTACAAACTAATTTGTGAAGACGAAGTTTGTTTGAGCATGACATGGTAATGAAATAAATGTTGTTTCTTTTTAAAGGGATACTTTATTATAAGGTAACTTATTAAGCATGCACCTTATAAAAGATATATGTCTTCCCAATTGGAGTGGGTTTTTTCTAGAAGCTTAGAAAAGGCGTTTCAATACAAATGATGAAAGCGCAATTTGACTGTACGTACAGTTACAAATGAGAACACACACGGTTCATGTTTAGAATCTTCACAGTCATCATGGTTTATTCATGGGTCCAAAATGTGATGCAAGATATTCATTATTTAATGCAAGTAGTGCATTCACATTGCACAATAAACAATATTTTCATCTATTGAAGGTTGTATGACAAGGGACAGAAATTTTAGCATTGTGATGAACACCAGTCCAAATCAGTAGATATATATGTTTTACTTTCAAGCGGAGTTCCATACATGTAAAGCATAATAAGATAAAAACATAAATACAAATGTATGCCAATTGGGCAAACATGAGTCCAAATTGACCACATAGAAATAATAGAGAGGAGCATGTTTTAAACTGTTTAAATATATATTTTCCCATTCAAGTAGTATTGTCAACGACTGTCGTTTACTTGTTTGCAGAACGTTTGCTTTATTCCCTGACAAAGAGGATATTAAGGGGTCCTAATCGCTTGTCAGAGGTGGAGAAAAGGAATGACCCTTTATATACATTGCAATGTATAATTGTTTGGAGTGTAGAATTCAAGTTAACAACAATCGGGGTGATTCTGTGAACGAACATTATGGCATTCTGGTTAGCGTACAATGACATTTCAAATGTTACGAAGCGCAGCTAGCTGAGCCATAGCCTTTCGTCAAGGACATCCTGACTGTGCAGCTGTGACGACTGGAGTCGAGACCTGCAACCAAAGTGATTGAAGTCAAGACCACTCAGCGACCCCGAGCCGAAGATCACGTCCCCGAGTGTAGTGACTGGAGCCGGAGACCACGGTCCCCAAGTAAAGCCACAAGGCCTTTTAACACTTGTCTTATGTTTTTCTTTATTTCTCGATTTTGCTACCCAACCAATCACAAACTAGATGTCAGCAAACTTTAACCTATGCATGTGTGAGTGTGCGTACGCACAAAGGCGCGCGATTTTCGTGGGGAAAAAGTTACTGCGAGGTCATTGGAATCGTTTATAATTCGTTTATAAACGTTTATAATCGTTTGGGTAAGAGTTGCATCCACGTCTGGGATTTAAGAAGAAAAAAACATAAATTTATGCCAAAAACATTTTCCTTCCTGACTCTCATTGTATTAATAGAAGTCCCGCTGGAACTTATGTAAGCATAAACTGAATGCTGTGCTATTAAATGTCTTATCTCTTAATTGTATTATTTTAACTCGCCCGCTGTACAAATGGACGAAACTTGAGAGGAAATTCGAGTTGCCATTGCTATTCTTCCACCGCGCTAATTATTTTCATAAAAGTATAAATAATTCATGTAGAACCTTTATGAATAATTCAACTCCAAAACCGCAAAATAAGGGTGTTAAAAAGTCTCGTTGCTGGCTCAACTCGAAGGCGCTGAGTGGTCTTGTTTTCAGACGCGGTGGTTGCAGGTCTAGGCCCCAGTCGCCACAGCTGCACAGTCCCGCTGACCTTGACAAAAGGCCAGCTGAGCCGAGAAATTGGTAACCTCCATTTTACAATTCGCACACAATGTATCCAATCAGCGCTAGTGCTTCCCAATCCCAGCGCCTAATATGGGCGGTGTGGGACCAAGCAGACCATTTCACTTGATATGTTTTATTTGCCTTTGCTAGCCCGTCGTCGCAGTGACTTTTACATCGGCGTGCACACGCCCCTTCGTTCGAGGTACAATGCGAAACAGAAGCGGGGCTCGGAGACGACTAGCGGGGATGCCAAACCGACCACGACACCGAACGGATTGGGCCCAGTCCACGAGCCGCTTTATGATGGTAAGTACTAACAATATTGTCACTTCAAATAACAATAGGGGGCCTATACATTAGCTTAAGTAACTTCAGCTTACAACGCTCATGACATGGGGAGATTCATCAGTATTTTATTGTAAGCTGGAGTTACTCAAGCAAGGCCTTTACGTAAATTATTACGTCTACTTCATTGGGTCATTTAGGAGATATTTTGCACAGGAGGTGGGAATATAGCATACAATTACGGGGCCGTGTCGTAAGTCCGACGCCTCATAAGTCCGAATTTCGGAATTATGAGTCTTCGGACTTTTTAGGCATTGGCCTCATACACTCGGGCTCATAGGTCCGACGCCTCATAAGTCCGGCGCCTCATAAGTCCGCCGTCGGACAAAGAGGCGTCGGACTGTTGGGGCGTCGGAGCTATAGACTATTATAAGAAAAGGTTAATTTGTCCGACAAGACAAAAACTTTTACAAAAGCTTGTTACGGGCGATGTGAGCGAGGTTTCCACTTACAAACGTGAGAGGGCGCACTGTGAAAAGCACGAATTAGGGGTGCAGACCACCATAACCCTGTAAACTCCTGCACGCGAGCTCGTTAATCATTATTTTGTGATCTCACTGATGATTCGGTGTATAAAGCGGTCCTCGCGGCTATTATGTGAGATAGATTGTAGAAATATTGCTGGAGATCAAGTGTTTGGAACTTGAAGCTTCGAACTCGGCGATTTGTTCAGAAAAACAGCCAAACTTGTGAGTCTATTTTGCATAAAGGGCGGGGGGCGAATTTTTTTTCTTAAACGTGATTGCCAAATTTCTTGAATTATTCAGTAGTTGCGTTGATCGCTGTACAACACTTAGGTTCTAGGTCTCCTTTTCCTCTTAAATTAAAAATACTCCCCTTAAATTAAAGATATCAATTTGACTAGGAAAAAAAGGTGACCTACTACAGCAGGATTCGAACCAGGGATCTTTGATCCATAGCCCATCCCACTATCCACTACACTACGTATAGCAACTCGACAACAGCTGTTCTTTAAAGTGATTTATTGTAACTAGTTAACTATTAACAACAATGCTGTGACGTCATGTTTTATTCCGATAAATAAACATTTAAAACTTCTCATCCAAACTACTGAATAATTCATGAAATTTGGCAATCATGTTTGGGAAAAAAAAATAGCAGGCGGGGGGCGTGGGGGGGGGGGGGGGGGTGGTAAATCTAGACCTGAGCCCGGAGATTACCAACCGTTTTAGGGGTGGTTTGGGAAGGGGAGTATAACAAAAAACAACAACTCGGCCATCTCCGGAAAACAGAGAAGAATATTTGTGCCGGAGGTCGTAATCATTCTTTTCAGTTAACCTCCACCCGTGACGTCACCCTATTGTCCTACCGCTCCATTATTTTGAACGAATGGAGCGTTGGAGGCGATATCTCTCCATTATTTTGGGAAGGTAACGCAAGTGAACAAAGAGGAAGTCACTGAAACTAACCAGTGTAGCGGTTTTCGTTGTATTTTTTAAGAAACCTATGTACTCCAATCCGATTTTCCCTTCAATCTTGTTCTATGGTTAAACTAACCCATACGAAAATGTGTCGAAGAAAAAGACAAACATTATCGATAGTCGGATTTGAACCACAGACCTTTCGATCCATAGCTCTCCTCTCTACCAACTATGCTATTGACGAGTTGGTGAAAGAAGCTGTTCTTTATAATTCTTTATAGTTATTTAATGTATATGAGTTGCCATTGCTCTTTCTCATGAATATTTTAATCACAAACCACCCAGCTCCTGGAAAAAAATATCACGAACCGCTACACCGGTTAGTATAAAGTGTCTTCTGAACAAAGACGCTCCATTCGTGCAAAATAATGGAGCGGTAGGACAATAGGTGGTGACGTCCCAGGTGGAGGTTAAGTCAGATAATGCCCTCGTTAACGCGCCATTCGTGGGTAATAATGTCCCTCGGGCTTCGCCCTCGGGACATTATTACCCACGAATGGCGCGTAACTCGGGCATTATCTATAACGAGCCTTTGCGAGCCGTAATCTCAGCAAGGCAGGGAGGAACTACTGTGTTACCCGGAGAGAACTTCTGGCGGGAGTTGTCTACCTCAGGAAGTTTAGACAGTACCTGTATGGTCAGAAGGTGCTACTCCGAACCGACCATGCTGCTCTCAGGTGGTTGCTTAATTTTAAGGACCCCGAGGGTCAGCTTGCCAGGTGGCTAGAAACGATCAGCGAGTACGATTTGACGATTCAACACAGACCTGGGCGAAAGCATGGAAATGCTGATGGGTTGCCCCGGAAGGGTCGTGTGGTCGTGCTGACGCTGATGAAGCGCCAGAGACCGTTGAGGCTTCAAAGAAGGCCAAGGTGACAACGACCAGTGAGGTTGACGATGGTCGCCATGAAGTTGACTTTGACGTGCCGATCCCAGAGGCGAGGGTTAGGGGCATCTTTGTTCAACCACACTTGCCTAAGAATGCAGTCAGAGAGGTTCAACTTGGTGACAGAAGTATTGGTTGGATGATTAGGGCAAAGGAGTCGGGTAGTCGTCCAAGTTGGGAGACTGTGTCAGCCGCCTCCTCGGCACACAAGACCCTTTGGTCCTCTTGGGATCAGTTGGAGGTGCAGGACGGTGTCATAGGAATTGGGAGTCCGACGATGGGAAGTCCGTGAGTTTGCGACTGGTACTTCCTGAGAAATTTAGAGGTCGTACTTCAGGAGCTGCATGGTAGCCGGACGAGTGGCCATTTAGGGGTCAATAAGACTTTGGCCACGGTCAAGTTGCGATTCTATTGGCCCGGAATGACCGCGGATGTAAGGTCATTCATCAGACTAGAAGTTGAGAGCTGTGTGGGAGGAGAAAATCTCCTGCGAAAAGGAGAGTTTCCCCGCTCCTACAGTATTTGGTAGGCTATCCCATGGAGAGAGTGGCTGTGGACTTGCTGGGGCCACTCCCTCGTAGTGACAATGGCAACGTCTGGATCATGGTAGTTTGTGACTACTGCTCCAAATGGATGGAGGCATACGCTCTGCCTGATGCTAAGGCAGAGACAGTGGCGAACAAGTTTTCTCAGTAAGTTTGTCTGTCGGTTTGGAATTCTCTTGGAATTGCATTCCGATCAGGGTACAAACTTTGAGTCGGCAGTGTTTGGCGGGATGTGTAAGGTCCTGGGAATTTCCAAAACAAAGACCACAGCGTACAACCCGAAGTCCGACGGAATGGTTGAACGTTTCAAAAAGACATTGGTGAATATGGTTGCTGTGATGATTGAACCGAGGAGGAGACAGCGTGACTGGGACGAGTGTTTACCGTATGCATGTTTTGGTTACCAGTGCACTCCCCAAGAGTCAACTGGCGAGTCCCCAAACAGGAGAGTCCCCAAACAGGAGAGAGACGAGGCTTCCAGTTGATTTGCTGGTTGAGTGTACTACAGTGGAGGACACAACAGCGACGGATTTCGCCCAGAGGTTAGGCTACGGCAGAATCTGCAAGAGGCACATGGCACGGCCTGAGCGTTCCTGGAGCAGAGTGCCAGGAACCATAGGCGAAATTACGATCGCAGGGTACATGGCGAAGGCCTAAAGGAAGGCCAGTTCGCCTGGCTGTACAACAAGGCAAAGAAGAAGGGGAGATGACAGAAGCTAAAACTTCGAGGGGTAGGACCATACTTAGTGGCCAAGAGACTCTCCGATGTGATCTACCGAATTATATTAAATCCTGGAAGTAAGGCTTTTGTAGTTCACGGCGACCGACTGAAGCCATACACCGGCAAGACGTTGAAGGCGTGGGGGTACAAGCCCAAGATGGTGGAGGAACCCTTGGCCGAGTAGCGAGAAGTTCCAGAGACCGCTTCTAGTAGTCTAAATGTTAAGTTGGGTGTAGGACCAGAGATTTGGCAAGAGTCTGAGGAGGCTCGTGCAGTTATGGGTTAGAAAATTGTGAGAGAACCTGATGTTGTGAACTCTAGGAAACCTGCAAGAAGGTATCCTCAGAGGAAGCATAGGCTTCCCGCCAGATATAGGGATTAGGTTAGCCATCGCCGAGGTACACCTATTTGGACGGCAAGGTGGTTCAGGAAGAAGCGCCAGTTTTGATCGCCAGTTTTGACGAAGTTAATCCGTCACATCCTACATCCCATTAACATAATCATACCACTTTATAAGATTCAGCTGTGCTGAATCTAAACATGATTTTACACCTCTATATCAAAATTTATGTCCTATATTTTATTGTAGTATTGGCAGCCATTAAAACATTTGGTCGCCATCTTGGAATTGGGTAACCTGAGCAAAATGCCATGGCCAGCATCTATTTCAGAAACCCCTGAATTGACACCTCATTTGTTTATTTCCGATTTTCATAGCCAGATATATGAAATTCCCTTTTTTTTCAGGCGGCCATCTTGGATTTTGGCCGCCATTTTTGAAAAATCGGAACCGATCAAGATAGGTCGAAAAGAAACTCCCTGCCAAATTTGGTACTTTTGTCCGGCCGGTAATCCTGAAAATTGTTGCTAAGCCACCTGATTAAAATGTAGATTTGAAGATGAATGTCAAGCTAACATGTAAGCTTTGATGTTTGTTGTTTTAAAACCTAGGTGAAACGGCTGCCCAGCGAGTTAAGTTTTTGCTGGGTGAAGAAGGAGAGAAGTTGGGTGTGGAGACCCATGATCTCTTCTCTGAGCTGGAGGAACTGTTTTACGATGAGGAAGGCAAGCTACTCGAGTGGAAAGAGACTGCAAGGTTAGGAGATACATTATTGTCTTTTGGTTTTTTCTTCTGTTCACTTCATATGTCAATGTATGTGTGTAAGTATAGAAGCATCACTTTGGGGAGTCATATTTAAGTTATTATGCATTGTAAGTAGATTAAATAGACTTATTCGATTTTGATTCAGTTTTTAAAAAGATAACATATAATTTGTCGGTTGTGAATTTGTATCGTTTAAAGCATCAAAAGTGCCTAAAACATGAAGAAAGGTACCTGTTTGATAAAGAACCTAATAAACCTAATTACCCCTAATTAACCCTTGCTCTTGTTTACACTCCACAACGCACTAAAATAGTCGCCTCCCCCCAAAAAAAAAACACACAAAAAACAACAACAACAACAACAACACACACACACACACAAAATATGTTTTTTTACATTTTTCTTTAAAGCTCAGGTCAACTGGGTCATGCTATAAGTCCACTGTTTATTACACTGATAAGCAAAGCCATATGCCAATTTATTTACCACAGAGGTGCCATTCACCGCACATTATAATAATCCTCCAACGCACGGCAGCTGAAGTGCATTGGCATGTGTACATGTACTGTGGCACTGTCTTCCAGAGAACCACTTCCACAGAAAAAGGGAAATTAACTTTATTACATATCTAATAAATTGTTTAAGGAGATAATATACCATTTTTCGGTTGTGCATTTGTATCGTTTGAAGCAGCAAAAGTGCTCAAAATAAACGTGCTTGATAAACAACCTGAGGAAGGTAGCTGCAAAACTATATTGATTACACCTTTAATACACAGAATGCATACACCATTACATCTGATAAGGCTATGTAAACCATCCTTTGAATAGTTTTGATAGAAAATTATCAATTTTAATTGGTTAGGAACCTGTTAATGTTCTGCTTTATCAAGTACCAAGACGATTTAATTCCAGAACATGTAATTCTTGCCTTTAATTGCACCCGATCCGACTACCAACCGTTACGCCAAAATGCCTCAAGTGTTACAAGCGTGCCGGGATATATTACGCAGCAAGCACGACAGTATTAAATCTGGTGGGTACAAAAGAACAAGTTCGAAGCAACTTGCATAATATAAAGCTTAAATACTTCCTTTTTAAAGCGGTGGTCACAACTTACGGTCATGGACGTAGTTGAACGTAGTTTATTTGACCGTAGTAGACCGTAGTTGACCATACTCCCACCGTAGTGCCATGGTTACTACGGTCTAGTAGGGTCAACTACGGTCCACACTACGGTCAAGTAGGGTCAACTAGGGTTAGTACTAGACTCACAGTACGGTGTAGGCATTCAAGGTGACGTTGAAATATTTTCAACATTTTGAAAACTTTTGGGCTAACTACGGCCAAATGATGGCTTTCCTCAAGGTCTAAGTACGTTCAGAACTACGGTCCACTACGTGTACCTATACGTTTAACTACGTTTAACTACGGTATACTACGGTGAACTACGGTCACATCATACTACGTTCAACTACATTCATGACCGTAAAATATGACCACTGCTTAATATTCTGCAATAATTTGTACCGACAATTATTCTTAAGTTGTTTAATTTCAAGGGGAAAATAAGATTACCTTTTGCATGGTGTTGAAGTCGACCAACCTTGCTAATTAGCGTGGCTAGTATAACACGTGTTACCATAATATATTACTGGCATGCTTGTAACGTGGCGTTTTGATGTAATAAGCCTCGCTTATTAACTACGGTGGGTAGTCGGATTGGGGATAAGGAACTCCTTTAATTTCTTAGAATTATAAAAATGTTATTAATTTAAACCTATTACATATTTGATTTAGTTTTGAATACACAGAATAGTTACATCATCATTTGTTGCTTATTGAAGTGTCTTTTATTTACCATCCTTTTAATAGTTTTGATAGAAAATATCATTCAAAAACGTCAAATACCAATATGGTTTAATTGAATTGATTCTTGCCTTAATTTATTTGGAATGTCTTAATCCATTATTAAATTTAGCATCAATAATGTTGGTGCTTATATAGCGCTTCATATTTCTACAATTATTGTAGTTTTTCAAAGTGCTTTACAGTTATTCCTCTTCATCAGGAACGAGACAATTTCTTCTCTTTTTAGTGAAATCAATCTTGGAACACTTCTTAGCAAAGATTGGTCTTAAACGGGGATTCGTTCTAAAGCGTTGGTCACAACTTACGGTCATGAACGTAGTTGAACGTAGTTGAACGTAGTTCATTTGACCGTAGTAGACTGTAGTTAACTGTACATGTACTTCAACCGTAGTGCCATGGTTACTACGGTCAAGTAGGGTCAACTAGGGTTAACTACGTATATACTAGGCTCACAGTACGGTACAGGCATCCAAGGTGACCGTTGAAAACTTTTGAGCTAACTGCGGCCAAATGATGGCTTTTCTCAAGGTCTAAGTACGTTCAGAACTACGGTCCACTACGGTCCACTATGTTTAAGTTCGTGCGTTTTAGACCGTAAATTACTGTTTAAGGTCTGGCATACGATCTACATGATTATTATAATCATTAGTATACACCCCCCCCCCCCCCCCCCCCCCCCCCCCCCCCCTCGCTGGTCGCGTGACTGACACGCCAGATGTACATGTAAAATGACATTTGCAAGGACTGATCCCTGCTTCTATTGTTACAAGGCTAGGTACAATGGGATACGTACGTGGCGGGAATTTCAATGGTATTTTCAATGTATCACCATACTACGTTCAACTACATTCATGACCGTAAGATGTGACCACCGCTTATGGCCCTGTCACACCAGACCATTTTAGGCCAACGCGTGAGTAACGTGTTGTAATTTTGGCAACACGCTGGCAAACGCTGACCAACGCTAGGCCAGCGTTAGCAACACGCTGAGAGCGTTACTCACGCGCTGAGACATGCTGTCACACGCTGAGGAAAACATATTTTTTTCAACATACATACAATTTCCAGCGTTTGCCAGCGTGTCACTGTACACGCTGGCAGAGCGTTGGAGGTTTGTTACTCACGCGTCGAACACGCTAGACGATCGTTATCAAACCGCTACTCACACGCTGGCGCACACTGGCTTACGCTGGCGTACGCTTGCGACACGCTGGTTATGGCCCTGCCACACCAGAACGTTTTAGGCCAATGCATGAGTAGCGCGTTAAAAATAGTTGATACGCTGGCAATTGCTGAACTTTCACAGAAAAAAAGTCAAGTGGAACCGTGATTTCAGCGTGTCCATACAGGTTGATAACGGGGTCATAGCGTATGCCAGCGCGTGAGTAGCGTGTGAGGAACGCGCTCAGCGTGTAAGGAACGCATCACTGATTTATAGTAAAAATACGACAGCGGGTCGCCAGCGTGAGAGTAGTGGGTTGGTAACGATCGTCTAGCGCGTTCGACGCGTCAGTAACGGCCTCCCTGCGCGCCGCCAGCGTGTGCAGTCACACGCTGGCAAACGCTGAAATGTTTTAGGTATGTTGAAAAATGTATTTTTGCCTCAGCGTGTGACAGCGTGTTCCAGCGTGTGGGTAACGCGCTCAGCGCGTTGCGAACGCTGGCCTAGCGTTGGTCAACGTTTACCCGCGTGTTGCCGAAATTCCAACACGTTGGCCTAAAACGTTCTGGTGTGACAGGGAAATTACTGTAGTAGCGCGTCGTCTTTTTGTACAACTAATCATGTGGTCGTCGCCGTACGCTGGCGCGCGTTGGACCGCGCTACTTACGCGCTGGGCAGTCGTTCATCAGTCGTCGAGCGCGTTACTAACGCGTTATTCACGCGCTGGCGAACGCTATGAACCCGTTATCAACGCGTTATGGACACGCTGAAATCACGGTTCCACTTGACTTTTTCTGTGGAAGTTCAGCGTTTGCCAGCGTATCAACTATTTTTAACGCGCTACTCACGCGTTGGCCTAAAACGTTCTGGTGTGACAGGGCCATTAAGATGAGTCGTACAAATAAAACGATGTTTCGTGAAATCGACCTCTGGTGATTATTTTGCTGGCAGTTATCATTTTTTTACCAATTTCATTTTAACTATACAGATGGGTAAAGTATGAGGAGGATGTGGATTACGGAGCGGGTCGCTGGAGCAAACCCCACGTTGCAACTTTGTCTCTTCACAGTCTGTTTGAGCTTAAGCGTTTGCTCCAGTCTGGTACCATGCTTTTAGACATGGATGCTGACAACCTGTGGACTATATCTGGTAAGTTTTCTACCAAGGTGCACATCCATGCAATCTGACTTACCAAGGCATGCATGGACCAAAGTCAACCACATGAGAATTGGAGTAGGACACCTCAAAACCAACATGTACAGATGGGGACTTGCCCACGGAGCTCGGACAGTAGTAGATCACAACATAACTGACTGCCCTCTCTACCAAGCTCCAAATGGCATTCAGGGTCTGAAGGAGGTTGACCCACCAACAATGGAATGGCTGCTTAGCAGTAGTTTTAAAATCTGATGATGATCAGAACTGCTCTGTTTTGTTTTGGTTTCATATGCTAGAAGAAGAAAAATGTATTCCAGGGGCAACAGGATTTATCCCAAGGGTTAATATTCAAAATATCAAGCTTTGTGTTATTCCCATAGAGCTATATTTAATTACTTAGAGCGCTGGCTCGATGTACAAAGTAATGCCTACTGGGCGCATCCATAGTTCATGCAAACCCATGGAAACCTCAACATTTTGCACGGTTTTTGTAAGGCTACAACACGCATATGAATTCAAAATGTCTATGCGCAGGATAGATTCAAAGTATCTTCGCGTGTAAAATTGAGGAGTAAGCGCTCTAGTAATTTAATATAGCTCTATTAATAATTTGTCCCTACCCACACAAAAATCACCCTAACCATAATTCTAACCCTTACCCTCACCAAAAAAATGCAATGCTGTGTGTTGGGGACCATACTCCTTCCAGAAACAGTTTATCATAAATAACTGTTATAATTATATTTTGGCTATCTCCTGGTAAAATTTGAGCGAAATTTGCAATAAATTAGCTGCAAAATTACTTAATGAATTGGTCAACTTAAAAACCTAATTAGCAACTTCCGGTAAGCTTTTTAAAAACTGTTATCACAAAAGTACAAGAAGGCAACGTAATAACCAAAGTTGTAGTGGAGTAATTTCCGAGTACTTTGTTTACTACCAAAATATTGAGCTGTAATTAAAACTGCTGCAAACTGCTTACTGGCTGGAATGAACTGAAATATACAAATCAAATAAGTTAAGAGGGCCTAATATTTAGATCTTAACCAGTTCGCGCCGGGTTTATTTTCAAGTTACCAAGACCACTGGCGGGATTATTTTTCATCAATTGTTTTATTTTTATTCAGTAAAATATTCCTGTTTTGATAAGGCAACTACTACAAGATGCCAACACTTAGTTTATTAGTACTGTTATTTAAATGTTGTTGCCAACATGGTGTCGCCTAGGGCATTTTTACTCTCTGGGCGTGATATCACGTCAACCGCTACCCGACATCAAATCTGACGCATGTGTATATGTCATCCGTGGAACTACACTACACAATTTTACGCGGTAATATATATACACAAATTTGCAAGCCCAGCTGAAAAGCACCCTTTTAAGAATTTCAATGGAGATCCAGGAACAATAGTTGGGAAATTTGAATGTCAAAAATTACTTTACTGGACGCAGCTGATAACCCTCGGCTGTATGAATTCAATGGAGACAATGGGATTAGGGTGGTGTTGAATGGGCCTAATCGCTAAAGCGTGATACCACGATATAGCGTATATACACGTCCACCGCGTCAACGAAGCATGCTTGGCAATGTCGACGTATGTTCACGTCCACCGCGTGTATGACATACATGTCAGGCGTGTATACCCGTCTTCTGCAGCGCTAGCGGGTAACTATTGGCGTAAATACACGTCAACCGCTACAACTAAGGAAACCTTTGCAGCGTATATACACGTCCTCCGTAAAAATATAACAACAGTGTAATATAACAACATCAACCAGGCCAACCACAAGTACCCTGAGACCGTTTCTGTGTCAAAATAAAAATATTAGGCCCTCATAAGTTATTTAAGCTGTTTGTCGAAAACAAATAGAGACAAACATTGACAGTAGACAACAAATGAAGCCAGTGCTAGAGAACATAAATAACTTAGGTCTTTGGATGCAAGATTTTTTTTTTACATTTTTATTCAAAGTTTTTGGGACAGAAGTACTTGAAAAGTACTTGAAAAGTACTTAAAAAGTACTCGGAAAGTACTTGGTTCAATTTAGTTCAGTTTAGTTCAGTTGGACTCAGGGGAAGGGTTCATACAAGATTCTGATTGTCCAAAGTCTTCAATTTGTTTAGCAAAGTATCACTGTCCAGTGTCTGTGTTTTACAGCTTTTTCATACTAAATCATCTCTTGTAGTTTCAATGAGCTCGGAAAGTACTTGACTATAGCAACAGTAATTGTCTCTTTTTTAGTGTATTGAAATAAAAGAACTAAAAATTAAGTCTTACATAGGGAAATTGTGTAAATGAATGAACAAGCTATTCTAAATATTGCTCATTATTTGTTATAACTCCTTGTACCAAACATCAGCCAACAAGGATATTAAACATGGCGAAGGCTTTTTAAGACTGAGTTGCTCTAAAAATCAAAGAAGTGGTGGCAGATTTTGTTTACAGATTTCGTTTATTCTTTGCACATGTGAAGGCCTTCATCCAAAGTGTAAAAAGAAAGCATATTTATTGCATCCACATTTTGGTTGCCATGGCAACGGGTGAAAATATAAAGTTACCTTATTTCACCTAATTTAGCTCTTTTTATAAGTAAAAATGACCGAAGGTTGTGAACTTCACTGTATAAAGACCAAATAGTTTGCTTACCTCTCAGCTAAACATGGTAAAGAAAATGCACTTGATACAAGTACAGTTAATTGTGAATGAAAGATTCCATTATTCCATATAGGGGTGTTTTGAGCAAAAGTCAATTTGGGAAATAGAGGTGGTTGCTAAAATTGTCAGAAGTCCGAAAGTGGCATATTTAGGAAAGTTTTGCTTCCAGGATTGAAAGATAAGATGCTGGTCTGTAAGAATAAGGAAACAACAGTTTTGGTATTTTTTGTAAGGGGGAGCAGTGTTGCCAGAAACTTCATGCTTTATTTATTTTTAAATGTATATTTTCAGATTTTATATATGGAAAATAATGCTCTTAAATGACTTTCTACATGCTGACTGACAAAATACCAGGACCAAATATAGTAAAGCAGCTTACAAGTATAAAAACATAACTCTAAATTGTATAAACATGCATCGCAAAGACAGTGTTGCCAGAAAAGTAGCATTACAAGACCGAAACTCGTAAAAAAACACTCAATTTACATAGTTGTGTGACAAAGTTGGCAGTGACATTGTTAGTAGTGACACAATTGGCAATGTTGCAGTCGGTAATAACATAGTTGGTGATGACATAATTGGCGGTGACATAATTGGCGGTGACATAATTGGCAGCAACAAATGTTGAACAAGTCTTTCAAAAAGGCTTTAGCCATACATATACAATGACCTTCAAGTTCAATAGTGCATCTGTTCATATGCAGTTTATACACTAGATTGTGCATAACAAGTATACATTGCATGATAACATTTGGACATGCTGGAAAAGCATCGCATTTGATGACTCTCAGGAAGATGCAACAATGCCAAAACATCTTTGAAGTTTCATTCACAGATAAAGTGTTTAAAATAAATGGCCTTATTTTCCCCATAAAACAGCTCAAAACACTGTATGTAAAGTTTACCCCCATGTTGTGGACATATGTTACTTGCCTTGGCACAGAGTAGAGTATGCACAAAGTCTATACATAAAGATACTTCCATATCCGAAATAGTACATATAGATAATGTCCATATCAGTATCTCAGATAGTACATATAAAGTGTATGATTTGAACAGTGGATCATTTTGATTTCAGAGTATCGTCTCTGTATACAAGATCACACAGCAGACTTCTATAAAGTTGTAGGTATCAGTCCTTTTCAGCATTCTCCAACATTAAAAAGTATTATGAATATTTTGAGATAAAATACAACTGTTCTCCTTGCTAGAAAGTCCAATATGTTGCCTGTTCCTAGCAGTTGAACTTGATCTACATGTAAAGCAGTAAAGCTACATGATTAATACCACTTATAAGTTCTTGTAGTATAGTAGCAAGTTGGTTATTACCAGTATGCATGTGTTGAGGACAATGAGGGTTGGTCACTATAGCCCAAGGTGCAAGCATGTATAGTGGGGATCTAATGTAAACAGATGTCTGGGCCAGGAGATATAATGTAAACATAATACTCTCCGAGTCAGTGGTCAGCTTCTTTGAGCAGACGGTCAATTCATTGAGCAATTGTATTTAGTTCAAAGAACATAAACTACTACATTTAAACCCTCTATAGGTGCCGTGTGTAAGGAATGCTAAACAATATAAACAATAAGATATGACATTAATTTTGTTTAAAAAAATGCCAAATGAAAAAAATAATTTTTAAAAACATGTATGTTTCATTCCTGAAATGTCAATGCTTCACTATACATGTTTGATATAATGCCAACCTTTTGATGGAATATAGGGCTATAATGTGAATTACACTATATGTTACAACCAAACTAGGCTTAAAGACGGGTTACATGCAACAGTGTTGCAACTTTGTTTTATTTTGTATCCATGTATACTGTTATATTTTTAAATACTGTAGTCCAGGTCCAAAAGAAAATGTTTGACATAAAAAGTCACTTACCAATTCCATGTTTCTTAACTATTATATGCCTATATATCAAGGTTCAAATTAAAAAATCGTGTCTCTGGCAACACTGACTGCCTTTAATGCCATTTAAGTATTTTTTCTCTTCATATCAACATTCATTTTATGTATTCTATCATAAATATGACAAATTTGTTATATAATTTGGCAATTAGGGCTTTCTTTAATGTATTATTTGTGGCCATTCATTGCGGGTTTTTTCCAGCCAAAGTGCTAACTTTCCGGCAGCACTGTTTTCGCGTAATTGAAATACCAAAACATTTTATTCCATGTTTATGTAGGTTGGTATCTTATCTACCAACTATGAAAGTGACATTATCTACAAAGTGCCACTTTCGGCTTTATGGCCCAATTCAATACTCCATTTTTCGCTATGAGAAAATATGATGACAACACCCCTATTTAAAATAATGGTTTGACCCAAAGTGGAACGCACACATTACATTTTAAAATCTTTTTCTGAAAGAGTAAACATGGTTGTGCAATATGTGTAAAAGACAAACTTCTACTCTTTCCCCTTTAGATGTACCAGTGCTTCTAATTTACCTATATTTCATTACTTAAATAAGACAGTGTAAAAGCTTGAACAATTTGTTGGAAATCTTATTTTGGCGGTTACCATGGCAACAAACATCTAATATCATTTGTTTCCCTATTTTTGTAATTCATGTACCCGTATCTACTCATACATGAAGTATTGCCAAAATCAATTTTTTGAAGTCTGCCACCTTTTTAAAAATATTTTAGATTTTTACAGCAACCCAGTTTTAAGTTGCGCAATTCCATTACTGAATTTGCTCAAACTTATAGATAAGACAATGTCTTTAACAAAGTTCTAAATATTAGGAAAATAAACAATTTCCTGAAAGGAATATGATTTTCAACAAGCAATAGCAGCTTAACAAACATTGAAAAGTTCTTTTTTTTTTTTTTACTTATATTTCTCCCAAGGACAAATCTGCAATGGCTTATAACCAAATATCTTTCCCGTGACTTACTCTGACTGTGCCAAATTTCATGTTTGGATCATCAAAGGCACAATTTCCTAAATTATTTTGTTATATCTGCCCAACCATTACTAGGTTCGGATTCGGTTTGTATTCTGTAGATAACTTGTGTATATGTGTGTAATATGTTTGGTCGGTTTGGCCTCGTCAACCCAACCAGATGCACAGCATTAATAGACCGATTGCGCCCTCTAAGTCCCATGACCTATATTGGGTATAAAACATCAACAAACATGGTGTCCTCCATAGCAAAGTGCTGCTGTTGCAAAGTACATGATGATGGTTGCATTTGTTTCTTCGATCGAGGCTTTTCTTTTGCGAAATCGCTAGTGCTGGTGCTATTGCCGGTCCCAACGTTCCATGCCAGTAGCACATCGTAAACATAACGTTCCTTGTAGAATTCCCAAGACTTGCTGGAACTGTCCTTACTGGCTTTATTCAGCTATTCCGGTAAGGTCTCGGGTACAAACTCCGGAATATTCTTTAGAGATTTCGAGAAACGAAAGCCTCGATCAAAGAAAAAAACGGTGGCACTTTGCTATGGAGGACGCCGTGTTTGTTGGTGTTTGATACCCGCTATGGGTCACGTGACTTAGAGGGCGCAATCGGTCTATTGGGTCCAATCGAACCTGACCAGAAAACAATGTCATGAAGCGGATAAGCACAAAACATTTGCTGAGCACAAAGTCTTGCTCAGTAAAAACAAGGTACCAGTCAAAACAGGTGCTTTTCATGCTAAGAAAAAAACAGCTAAATACCAGTCACAAACTATAATAAACATCACTTGAAAATTTGGTTTGTAAGCCTGTTTTTGCCAAGAAAGAATTTTCACGCTAAGCATTTTGTTGTGCTTTTAGCAACTTTATGAAATTGGTTCCTGATGAGCTTTTAAGAGTGTAATATAACAATTATGTCCATGCTTTTTTATACGTAAATTCCAAAATGTCAGTTCTGATTTTGCAATGGGTAACTTAATTGTTCAAACTGTTTCCACATATAGATCTGATTATAGACAACATGGTGGCAACAGGCCAGTTGAGTGAGGAAAGCCGACCAAACGTCAAGGAAGCACTGATAAGGAAACATCGTCATCACCAGCAAAAAAGGTAAAAGTCATCATCCGTTTCATTTGACAATTTGCAACGGGTAAAGGAATTGTATGATAATGTCATTGGTTAAAGGCAGTGAGGGCAATGACTGCTCTATGTTCCGACACCCCTATGTTCCGACACTTGTATGTTCCGACACCCCAACCTTCCAACTACTCAACCTATGTTCCGACAGCCCTATGTTCCGACACCCCAACCTTCCGACTACTCAACCTATGTTCTGACAGCCCTATGTTCCGACACCCCTATGTTCCGACACCCCTATGTTCCGACACCCCAACCCTGACTACTCAACCTGTGTTCCGACAGCCCTATGTTCCGACAGCCCTATGTCAGAACATAGGGCTTTCGGGACATCGAGCTGTCGGAACATTGGGCGTGGATCCAGGATTTGTTTAGACGGGGGGGGGGGCGGGGTGAAGGGGGGGGGCACCTAAAACTGGGAAATGCGAGCGCGGAGCGCGAAGCTCTTACGGCGTGGGGTTCGATAGGCCAAAGGCCAAAGGGATTCAATACTTACTGGTGATGGTGTAAACTTGCGATACTCACAGTTCACATCCAAGCTAAGTGAACTTATGGATAGATGCATGCCTTATAAAAAGTGTATACATCACAATAAAGCACCTACAAATCCCTGGATTACTTAAGGTCTGCTAAAGTGTGTTAGAAAGAAAAATAGACTTTAAAAACAATTTCTTACAAAACCATCTGAGATCAATAAACTCAAATATAACAGATATAAAAATAAATACAAACAGATATAAACAGATATAAAAAAAAATTAATCTCTTTAATTAGAGCTTCCAAGAAAATATATTATTCAGCATCTTTTGAGCAAGAAAAAAATAACATAAGAAATACCTGGAAAATCATCAAGGAAATTTTAAATAAAAAAAGCAAGAATAGCCAGCCATTCAATTCCTTCAAAATAAACAACTGTGACGTGAATGACCCTCAAGCTATTGCAGAGCATTTCAATCAATGTTGTTTTAACATTGGTCAAGATCTAGCTTCTAAGATACCACAAAGTACCTTGGACCAAGTAAAATGTATCGAAGGTAACTTTCCCGATTCTCAATTGTTATGCCCAATTACACAGGAAAAACTTTTGGATTCTTCCAAATAAGAAGAGTTGTGGTCATAAGGAAAATAAATAATATTCTCCTCAAAAATATTGCTCCTTATATTGTTCACTCCTTAACAGATAATTTTAACCGCTCTTTAAATTCCGGAGAAGTTCCTAATGAACTCAAAATTGCTAAAATTACTCTAGTTTACAAAAATGAAGACTGTTCCCTTGTCAGTAATTACCACCCTATATCTGTTTTGCCATGCTTCTCAAAATTGTTAGAAAGGCTAGTTGCTAACCGCCTTCAAACAGTTTTCGATAAATGTTACATTATTTCACAATCTCAATATGGCTTCAGGGCCAAATATTCAACTCAACTTGTCTTTCTGGACCTTTCAAATTATTATTGTTAAATTAAGTTAGTACTAACACATTGAAAGTTAAAGATGGTAATTTAGAGCATGTGATGTATTAATTATTATTGGGTCATGAATTCATGAAATTAATTTATTAATATCTATTGTTTTGTATTATTATCTACTTAGTTATTCATGAATTATATAATTACATGTACATGTATTCCTTGTGATGGGGGCAGACCTAGTACAAGCTTGGGCTTCTTGTCTGACTTCCCCATACTATTATTTTGTTTCACATTGCATAGGAGACCAGTGTGCCCGGAAAAAGGTCGTTAGGGCTAAAAATGGGTCAAAAGGTCAAATTCGTATTTTTCGGGTAACCGATAGAGAATCAAAACATCTTTCATTTGGAATACATTTCGTCTCCAGGGATTACGTCATTATGACGTAATTAATTAAATTAAAAAGACGGAAGGCGTTTTGCAATTTTGTGTACCCGGCATAAGGACGTTAGCATATAATATCAATGGAACAAAACTTGCTACAAGTGCGTTCACCTCTCCACATATCAGTGGACGTTAACACGCTTGCAGCAAGGTTTGTTCCCGGTAAAAGGTCGTAAGGATTGTTACCCGACATAAGGACGTAAGCGTGTAATACCAATGGAACAAAACTTGCTACACTTGAAGTGTGTTCACCTCCACACATCAGTGGGACATTAACACACTTGTGGCTATATTAGTTTCCGGCATAAGGTCGTTAGCATAAATATGTAAATAACCTCATAATTAAGTGATATTTTGAAATAAAATTAAGTACCAGTTTTATATAAAAAATACACGGTTCTATTCGAACTATTCACAAGATTTACAAGTCGAAATTTCAGCCTGATGTAGAGTTTAATTTATAAATGGCAGCACAAAACCTTTAAACTCGATTATCTCAAAAAGTGATTTGTTGCGTGCCTGGGCTGCTAACGTCCTTTTCCTTGGCTCACGACGACCTTATAATTGTGTGAAAATAAACCTGAACCTGAACCTGAACCTGAAGGGCTTATTATTCCAAAAATAGAATAAGGTTAAATAATTTAAAGGCTCGATAGTCTGAAAAGACAACAAGGTTTGATATTCTGAATCAACAATGTGGGTCGATAGTTTGAATTGAAAATAAGAACCTGTCAAATGTGCTTAACAAACTCGGACTATTGAACCTTAGAACTAATTAATCTTATTCTTAATTCGGACCATCAAACCTTCGGACAAAGAAACCTTCATATTATTAAACCTTCGGAATAACGAACCTTCGGACTATCGCATCAAAATGCTCGGATTAACGAACCTTATTTTATGTTTGGACTAATGAAGCCCCGCTTATGGGAAATGTGTATGTTCGGACTATGGAACCTTTGGATCAATAAACCTACGGACTATCGAACCTTCGGACTATCGAATGGACCCTATAGCTTTACAAAAAGTGTGGTTGATTATATTTCTTTTTAAATAAATGTCAAGATCTAAGGGGGAGAAGCAGATGGAAAAACAAGCTGGGAAAGGAAGACGGCGCAGCAGCTTATATCCAGGGATTGACCGAAGCCAGTCCACAGGAGGAAATCTAAATATTAGCATGGAGCAAGGTAATTATACTCATACGGGATAACGTAGACATAATATCTAGACATGTTAATTTTATGCGACACTGCATGCCAGCCAATTCGGAGTCCACTGACGTATTCTGGAGGGAAATGTGACCAAAGATGCTAATTGGACAATTTGGCTGCCGTGTTTTTGTAACAGAGGTTATACCCCTGTCACACTGGAGCTACGCTGCCGTTGCGCTCCCACGGCGACTAAAAAAGTGGAAAAACGCAGTAGAAGCGCAGTAGGATTGCCAAGAGCGTAGTGGGAACGTAGTGGAGTCTACCTAGGTCGTGGAAGGGTTTCCATGGTCGCCAAACCTCGGCGATTGTTTTGAGCCTGCTCAAAACAATCGCGGAGGGTCGGCGACCTGGTCCAAAACGCAGTGAAAGCGTAGTGGGATCTCAAAGAACGTACTACGGACGTAGTGAAGTCTACCTGAGCGTGTCATGATCGTAGCAAGAGCGAGTTGGTATCATCGTCTGCCCAATCTGCGACTGATACCCCTGTCAGACCGGTGTGCAATCCCACAGCGACCTTACTGCGATGCAGTTTTCATCAAAAACGCAGTGGGGTGGACCAGGTCGCCGACCCTCGCAGCGTAGCTCCGGTGTGACAGGGGTATTACCACGGCTGTAGAGAGGCAGAACATAATAATTGTACAACAGATAGCAAATATCCAGCAACATCGAGCTCGCTGTATTTATAGTCGCCGCGCGAACGCGGTACAAACGCACAGAACGTAGTGGGGACGTAGTGAGTGCGTAGTAAGGTCGTAGCGAGGTCGTAGCAAGGTCGCCTTGGTCGCAGCGATATCGCGTAGAGCGTAGTGGGAGCGCATAGGTCGCAGTGAGAGTGTAGTGAGAGCGTAGTGAGAGCGCAGTGAGCGAGTCAAGAGCGTACTGTGAACTACCTACCTCATAGATTTCAGGGTTTTTTGCCAGTTTTCGGCGACCCCACTGCGTTTTTGATGAAAACTGCATCGCAGTAAGGTTGCCGTGAGATCGCACTCCGGTGTGACAGGGGTATAACAGAAGACACGATTGTGCGATGGAATGCGCCTGCTGAATGGACATAATCTTGAGGTTAAGATGCCGTATTGTTTTGTATAGTTAATCACCGAATCTGGGTACATAGACGCTTGTCAAACGAGCGGATAGACTACACAATTGGTTTATTTCGAGTAAAACGTAATTTCGATTTTTTATTTGGATTGCAAATTATTTGGGTGGAGTGGGTCACATAATATTTTTTTTCTAATTAACAAAGGCCCAAGAACTCATTTTGTGCATGTTTGGTTTTAAACATCTTTGCCCGTCACAGCAAGCTTCGATGGTCAGTTGTCGAAAAAGCATAGCTCTGCTTCAAACCTGGAAAAGATGCGACGTAATAACAGCCAAGGTTCACTCGGTAGAATGGATCCATCTGATAGTACAGAGCAAATTCATAAAGAGAGCAAGGTAGGTTTCAGAATAATGGCGTCATGAATTTTGATATATATGAAAACTGGTTTTCATAAAGAGGCGCTATGTCCTGGAATCGCCCTATTGGGCTATGCAACGCATTTTGAATTAAATAATGTTATAAATCGGAAAGAGCATCTAAAAGTATATAAACATCCACACAACCATTCTTTAAAACTGGGCGTTTTTGTGTTATTCTTGTGTAGAACGAGTTTCTGGTGTCACTTTTCTGACTTCCAAAACTCGAGCTGTTTGGGTGTATTCGCGATTCCGTGGCAACGAACGTATAGCTGCGGCGATTGTTGCGATCTCGCAGACACGTACTACCGTAAAGAAATAGGCTACAGGGAGAGGTCAAATGGGGGCGCTGTTGCTATATCAACCGGTTGCATATATTTTTTCTCCTAAGCTGGTTAGGGGTAACTATCATAAATAGGCGTCTTTAGACCCTTTGCGTCATGATTATTCATTAGTTTTAGCAATAAAACTAATATATTGTAATTCCCTAGTCAACTCACATTTAAATATTTTGAAAAACAATTTATGTCGACCTCTCGCAGCAGCTTAAAAGCTATGGTCACATTACCCAAAAGTAACCTGCTCGGCGGCCGAGCGGCGAGTTTTTAACCAATTCTGCCCGGCCACCGAGCGGCGGCCACCCAGGCACCGCTCGTTTTTAGGGCATCGATCGGTCGCCGCTAAAGTTTTAGCGCGGAGTTAAAAATTGGGCGGCGCCTGCTCACTTTTCACTCGCCGCCCAAAATACGCTCGGTGCCTGGGCGGTCGCTGCCCGGGCACCGACCTAATCGAGCGTTCGCCGCTGAGCGATTTAAGTCAAAAATCGAAGCCGCTAGGTCAGAGGCTGCCGAGCGGTCGCCGCCCGGTCGCCGCTGGGAGATCAATCGGTCACTGGGAGGCGAGTTCAAAATCGGTCGCCGTCCAGCAGCGCCAGCTCCATTCAGCGCGACGTCTAGCCGATAATGGCTGACAATTACAATGAAAATGGCAATGACAAAGCAAAAGCGGTTTTGATGATGACCAGTCTGGGGAAGTCACATCCCAGGTTGCCCGTGAGAAATTTTTGGCAGAGCCTGGTGGGCCGCCGCCAGTACGCCTACGAGACACCCGCCGATGCCCCGTCGATTACCGGCCGGCCGCCGGGCAATTTCTTTAAAATCAGCCGGTGGCTGGTGGGAGACTGCCCGGCAATCGGTGGGTCACCGGTCGGTCACTGCCGGGACACCGCGCGAAAAAGCTCCGCTATTTCGCCCAGTTATGACCTAAAATCGACCGGCGACCGACTGAAAATCGACACGTCACCGCCCAGGCATCGCTGGGGCTCTACAGCCTGCTCGACTTCTCCAAAAATCGCTGGGCAATGCCTACATTCCAGCAGCGACCGAGCAGGCTACTGATCGGTCGGTCGCTGCTCTGATTTGTGACCATAGCTTAAGGTTATAGTCTGGGGTTTGAATTTTTCATTTGTTCATTTTTTATTGATTAGTTTTAGTCTCCAAGTTGAATTTACGGGGTGAGTTTAATTTAAGGGAAAGTAAAGCTCTGTGGACCTAACAGTCTTCCACTCAGTGTGGTCTGGATACGCCCAGTTATGACAATTGCTCGTAATCATCCAAGAAAAAAAATTACGCCAACCGTTCTTACCATGGGGGTGTACGTTGATGGTATTACGCGCCACCGTACTCGTTAATGTTTAGCTCACCGGAGACGACAAGACAGTGTATAATCGTCGGGTCAGACACGAATCGTCAGAGCTAAACGAAAGACCCGGGGGGGTAACCTGTGTCGACTCGAGTGAGCTAAACGAACTTACCCACTGATACTTTGGATATGTGTAACATTGCACGGCTATTAAGCTGGTTCCCTGGACGAGTGGGCGGTCGCTACCATACAGCTGATTTGTTCGATTCGTCTCTGTACGACACATAGCAATTTCTTGCTTATTTTACTCATTTATTTTCTCATTTTACTCATAATGAGTAAAAGGAGCATCGAAATGGGCAAGAAATGAGCAACAAATTAGGAAAATGAGCAAAAAATGAGCAAAAAATGAGCAAAAGATGAACAAGAAATGAATGAGCAAGAAATGAGTGAAAGGAGCAAGAAATGAGTTAAAGAATCAAAAAATGAGTAAAAGGAGCAAGAAATGAGTAAAAGGAGCAGACATAAGGGTCATTCATGTCAGACCAACGCACTTTTTTACCTTAGGTCTTTCGATTTTAATAAAAATTGCTGTGCTTGTAGGTCCTGGTGAGCAATGAATGCACACCAATTTTTAGCCCCATCCGGCCTACTATGTGCTCAGGGCAGAAACGTTTTTAGAGTAAAATACCACCCTTTTGGTACAAATATGTCAAAAAAATGTAATTATAATCGAATAATGAAAATGTTGTATTAAAATAATGAGAATTGCATGCTGAAATAAATTCTTTTGTCCAAAATTATTTTTGTGAAAAGTAGGTCACCGTAACTTTTTATATGTTACCATGACCTTTTTTACCTAATTTTTGTAATAATGTATCATTCCTAAAATCAACGAAATGAAAATGAGCATGTCTTTCTCTATCATAATCCACTAAGAAACAAATTTACAACTTTATGGCTATTTTTGTACTGTTGGTAGGTTACAAATTAGTCAATTTGTATACTTTACATTAGAAATCCACTAACACAACTTACTGTTCAATTGTTACTAAAATTATTCTTGGTTGAGGAATTTCTCATGTTGAGGGCTGATGTGGTCTAACCAGACTTATACTTTAAATTATTAGCAGTGGCGCACCCAGGATTTGTCTTTTTTCGGGGGGTGAGGGCACACATTTTTAATTTTCTTTAGAAGATTGTCTGTGCAAGTTAGTTGTGTAGCCTTCGTTGGAAACAGTAAACTGCGACAGTGTCATTGGTGAGGCACAAAGTTGAGATGGAGAGCTGGCTACCTTTTTTAAAGTAGATCACAAACGAATGCAGTGTTGCTTGGTCATTTGACCAGTGAAACCCCTGTAATAAATCTTGAACAACAAATGCATAATTTTCTGAGAAATCCCCAAGAACAATGATTTCACCACGCTGCAACTCTGACTTCAGGTGATTCAGAAACTGTACCTGCTGGTCGGCTATAAGTTCATGCCGTTTCAGCTGAAGAAGCTTATCTGAAAACCGATCATAGAATGAATCAACCTCTGCTGCCAGGGTTTCTAATGTTGATCGATCTGTTGATGTCCACTGCTTGTAACATATTTCTATCTTGTAACATCTTTAAAGGGATCGTATACGTTTGGTAATTGGAACCCATTGTTTGTTTCAAACCTATATAGTTATAGATATAAACCATAAAACTAACCTGTACACTTTTCATTTCAAAAGGTGGTAGCGATTTTGAGATATTGCCGAAATTCTGGAGCGATTTTCATGATTTTGCTGCTTCAGTTCAGCAACCTGGGGACACATGTAACAATTTCCCAGGATACAGTCCGTTGTGCCATGATTTCAGCAAGCAGGTTTTCGAAGGATCAACGAAAATGAGGATTGTCAACGGCATGGATCATCAGCTTTACATGTTGATGATTGGTACAGACACACACATAATGTATACCAGTCTTCTAGCTAGTCAAGGTTGTCAATTTGTTTGTTTGTTTTTTGGGTCAGCCCTCAACATGAGAAATTCCCCAACCAAGAGTAATAAGTAACAATTGAAACAGTGGATTTCTAATGTAAAGTCTATAAATTGACTAATTTGTAACCTACCAACAGTACAAAAATAGTCATAAAGTTGTAAATTTTAAAAAGCCCAATTGTTTCTCAGTTGATTCTGATAGAGGAAGACATGCTCTATCAAGTCATTTACATTTCGTTGATTTTAGAAATGATACATTATTACAAAAATTGGGTCAAAGGTCATGGTAACATATGGGGTGACTTACTAAAGTCAGGGTGACCTACTTTTCACAAAATTCATTTTTGACAAAATAATTTATTTGAGCATGCAATTCTCAATATTTTAATACCAAATTTGCATATATTTGATAACAAATTAACATGGTTGTTAAAAGGGTGGTATTTTACTATAAAAATGTCAGATTTTTGTGGTTTCTGCCCTGACCACATGGTAGGTCGGATCGAGCTAAAAATTGGTGTGCATTTGTTGCTCATCAGGACCTACAAGCACAGCAATTTCTATCAAAATCAGAAGACCTGAGGTAAAAAAGTGCGTTGGTCTGACATGGAATGACCCATATAGTTGGGTCCAAAACATAGGTTCCGTGACCATTCTCTGGCTAGGATGGTTTGACGATGGATTTGACTTCTATGGACCATTTATAAAGAAATTAGCCCCCCGGTCCCTCCCAAAAATACCGGCATTTTTCGCTAGAGGGCCAAATCCAAGATGGCCGCCGGCGCCATCTTGGAAAATTAACGTTTGAACCAGAGCACCTAGAATCATGTCTGAAAACACTTTTTCGGGTAAGTGGATCCCGAGGATTCCGATTCCGACATCGGTTTGACAATATGACATCAATTTGACCCAGAAATCCAAGATGGCCGCCATCTGATAGAGGAAAAACCTATTTTGTGAAAGGGAACACCTAGAAACATGAATGAACACATGTTGTTCGGTTAAATCATTGCGCTGATGCAATTAAGGTCCTTAGTCAGCCGGATTTGATGAATAATGGTTCTAGGAGTGAGCTCATAATGGTATAAGGGCCAAATCGGCTGGATTTGTACGTGGGTACAAGTATTTAGCACAATGATCGGTCTGATTTATTTTAACAATGCACACTTTCTTGTCAGTTTGTGTCTTCGCTGAATACACCAATCACCGTCATTACATAATCGTAGTGTTGGCACCAGATTAGTTTCTCTTTGTACAGCGCCAGTAAGGACAAGGGTTCAATCCAACACACACAATAACCACAACTGTAATCGACTTATCGGGTATAATGGGAGACTTTAATGAGCTAAGGCGAGAACGCACATTGAGCGATAAACGATAGAACCAAGACAGAAGGGTCGAAGGTCACCTACGCAAGAGGGCGTAATCATTACTACTGGCGTGACCTCTTTTTTCTCTTTCGAAACAAAACAAAGAACCAAAACAATGAGTCTCTTCTACAGAAAATATATTGGAAGAACGAAGGATATGGCTTTTTGTTGCTGCAGTACTCAATTGAAACAAGAAACAAAAGCTAAACATGTAATATCAAAATGGAATGTAATGCTACATAAGGAATGAAAAATGGGCCTTCATAGGGGTAGACTGCCCTCCAGCCATGGGGATTATTCTGCCCCAAATGTGCCACTCCATAGGAAGGCATTATATATCTGGTCCTAAACACTACAAATGTTCACACAGTCACGGATCAGTGTCAATCAAGTAGTCATCAAGGTATGCGGGTGGTCTGCGTAAGCGGGATGAGCGTCTTGCGGGTGAGCGTGGGCAAGAGATGCTCATGTCTTCAGGGCTGTCTGCAGGAATCGTGGGCTGTGGAGCAGGCGACACGTGAATAGGTACCTCTGCTACTTGTGGTGCATGCTTGGCTTCCAGAGAGGGGGATCCAGTAGCTTGCTTAGCTGGTGTCGAGAGTATGACTGGTATGGCAGGTGGTGTGGGTGGAGCTGGTGCTACGTCAGGATCTGCTTCATCAGCGCTGTCATGATAATCGGGCCGTTCTGATGGAAATGGTGGGTCGGTATCAGAGTGGGAAGGTACCTTGAAACACTCTGAGCGTTTAACGCGGTAGGATGTGCTGCGGAGTTGGTTGCCGATGAATTTACGGACACTGCACCACAACCCATCAATGGCTGTCACAAGGTAGCGGCTTCGTCCTTTTGTTTTGTTGCGATCACTATGGAGGTATACTAAGTCCCCGATGGTAACAATAGTGTCAGATGCAATTCTGCCTGATGGTGTCTTTGACTTTTCACTGTAGGGGTGATTAGCATTGCGAAGGTCGTGCTGGTCAAAAATCAACTGTCGGTCGGTGATGGGAATCTGGTTGTTTGTGAACTGATCCCGTTGATACCACATCTCGCGAGCGGACAGACCACGGGAGCGTATGCGGGAATTCAGGCAAGATGTGGCTAACGCAAGAGTCAGCGGTGTTACGGCGCCACCCATGGGATCTTGGCGCAGGAGCTCGTCTTCCAGCTCTCGCACAGCTTTTTCGGCAACTGGATTCTTGTTGACATTCTTGATGCGGCCAATTTCTATGGTCAACCTGTGCTGCTGCAGAAGCTCATCAGTCACAAGGGACTTGAAGCCTGGTGCTGGGTCAGTACGGATCACAGCTGGGGGTCCGTCAAGTGGGCGTAACTCAATGCAAAGGCGAATAAGTGCGTCCCGAAGGGTGGTGTGTCGTTCATCCTCTATGAAGCATGTGGCTGTGAAAGACGTGACACTCTCACGTACAACAAGAATGAGCTGACGACTTCGTTTGATAACATCGGCCGCGAAGGATATGCCGACAGCATCTGGTGGATCTTCGGTGGTTTGGGGCTTTACGGTAGTGGGAGCATTGCAGAGAGCAGCGCATCGGTGGCAACTAGACGTGATTTTCTCAATGGACTTGTCCATGTCGAGGGCGTAGAAGTAGCGATGGACAACGCACTTGAGTTGGTGGCATGATGGATGGTTGAGCTGGATGTGAAGGGCAGTGAAAAAGCCATCCATAACCTGTCGCGGCACTACAATGCACTCCCTTGTGGGGGCAAGTGGCTCATCTCTGCGAACGATCAGGAGGCGACGTTGAGGTATCGTTTGACATCTTTGGCATTGGTGACCTTTTTGGAGGGACGAGTGCCTTGCAGAAGATGAGCATGCGTACGGCGCAAATCTGGGCACTCTGCCTGCAAGTTTGCCCAGGCTGATCGACTGGTGAATGGCAGCTTCACCTTGCCAGTGACAATGTCCTGTGTAGAAATGCGCTGGACGACGGAATCCTCTGTATGCTTAACGAACGATCAGATTTGGCAAGCAGAGTCAGTGCACTCTGGGGCATTCCGACTGGCGAAGTCTGATGGGATATTTGCTGACCCTGCGAGATGACGGACTGTGGCTTGAAAGCGGCTGACAGTCGACAGAAATGTGGATACGCGGGGGCTAGCGGAAAATTCCCCACGGCATAACTTCTCAAAAGCTTGAACACAGGGTTTGCTGTCGGTGAGGATGGATGTTTTGTGTGTAGACTGATGATGTATGGGCTGAAGTGCTTAGTGGCAGCAGCAATTGCCAGGGCCTCTACTTCACACGGGAGCCAAGTTGGCTGACGCCCACGGAGTTTGGCACTGAAGAAGCCGGCAAGGAGCAGCGTACCATGGCGAGCGACATACATAGTTGCACCAATGCCATGATTCTTGACAGCTCCGTCTGTTACAATCCATAACTGGTCATCTATACGAGCTTTAGAGAGGGAAGCCTGAGCATTGGAGAAGGCGGTGCGAGTGTCGTCAGTCCATTGAAGGCGATCAACCGATTGACGTCCAGCCACGACGCTATCTTGGGGTGATATGATGGAGGCACAGTTGGGAAGGACGCGGGCAAGGACCTTAAATGCCCCGATGAAAGAACGCAGGCCTGCGACTTTCTCAGGGATGGAGCATGATGCAAGGGTCGCGACGCGATGAGGACTTGCACGGAGCGTTCCCAGAGACCAAACCCATCCCAGTATGGTGGTCGTCTTTGGGCAGATGACGGTCTTTTTGGCAGAGAGGCGAAGATCGCATTTGTACAGGGTATGCAGGACCCGCCTCCAATTATGCAACAGTTCATTGTGAGTGTTGCCACCGCAATACAGGTCATCCGCGATCTTGGCTACTATGCCCTCCTTCAGCAGGTCACCCAGCACGCGGCACATGAGCTCCTCTAGTGCAGTTTCTGAGCCCGGCATGCCCATTGCTGACCTGGTGTAGACGCGGACTCTGCGGAAAGGGGTTGCTACTCCACAGTACTTCATGGAGTCGCGAGATAGGGGGATTTGGTAGAAGGCGCTGGTGAGGTCAGTGGCAATAATGTGTTTCCACTGTGCGATTTGTCGCAGGGTGGAGTTGACATCAGGCATGAGGGCAGGCTGTGGCTTGCTATAGCGACCAACATCGGCGAAGGCTGTGACTAATCGAAAGCCACCATTTGACTTCTTGACGAGAAAGGAGGGGTTGAGGTATTCGACTGTAATGCCTACATCCTCTGGACGTGCAAAAACACCCTTCTGTTCAAGATCGTCAAATTTTTGTTGAAGCTCCTGCAGTTTGTCCTTCGAATACTGTGGGAGGCGCCCCTTGCGCTGTGGGGGCTGGACAGGGCCCATGTTGACGACGGCTTCAAAGTGTCCAGCACTGCCATTGTAACTATTGAATACTGGGTTGAAGACCTCATCAAACTCCTGGTTGAGGGACTGGAAAGCGGCTCTCGTTTCGTTAGGAAGTATGTTGTCTGGATCAAGGGAGACTAGTTTGGAGTGTGGGGCCAGCCGGGGCAGTTGCCTTTCTGGGCAGCTCTGGGTAGTACTGCGCTCACCTGTTTTGTCGTGGGGTGGGGTGGGTACGAACACAGGGCGGACTTGACAGAAGTGTTCATGTCGTTTCAGTACACGTGGCTCCGTAGTCAAGTTCGGAATGCGTATCTTCCCTGCCAAGCTGTCAATAATGTCCGGGGGAGGCCAGAGTTGAGCAGGGTCAGCCAGATTAGTGCTAGATGGAGGTATCGGTGTGCTCTTCAAAACGCATCATAAACTGCGTCTAAAGCAGGTTGACTGTTTTAATTCCACATTTGAACACACTTGTGTTACCAACAGCTCATCATCAATTAATTTTATCATTGTATATAGGCCCCCACCATCATCTGTAAATAATTTTAAATTATCTACTTTTCTTCATGAATTTGATCTTTTTATTGATGTAATCACACTTTTACCTGGTAAACTATTATTATTAGGTGATTTTAATGTACACTGGGATAAGCCTACCAAACCTGATGTTAATCATATACTGACAACCACTACTGCTGCAAATCTTATTCAACATGTTCATGATCCAACACACATAGGTGGTCATGTTTTAGATCTGGTTTTTACTCGGAATGAAGATTCTATCATAAGAGATTGCACGATTCATGAAAATTTAATGTCCGATCATTATGTTATTTGCTTGCTATTAGATGAAGCAAAGCTGCCTTCAATGCGCATTACCTCTACATTGCGAAATTACCGCCAAATAGATAATTCTAAACTTGTACTTTCACTAAACCATTTAAGAGATAGTCGACCTGCTGAGACCGACGTAGATACATATTTTAGCTGGTACAATACTGAAATCACAAACATACTTGATCGTTGTGCTCCATCTACAACAAAAAATCGCACTGTAAAACATAGAATGCCCTGGTATAATGAACGTATTCATGAAGCACGTCAAAACAGACGACAAGCAGAACGTAAATGGAGGAAGTCACGTTCCTCATATCACCGCCAACTTTACATGGAGTCAAGGAAAGTTGTTACTGATCTTTCCATTGAATCCAAGAAAGCATTTTTCCTTGACAAACTATCAACTGCTGACACCAAACAAGTGCATTGCATCATTAATACCCTACTTAATAATAACACACATCACCTTCCAAATTGTGAATCACATGTCCTCCTTAGTAACCAATTTTCTACATTTTTCAAAAGGAAAATTATCATTATTCGTCGTGAACTTGACCTTCAGACGGGTTCAAGCGATTTTGCTGATCCAATAGATATTTCTTTTCAATCACTATCGACCTTGCGGCTAACTACACAAACTGAAATATCAAAAATTATCTGCAATTCACCATCAAAATCATGTCACCTGGATCCCTTGCCCACATGGATGCTTAAGGAAAACCTTACTCAAATTGTGCCAATTATTACTGATATTATCAACTCTTCTTTGTCGTCCGGAATCTTTCCTACTGAAGCCCACCGTGCCATCATTAAGCCATTACTAAAAAAGGCGTCACTTGATAGAAATATTCTTAAAAATTACAGACCCGTTTCGAATATCAGTTTCGTTGGTAAGATAATAGAAAAAATTGCTTGTGCACGACTATCTGAACATATGAATCAACATAATCTAATGGACCCCTACCAGTCAGCTTATAGACCCAAACATAGTACTGAATCTGCCCTAATAAAAGTAAAAAATGATATCATGTTTTCCCTTAATTCAAATCAAGTTACCCTCCTAGTATTATTAGATCTTTCAGCTGCATTTGATACAATTGATCATAGTATATTACTTTCGCGTTTGTCATCCAGAATTGGCATAAAAGGGGTTGCACTTGACTGGTTCCATTCATATCTTAAGGGTTGGACCAGTCAGGTTGACATTGCTGGTGAATTGTCAGCTCCATCTATTGCTGATTATGGCTTACCACAGGGCTCTGTCTTTGGTCCACTAGGCTACACTGTTTACACCCTTCCTGTTGGTGATATAGCACGGCACCACCAAATTTCTTATCATATATATGCTGATGATACACAATTATATATATCATTCAACCCTAATGTACCTGGTGAGATGAATCGTGCAATCTCTAAACTTGAAAAATGCATCTCAGACATTAAAACCTGGATGACAGTTAATAAGCTTTAATTAAACGATGATAAAACAGAATTCTTTGTCGCTGCTTCCTCCCATAATCTTAAACTTATCCCCGATATTTCCATTGTTATTGGAAACTCTTCTATTCACCCATCTGAATATGTTAAGAACCTAGGTGTATTATTTGACTCGGCTATGTCCATGTCTTCCCATATATCATATATATCACGAACTGTCAATTACTATCTTCGCAATATATCACGTGCCCGCAAGTTCATGGATGAATCTACATGTCACCACGCTGTTCGTTCATTGGTACTTTCACGGCTTGATTATTGTAATGGTTTGTTATCTTCTGTACCCAATGTACACATACAACGACTGCAGCGGTTACAAAACTGGGCCGCACGTTTAGTTTTTGCTGTCAACCGCAAGCATGATCCCATACCCTTGATGCATTCGCTACACTGGTTACCAATACAACAAAGAATAATGTTCAAGCATTTATTATTTGTCTACAAATCCTTTCATAACCTTGCTCCAGTCTATTTATCAGACTGCTTGTTAAAATATGTTCCAAGAAGAAATAACCTGAGATCTGGAGATGATATCCTACGACTTGAATATCCTAGAACAAGAGTACAGGCCGGTGATAGAACTTTCACTGTATGTGCCTCCCGTGCATGGAACAATCTCCCGATCTCAGTTAGATCTTCTACCTCTGTAAATAACTTCAAAAAATCTTTGAAAACGCATCTTTTTGTATAATTTTCCTACCTTTGTATTATTCTGCAATCATTGTTTCAATTGTTAGTTTTAATGTAACTATTTTATTGTAAGTATATCTAAGTAACATTTTATAATTGTACGCGCTTTGAGCCTTTTGGGAAAAGCGCATTATAAATATTAATGTAATGTAATGTAATGTAATGTAGATGAATCAGTGCGGGGCTCAAGGGCGAAAGTGCTGTCGGATGACGATATGTCCTTGGGGAGTGGTACCTCAATGAATTCTCCTGGCCAGACAGTGGTGGAGCTGGCAGGGGCACGAAGTACGTGTGCACGGCGGACGCTATGAGGCCTGGGTTGGTCTGTGGGTGAGCCGTAGAGGAAGGTGGTTCCATCAGCGAGGGAGATGAGGCGCTTGGCTGGTCGAACGGCCAAATCATTTGTCTCCATAAAAGGTGTACCACCAAGTGCGTCGACATCGAGGTTCTCGATCACTAGGGCTTCGAAGCAGAACTCACGGCCATCACGGGAGAGTGTGAGGCGTGTCTCGCCCATTACCGTGAGTGGGGATGAGCCATCCGCTTGATGTGCAGACTGGGAGCTCTCCTTTATTGTAGCCCCTAGGCGCTTCGCAGTGGAGGAACGGATCATGTTTCCTGTGGCTCCACTATCAATGGTTATGCGGATGGTGTGATGGCCACAAAACGTGTCCAAGTACGGGGAATGTCGTGTCTGGACTCTGAAGGCGGAGGGATTGTCCCTGTCGTTCGTTTCAGGGCTCTCCTCATCCTCATTGACTTCTTGGGGCTCGTCTTCTGGGCTGTTGTCCAGGATGTTAGCGATTTGACGGGCTTTCAGGATAAAGCGTCGGTCCTGCTCGGGGAGGTGAGGGCACTCGCTCAGGAAATGATTGGAACTGTTCCGTCCCACCTGTTTGCAGATGGGGCATGACTTTGGGGGGCGAGAGGGGCGTCGTTGTGGTTGACGTAGTTCGGACCTGGGTTGCGAGCCGAAAGACGGGCGTGAAGGGGGAGGGCGTGAGGTTGCTGTACGCATTGCCTTCGCGTCATCGGAGGCATGAACTTCCTCTAGGAGCGAATCAAGGGCTTGTGATATCTCATGCTTGATGGAGGCGAGTGTGCTGACCCTAAGTGGGCGTGATAAACCTTGGTAAAACAATTTTGTCACTTTTTCTACATGAACGTTATGTTTTGCGTAATAGCGATACGTTTAGGGTGTTTTCGTTGAGATAATTGTGTAATATTTATTTACTCAAAGTCTCAAAAAAACAAATTTGCCAAAAAGCCAACACACAAATAAATTAACAAAAAAAGATCGGCAAACTGTGATTACAGACGGCGGTGATATTGGGCACATATATAGCGTTTACTACACGCTTAGATTGCAGGAGTGGCAGAAGAATCATTGATGTTTATATGTGTATACATTGTAGTATTGTTCCGGTAGTATTGTAATATTAGTATTAACTAGTATAATTAACCAATTAACCAATATTGGGTAAATGGGATAATATATAAATGGTAATGGCTGAGAAACACGCCAATAGCAGCAGGATAATCGGGCGAGGCGCGCCGCGCCGAGACCGATTATCTCTGGTATTGGCGCCGAAGCTATTAGCCTATGTAAAATCCAGATTCCCATTGTTAATGGGAATGTGAACAACAAAGACAGAGTACAATGAGGCTACAATGTAAGTGCACTGCCAATCACACAGGCCCGTACGCAGAATTTTTTATGGGGGTGCGGTTTTTGTTGTTGACATTATCGCCTAAGCCAAGTCCATTTGTGTGTGCCAATACCGTTATTTCTACATCAAAATACCATTATTTACCCCTGAAATTGTAGACCTTTTGGTAATTTGGGGGGGGGGGTGCGTACGTACCCGTCGCACCCCCCTGCGTACGGGCCTGCGATGTGGCTTATTGACGACACCGCACAATGCCGCAGTGTGAACTATATAGAGTATCCATTCTATGACACATAATATTATTATGTTCATCTGGTTGGCACAGTGATACAGTACTGTTTGTTTACTTGATAATGGACAGCAATTGTGTTTAATATCATTGTATTGGTAACGATGAGTTTTTGTATTGGTAACGATGAGTTACTGTGTTCGTAACGATGAGTTATTGTGTTGTTAACGACGAGTTATTGTGTTCGTAACGATGAGTTATTGTGCTGGTTAATGATGAGTTTGTGTCCAACAAGCCATTACCGGCTAGTATTGTCGTGCAGGAACAATAGGAATACGTCACGCCTGGATTTTACCGGGTGGTAATAACAATGCAATGCCGGAAATAACGGTTACATTCTCGGGTAATATCGGGTAATATCATTACAACCCGGGTAATATCGGGTAAAATGCCCAGTGGGTAGTGCGCCCCCATTCCTGAATTACCACCCCTCACCAATCGAACATGGTTGGGAGCTGGTGGGTGGCCGCTGTCGCCCTGTCTGCCACACGCGACCTGCTCTCCCGATGCATCTACCTGCATCAGGGACAGCTAACGAGAGCGAAGAAGATGAGCACGATTGGGATGATGATGATGATGAGGAGGAGGAGGAGGGAGATGATGATGTACAGAGGAGGGAGGATTCATCTGAATCTGATGTCCAGAATCTAGTGAGCCAGAATTCTCTGATTCAGACTGATCACATCTCTCAATGTCATATTGATTACGATGTTGAAACAATGTGTAGCATAAGACAAAGGCATAATTGGTGACTAATCCTAAATGTGGTGTCATTTGTCTTCTCTAAAAAAACAACCAAAAAGAACAAATGATTTTGAATTGACATGCTTTTTGTGGTTTCATTTGATAACTACATGTATTTAAGTTACAGCTATAACAAGGAGCTTATTTTAAAGAATAATTATAGTTATATTGTCATTAATTTGGCTGCAACAGATTTTATATAGGTAGTTTGCTTTAATATTAAAGAGTAAAGCAGTACCAAAATAAACGGGTTTGTCATTAACAGTTTTTGACCGAACTTAATTATGAAATTATCACCCCGCCCCATAATCACAAATTGCCATTACTAAACCTAGCATGTTTATTAGGCATGGACTCATAAGTAAAATAGCTCTAATTGTTCATTCCTTATGTACTGTATGAATGGCAAACCCCACATCTTCATTTACCGTTTAAAAGTTAGGTTTTTCTCTATCGTATGGTGGCCATCTTAAATGTCTGGGTAAAATCGATTTCACAGCATTAAACCGATGTCTGAATCGGAATTCTTGTGGTCCACTTACCCGAAAAGTGTCTTCAGACAGGATTGTAGGTGCTTTGGTTCAAAAGTAAACTGTTCAAGATGGCGCCGGCGGCCATCTTAGATTTCTAGGTCAAGTTGATGTAATATTGTCAAACCGATGTCGGAATCGGAATCCTCGAGGTTCACTTACCCGAAACAAAAAGTGTTTTCAGACATGATTCTAGGTGCTCTGGCTCATTTTCCAAGATGGCGCCGGTGGCCATCTTGGATTTGGCCCTCTAGTGAAAAATGCCGGAATTTTTGGGAGGGACCGGGGGGCTAATTTCTTTATAAATGGTTCATAGAAGTCAAATCCATCGTCAAACCTTCCTAGCCAGAGAATGGTCACGGAACTTATGTTTTTGACCCAACTAATATGTATTGCTCCTTTTACTAATTTCTTGCTTCTTTCAATCATTTCTTACTCATTTCTTGCTATTTTTTTGGGCTAATTTTTTACCATTTCTTGCTCATTTTCCTAATTTGTTGCTCATTTGTTGCTCATTTCGCTGCTCTTTTTACTCATTATGAGTAAAATGAGGAAATAAAGGAGTAAAATAAACAAGAAATTGCTATGTGTCGTACAGAGACGAATCGAACAAACCAGCTATATGGTAGCGACCGCCCACTCGTCCAGGGAACCAGCTTAATAGCCTTGCAATGTTACACACATCCAAAGTAATTTTGGGTGCGTTTGTTTAGCTCACCCGAGTCGACACAGGTAACCCCCGGGTCGTTCGTTTAGGCTCCGACGATTCGTGTCTGACCCGACGATTATACACTTCGTTGTGTGCCTGGCAGAAAGGCATATGCGCGTAAGCCCTTATGCGCGAACGCGTAATCACCAAATCGTCCCCAGCAAAAGGGCATATGCAAAACAACGGCCTATATTTTTATGAAATTTAAACATTTCCCTTTGAACTTAACACAAATTGCTCACAACAATTGTGATTCACATGTGTGACAAATATAACATTCATACGGTTTATGACACGTGTGAGAGAACATTGAATTCATAATACGTGTGGGGAAACATTGGAGCCTGTTAACGCAATTTTTATGGAAGTGATTTTCGCGTCAGAATGCTCATATGCCCTTCTGCCGGGTCAAAGGTCATAGTAACATATGAAAAGTCAGGGTGACCTACTTTCTCACAAAATTGATTTTTGACAAAAGAATTTATTTGAGCATGCAATTCTCATTATTTTAATACCAAATTTGCATATATTTGATACAAATTAACATGGTTATGACATATTTGTACCAAAAGGTGGTATTTTACTCAAAAAATGTCAGATTTTTGTGGTTTCTGCCCTGACCACATGGTAGGTCGGATCGGGCTAAAAATTGGTGTGCATTAATTGCTCATCAGGACCTACAAGCACGGCAATTTATATCACAATCGGGAGACAAAAAGTAACAAATGCGTTGGTCTGACATGGAATGACCCACATTAGGAGCAATTAAGAAATGAATAAAGGAGCAAGAATTGAGTATTAACTCATTGTGATTTAATTATTGAACAGTTCCTGAAAAAGCTTCCACCGGGAGCCGAAGCTTCCAATGTACTGGTGGGCGAAGTGGACTTCCTAGACAAGCCCATCATTGCCTTTGTGCGCCTGTCGAACGGCGTTCTGCTGTCAGACATGACAGAAGTGCCCATTCCTACCAGGTTCCTGTTTTTACTTCTGGGCCCTCCGACTGGGGACACGGTGAAGTACAGAGAGATTGGACGCTGCGTTGCTACCCTCTTCTCAGACGAGGTCAGTGCTTTATAAGTTTAAGGGTGGTATACACCATTTGCTTTTTCTTTAATTTTCAAAAATAGATGGGTCATGGGGTTCATAATCATTGTACATAATTTTACTCTTTATTTTTACTTTATGGATGTGGAATAACTAAATTAAAGAAATGGGGGCAGTGTTTGAAAATAGCCATGTATTTCCGACGATTGTCAGACGGCACACCACATCAGATGCTCTGATTTTACAGGATTCTTCACAGAAGGTTATTCACTTACAGCCAACTAAAGAAAGATATTTTATAACAATTCAGTAGTTTTGTATGGTGTATGTACGTATTTTACCTTTAAATAATACAAATGGGCAATTCTTTGCAAAATTGGACATGGCTAAAAAGTGGGAAAAGCCGAGGAACCACGCTAAAAAATTATTCAGATTCAGATTTTCACAAAACCTAGTAAAAGCAGGTCAGCGTGACAATATTTTTTGTAAAATATAAATCCCTAACCCACCCTTTTTTTACGAAAGCCCATTAAAAGTGCCAAGTAAAAAAGAGAAAATCGAATCTGTTATTACAGATTTATAATCTGTTATAATTCAAGACCGAGACCAAAAATAAATAAAACAAGTATGGTGTTTAGTCGTTATCAAATCTAAATACCGGAACCAGTCTATGGCTGACATATAGTGTAACACATTACCAGCAAACTCTCGAGAAAAGTGATTCCAGTGCCTTGGTGTAGGAATAACCTCACTAGCCTGGGGTAGGTGTACAAAAGCTTGACTGTCAGCCAATTTGTGGTTTGTCGTATTAAATTACCATCACGTCCGCCGTAGCCTAGCGGTGTAGATTTCATCTTGCAGTTTGTTAAATCTGTATGATCAACCCGGGGGGGGGGGGGGGGCGCGAGGGGGCCCACAAAAATGCGCCACCAACGTTGAAATGTATCTCATTCATTCTTCCACGCTCACGAGCCGCACATCTCATACAGTAAATACGTATAGATCGCTACCTCGAAGCGCACCATTGAAACACGTACAAATTTGCACTCGACGAGCTCCGTGCATTGCTCCCCGAATTCAGTGATTTCCGCTACGTCCGCAAAGCCAGATTCGTACAGTACAGGCATGGCGTAAACTTTCGCGTTTGAGAATTGGCAAAAATCGTCTTTTTGTTTACATTAGGAAAAAATTTAAATCAAATATCTAGAGGATGTACCGAGGGATTTTTATTTAACTTTCAGGAATGAAAGATCTATTCCTAATTATTACGTTAGTTGAAAAAAATCAGAGGATGAACGATAATTGTTTTCACATTATGTCAATATTTGTAGCCATTTTAGGGGAGACGTTTTGTAACGAAATTCCCACCTGGACCTATTCATACACGTTAGCTACTGCAATAAACCAACGGAAAATTGTCGGTAATATTTTTACATATTTTATTTAAAACTAAGCACCTCAACAATTGAAAATACTCTTTTAATATAAACTATTATGTTTTCAGTGTTGTTAAAGAGAGAATTTTAACACTATACATGGATTTTGTATTTATGTTTAATGGTCATCACCCTTTTTTTTAATGGAGTGTACTCAAACTGGATCAACCGGCCGGGGTCAGTGGGTCAACGCGTTCAATGCGTGGGTATCACGTGGTTGTGTGTGTTGCGTGCGATAGAAGGACCAGGCCAAAATATGAGATGCGAGTTAGCTTGAATTATCATGAATGAGTGGATTTTGGGTGTTGTATTTTATACTAATTATGGGAGAAAATTATTTTTGAAAATTGTAGTCAAACCACTCCGCCCATCGAAGGGAAGCCTCATTAACATAACACCTCGCGTACGTGGCCAGGCGAACCCGTCTCGTACCTAGACGTCGCATACCGACTATCGAGAATTTGTCCGGGTTCTGCCTCGGTTTACGTCACTCATTTTTAGTGGCCGCGAAATTTAAATGGGAGGGTCAATTTTTGGACTTCAAATTACCACACTAAACGTACACTAGACCCAGTTTAGATTTTTATTCACATTTAATATACATAAATCTATTAAATTAAAACAAAACATGCGTAATGAAAATGTTAGACTGCATGTTTCCTTTAAAGTTTTCGGAACAATTACAAGATATCTAGCGCAATAATTTTTCTGGATGCCTACAATTATTATTTACTTTCAAATAAGTAAGACCAGGCAAAAAAGGATTGCGAGACTTTTAGAAAAGGAATGCGAGTTTGAAGTACATGGATGATAAAATATATAGGCATCACGGCATCACCAGGTACAAAAAGATATGCGAGACTTTTAGAAATCAGATGCGAGTTTTACACGGCTGATGATACAGGCGCTATAGATCTATGCAATAGTTTGTCATGTGCCAATATTTCGGCACGTAGCTTAAATATCAACTATGTCATTGTATTTTTTTCTACCGAGAACCAGATTCAATTTTACGATTAATAATGATGATTAATGGCGGCTGTTTTAGTGTTTTCTGTGTAATTGTGTTATTTTTTTAAAGTTTATTTTGCCCCATGTTGTCATCATTATTTTGTTGTTGTTCTTGTATGTACGTGTAATTTATAGTTGATTGGTGTGTTCTTTTTATATAATTCTTGGTTTGTTTGTAATGTTTAATTACTTTTAATGCAATTATGTATAGCATTGTAATATTTGTATATTATTTTATACTGTTGTACAGCGCTTTTGAATATTTTTTTAATAAAAATTGCGTTCAAGAAATTAAATAAATGTTAAATGTTAAATTTCCTTAAAATGAAATACATTTGAGGAGTTCATCAAAGAATTTTCTAACAAAACAAAATATGTTTCTTGGCAGTTTGAAACTTTACTTTTCACATTGTCTCAGTTTGTTATATTTGCACGAGTCATCTATCAATCTTCATGGATCGGTGATGAAAGGCATACACAAACAATACAAGCAGTCTCAATTCAATAAATCCATAATGTACAGGTACCGACATTTATAACTAAAAAAAAATAGTCATAATATAAGGCATCATTTTGACTATTAGTCAAAATGATGTCTCACGATAATTTACGTTATTTTGACTAATATAATTATGTTGATAGTGTAAACCCGTTATGAATATTCCCATTACGATTGCTGCAATGTTGTAAATAGTTAATTGCGGTGACATATAGATTTCCTCAGTGCGTCTTTAGAATAAAAACGTCTTTATATTTTGTAAAAATAACAAAACAAGGTTTCAGAACGCAAAACATTGAATTAATAATAATCCAATTTCTGAGAAAAATTTCTTAGAAAAAGTTGTGTCATCTTGCCTCACATCCTACCTTGAAGACAATGGTCTACAGGAGACTTGGCAATCTGCCTACAGAAAACACCTTAGCACTGAGACTGCCCTCGTGCGCATTCAGAATGATGTAATGGAAGCTCTTGGCGGTCAGAAAGAATGCCTAATGGTCCTATGGGACCTTTCGACTGCTTTTGATACGGTCGACCATTCCCAGCTACTCAGTACACTCGGTGAGGTTGGTGTTAAAGGTAATGCTCTGAAGTGGTTGGCATCATACCTCAGTGATCGCCAACAGATTGTGTGCCTGGGAAAGAATTTTTCTGACCCTCAGACGCTAGAGTGTGGCGTGCCCCAGGGCTCAGTCCTGGGGCCTGTGCTCTTCACGGTGTACACGTCTTCACTGGGTCAGCTCCTTCGCTCGCAGGACATGGACTATCACTTCTATGCAGATGACTCGAATCTCTATCTTCAATTCCATCCTAAAGACATTACCATCACTGTGCATCGTGTAGAGAAGTGCATAACATCAGTTTGGCAATGGATGTCACAGAAATGCCTGAAAATGAATGACTCAAAGACTGAGGTGCTGCTAATATCATCAAAGCAGTTGTCCCGAAAGATATAGTGTCCAAGCATTATGATTGGTGACCAGCAGGTGGAGCCTAGTGATGTGGCAAAGAGCATCGGTGTCATAATGGACAAGCATGCCTCTATGGAAGACCATATAACATCTGTGTGTCGGTCTGCTCAGTACCACCTCTACAACATCAGGAGAATAAGAAAACACCTCACCAGAGAAGCTACAGAGCAATTAATCCATGCTTTTATAACATCTAAGCTGGATTACTGCAATGCGCTTTTCTGTGGATTACCAGCTAAACAGATCAAAAGACTGCAGAGGCTCCAAAACATAGCAGCAAGGATTGTTACTCTGACTAAAACATCTAGTCATATTACCCCAGAGTTCTACGATCTTCATTGGCTGCCAGTATTTCAGCGGATTAAGTTCAAATTCCTTCTTCTTGTGTTCAAGTGCCAGAACAACATGGCACCTCCATACTTGCAAGATCTCATCCGCCCTTATCAGCCAAAAAGAGCCCTACGGTCTGCTGGTCAGAGTCGTCTGGAGGTGCCGATCACCCAGACAAACAGCTATTCGGACAGAGTATTTGGAGTGGCTGGGCCACGCCTCTGGAATGAGTTGCCAGTAGAACTGAGAACTGTTTCCAGTCTTGTAACATTCAAGTCAAAACTGAAAACCTACCTATTCAGACAGTATTACTGTAATATATGAACTGTGAAATGAACTCTAGTCATGTGCAATATTGCCAACTGACTCTCATTTTAACTTACGTGTTTTTATTCTTCCTATTCATCTAATTATCTGTTTATTCTATACATTTGTTATTATATTAATTTGTCATATAATAATTTTGATGTTAAATAGCGTTTTAGAGCACTTTTGTGGATTTTAAGCTTTATACAATAAATGATTATTATTATTATTGTTAAACATACACTGCTATCCAAAACAAATTAAAGTTGGGTTGTCCGTGCTTTTTTTTCAAAATTTTCTTTTCCGAACGAATTTTGAAGAAAGATCATGCACTGTATACAAATATACCAATTGCGCGCTCCAGTTTAGTTGTGCAAACTGGAACCCAACCCCCCCCCCCCCCCCCCCCCCCCACAACCCGCAACGCCACCCCCCCCCCCCCCCCCCCCCTACCACCACCACAGATATTATTACTCGCCGTTTGACGATTGTTTTTGTATATATACACTTTTGTTCTTCCGTGGGAAGCTCATAACATAATACAATGCTAGGAAATTATCAATTCTATTTGAAAATCTACTTTTAGGGTGCAACCTCCTAAAAGCACGGCCCAATAAACATTAATGTATATGATACAATTCAGAATTCGTAATGAACTAAAGCTTTCATTATTCCTAAAAATGCAAAGTATTTAACAGTTGAGTATCGGGCAACAAGAATGTGGCAGCGTGCATTGAGTGCAGGATGGCTGAACAGACTATTAACCCTCGATCGTGACTATAAATAATGAATACATTGCACAATTTAAAGTGATATAACTTGTTAATACAAGCTTGTTTTTAATTTGACGTCTATATTTAATAGTACAAGTTTTACGAACGGTAATGGACGGTATGCAGGAAGCATAGTTTTAGCGTTCAATGCGCACCAGTGTGTGGTCCAGAACATATTCGGGCAAACAAAATTACGTCAAAAAATGTATGACCGCTCCTGAAATTTGAAGTCAATATTCACGATTTGCGTAGTCCCTCCAGGGCCACCATACTAACCCATTCAAGTTCATTATAATAAATTATAATAAAGCTACACTGTTTGCATACATGATGTAATAATAGTCCTGATATTCCTGACGCCAATTAAATAGATAACTTCAAGTTTAATTACAAATTCTTGAGTGACGGGTTGAAGTCAAAAACTGATATGATTAACCTAACAATAATTATATGTTACTGTCTTTTATTTTGTAATCCCACTCGCTCTCTATTATAAGCTAATCCATCTAAGGCTGCAAAACTTTCAGAGGAGGATCCTTTTCGAATTACGTTCCCTGTATCTAATCCAAGAAGGTCTGCATCGACTTGATTCTGGTGCGGTATAGTGAACTTCAATGTGGCGTTTTTTGTCTCCAGGCATTTTTGAATATGGCGTCTTGTACGCGCGTACCACAGCAGCTCCTCATACTGTTTGTTCTTAGTCTATTTGCGGCTTATTGGGTCAGGCGTATTCGCTCCTTCCATCCAGCATTGACAACAAACAAAGTGCGACGCTGGTTTGTTAAGAATTATGTGACACTTCCCACACTGGACGAGATTTCTAGCTCCAAGTTCCCACTCCCAGCTATGCCACTGGGCCATTACAATGTATCAAACAGTAATTGATGATTTTGCTTGTTTAGATATTAATCTAGTATTTATTTGATTCTTTACTATGATTGATAATACGTCTATTCACTTTATAGTTTTAGTTTGGATAGGGTGGATTTTCTTGAGTGTAATCCTTTTCTAAATTATTTTCTACTGTCATGTTCGTTTTCTTAGATTGTTGTTTTTAGTTTATAAAACAACAATTTCTTTATTCTGTACAATGTCTATTCCTCAATGGTACACTAGTACACGTACAAGTAGCCACAGTGTTGCCTGTTTTTGCTGCATATATAATGAGGTAAGATACTTTCTTGGAAGCTAGTATACAGATCGAAAGCCAAGTCAGCATTGACTAAGTTGTATTGCCCTTTAACCAGTTTGCGCTGGAGGACGTACACGCAAGGTTTTCTCTAGTTTCAAAACAGATGACACATAAACACGTCACGAGCAAGCCCGGTAATGTCTGTCAGCAGCGAGCAAGGCTAGAAATGCGTGGGTGTGCTTCCCGGTACCATCAGCCTGAACCCGCCTCGAATCGAGTTTCGTTAATTATAATCCCACGCCTCAGATCAGTAATGTTAAAATCACCCCGGCGCGAACTAGTTAATAGTTGACCTACTAGTGATTTTTTATTTTAAATAATGTGCGAACAGTTGCCTTATTAGACTGACAATCTAGTCATTTTGGTTGTCACTAGATGAGGCATGTGTACCGGGTACATGTACATGTATTATTTGCCTTTTAGTATATTAATGTGCTGGTATCAAAATGACATAATAAGGGAATAAATGTGTGTTCTAGAGGTTTTAATCACTCTGCTTAATACCGCTTGGAGTCTGGATGCTGATAATTACACGAGCCGAAGGCGAGGGTAATTATCAGCACCCAGACTTCAAGCGGTATTAAACAGAGTGATTAATACCGACCGAACACACATTTATTAATACCTTTTTTGTGAAATTCAGCCAAAAAGCCCCGAAAATCCCGGAAAATTGTCGCAAGAAATTTTCGGTGTTTCGCCATTAAAGAATGGCGAAACAGGCGTGTCAGGCGCACAGGCGTGTCAAATGACATATTTCCGTCTCTGTCGCGCGCTCTACACAATACATGCAATAAGGGGAAATACTATGAACCAGAATATTACTGCCATTGGCAACCTCGTTGCCAGGGTGTCGAGCTGTACGCGCCCAACACTACCCGCTCTTACTATTGGAGACGAGGTACGGTTGGAAATAAAGTGAGCCCTGGGGACAGGTATAATGCGACATCGAGTGACAGGGTTTTGTTGCCAGCTGGTTTTAAACACTTCCAGCCATGTCTTTATCGTCCGTTTAATACCGGCCACGTGACGGGCTCTCGACCAATAGGAATGCCTAAACTGTCCCAGGTATTTATGAATTGTAAATAATAATTTTTGTTAATCACCATTTTTGTACTCGTGGTGTTAGGGTAGTTTATTTACCTCTAAATATACCTCTAAAAATAACTCTATTGAGTTAGTTCTTTAGCGTGACGTGGTATAATTTTCCAGTTAAAATGGATTATGTGATCACTGTTTAATGATGTAGTTTATTTTTTAATTATTTTAATTTTCCTTAAGGGCCTGTCACACTTTTGCGTATCCTAATTCCTTATGAGTTGCGCATTGACATTTTTTCATACGCACAATATGCACCTCATATGCATCTCAATCGTTTTGTGTAAGTTTTATGTACGTAGGCATGCGCAAAGTACGGCCCAGTACGCCGGATAGTTTTGGGCAAGCACAAAACTACGCAGCGTACGCTATTACGCAGGTCATAAGTTATAAATACGCAGCGCATCGGTCCCGCATCGGTCGAGCGCGGTACAAATACGCTATGTGTTCGTGGGGGATAAGCGGTTCATACGCGGTAATACGCTGATGTTCACGCTATGGAATCTGCACTAGTACTGACAACAGCGGATAGCCGCCGCCTTTTTATAACGCGTGGTGAGCGGCGGACATGCGACGGAAATACGCTCGGCATTCGTCGGAAGTGCGTCAGGCATACGGTTGGGATAAGTAGGGTGCGTCTGGAATACGCTCGGCATGCGCACTGCATACGCAGCTATTCGCAGCAGTAAAATAGTGTTGCGCACTGCATACGCAACTCATACGCACCTCATACGCCATGGATGCGCTGAATTCGTTACTTATACGCTAGGTGTGCGTCGCATATAAGTCAAAGTAATCGAAACATTTTGAAATGTTGAGCGTACGGCTGCGTATTGAATTGTTTTAATAAGGAACTCATAAGTACTTGATATACGCAAAGGTGTGACAGGGCCTTATGTTTGTATTTTAATTTCCCGTATTTTAACGTCCTCGGTTGTAATTTTCTAAAACATTGTTTATGTTTTACTTTGTCTTTTCAATACCTACTTGTAACATCAACATATTCAGTAGAACCGGACACTTGTACATGTACACCATTCCTTGTCGTATCACATTTTCTCGGTTTTACAAAAAAAAATCACCGAGGAAACCTGTATGACGCTATACTTGTTTATACATGTGTGCATGAGTATGCTTGGGGTGTATGTACACTCAAGGAAAAAAGAAACGCAACACGTAAAATTTTCATTTTTTTACAGGAAATAGGACCGGCATTGTTAAAATGGTACATGTTCTAGATTTTGAGCAATTTATAAATAAACGTCGATCTTTATTTATCTCGTTACGGCCGAGTGATTTGGGTGAGTTCCAAAACTGTGTTTGTGCATTTTATGCTAACGGTTACACATGAGAAAATCCTAGAGATGAGTTTGACCACTCCTGTCCTGAACACAACCCTTGTCTATAAAAAGACACCAAAATGATGCCAAAAACACTTGTATCCATGATGCCACATTATTAACATTACTGTCGATCCATGAGGCGACGAATTACAGCTGTTCTTGACGCGAAGTTCAAGGAGGTCAAGTTAATTATTGAACAGTAAATGCCACTCTTTTGTGAGCGGTAGTGGCGCTAACTTGTTTTGTTTTTGTTGTTAAAAATGAAATAAACATAAACATTACTGGGCTAAAATGTCAAGGACATATGTGAGATTCGAACACATACATTTTATTTCACAAAATTCGGGCAAAACTATAAAAAAAAAAAGTGGCGCGTTTCTTTTTTCCTTGAGTGTACATGTACTTATATGCACATCGTGTGAGTACACGAACACAATACACATCCACACCTGTTGGCAAGTTAAAGTCATCGCTCACACACACAACAACCAGATTCAACCAATCGGCGCTGTGTGGACCATACTACACAGCAATAAATGGGACTGAGCGCTAGAGAACCCCCTCCGTTGTGGTGGTTATCGTGCTTGCGAAATGTTGTGGTTGCCATTGAGGTTTTTAGAGGGGTGTGTTTTGTAACAATAGTCTAGGGAATGTATAAGTATAGGGGACTAAGTGGGGAGTCGCCCGGTCCCATATCTTGCTGGGTATATCATGTGCGGAAGCCAGCGCGCTTGATGACTGCTCTGCGGTCAACAAAGACTACTCAAACCACAAACGCTACTTTTAGAGAAAAGTTAAAGAAAGGGCAAGTGTACGACTTTTCTGGAGATTGTGCTAGTATAAAGAGGTCGACTTCATAAAAACAAACATAGATGGAGATAACAGTTAGTTTCGAGTTAATTCACAAAATTTGACCTCCTTTTCTTTCTACGCAGTGTCGTCGTACAGCATCGTTTATTCGGAATGAAGGCTAGATTTTTGGAGTGCAACGTAATTTGTGTGGCACAACATATTTTGCTGTGGTCTCGACGGGTCTCGAGGGTAAAACCCGAGACCGTGGCCACCGAGACCGAGACCCGCACATTTCGAGACCAAGACCAGTCTTCACAGACCCGAGACTTTGTTTGGACGAGACCGATCAAAACCAAGAATTACAAAAAAAAAGTCTTGAGACAGTCTCGAGACTGAAAACCAGGGGCCGGTTGCACCAACGGTCTTAAGTGCTGTACTAAAGTTACGAACGAAAATGGGTTGCACCATCGATGTCTTACGACATGTACTAACTTCCTTGCCGTACGCATTCTGACTTACGTGTGGTGTAAAACAACTTTCGTGCAACCGAAAGAAATTACGACAAATAATGATATCGAATTTCGGGATTGTGACTTGCGTCGGTCCCAATACAGTTATAATTATACACTAGGACATGTCCTACGGCGTGTTGTATGGTATGCATTTTAGGACAGGCCTAAAAGCTTGTTGGTGCAACCGCAGTTACGACATGTCTTAGGGTTGTCCTAAATGTCTTATCTTACGACAAGCATATAGGACATATTTGGTGCAACCGGCCCCAGGTCTCGAGACCTACTGATAGGAATGAAGCTCTACACTGCTGTAGTTGTTTTGTCTTTTCTTTCAACCTGGCAGGTGTTCCATGATGTTGCATACAGAGCACGAGATCGGAATGACCTCCTGGCAGGAATCGATGAATTCTTGGACCAGGTCACTGTGCTTCCCCCAGGTACGATTCCCGTACAATGTTGGTCTGTCTTTGTTTACCTCTGTTATACTGAAAGCTGGATAGGTTTTAATCATAATTTCGGGAACATATCCCTTTGTTGTCTTAAATAATATTATCCTCGACCCTGATCGAATGGGTGATCTTAGGTTGCACTTTGATTAAGTTTGTTTTATTTGATAGTTTGCCACTTGTGGATCATGAAAATATTACATAAGAGTCATTTTAAGTCAGGCTAATTAACTTAAGAGCGACCCGAAAAGCGCGGAGGGGGCGTTGCCGTCACCCCCCTCTATATACAGTTTCGCCTATATCGTCGCGATGTACGTTGTAATTTTTCCTGACAAGTTTGCTGGTGTCTTGCATTTATTTTGACACCAATTTGATAAAAATAAGACACACTGTTCCCACGAAATATCTATTTCCCGAAACAGGCAGGCTTAATGTTAACTTTTCCTATTGACCACATTCAGTAAAATTATACCCATAGTCCAGTCAAAATACATAATTTTGTTTTGTTGACCTCAAACAAATTGCAACAGATTGTTTTTCACCACAGTGCACTTCTATAAGGTCCCTAGAATGACATACTAAAAATCTACACAAATCCAAGTGGTGGAAATATGACTAATTTGCATAAATCGTTAATCCCTGCCGCGTAATATATGTATTCCCATATTTGGGTATATATATATATTTTTCATTTTTTGAAAAGTTTATTTTGGTGATTCTACTTACATATCCTTACTTTAATAACATTTGCTAAATCATATAAGTGACTGAATAATTATGAGAACATAGTAATTATCAAAAATAACAACTTCGTGACCCTATAAATGTGCGCATATTACACTGTCTCCAGATATCATCAAGTAGTCTGTATTGACGTGCTTCAAATTCACCAAGTTGCTTACTGGCACAGTTATCTTATTAAAACCTTATGAAAAATCATATAAACAATGATAACATTGTGATATTTAGCCCAGCAAACACAAACTGGGAGAAAATGGTGTGTCCCTAAATTGGGCTAACAAGTAGGTGAAGGGTTGCCTAAGGTGAGAGACTTGAACAAGTTCAAGGAAACCTCCCAAATTAAAGATTGTTGTTGCTTACAATAATCCTATCTATGTTAAAATGTATTTGGGGGATTTCCTTGAACTTGTTCAAGTCTCCCATGTTAGGCAACCCTTTAACTACTTTTTTCGCCCAATTTATGGACACACCATTTTCCTCCAAATATCACAATGTTATCATTGTTCCTATGATTTTTCATAAGGTTTAAATATGATAACTGTGCCAGTAAGCAACTTGGTGAATTTGAAGCTCACCAATACTGACTACTTGATGATATCTGGAGACAGTGTAATGTGCGCACATTTATAGGGTCACGAAGTTGTCATTTTTGATAATTACTATGTTCTCATAATTATTTAGTCACTTATATGATTTAGCAAATGTTATTGAAGTAAGGATATCTAAGTAGAATCACCAAAATACACTTAAAAAATAAAAAATAAAGTTTATATATACCCAAATATGGGAATAATAATATTACGCGGCAGGGATTAACGATTTATGCAAATTAGTCATATTTCTACCACTTGGATTTTTGTAGATTTTTAGTATGTCATTCTAGGGACCTTATAGAAGTGCACTGTGGTGAAAAACAATCTGTTGCAATTTGTTTGAGGTCAAAACGTATTTTTCCTGGACTACCAGCACGATATGTGGCAGAGGGGTATCCCCCTCTTATCCCTATACTTTATACGCACTCGACACTATTGTAACCTACCCCTTCCCCTCTTGAAACCTAAAAGGAATTCCTGAGATTCCGGGAACACAATGGTCAACACAAAAGAGGGGGGGTTTTCTCTGCCACATATCGCGCTTCATATGAGTAAAATGTACATGTACCGGTATGAGTGCCCACTTTAACTGACCATCATAACACAACTGAAACTTCACAGATGTACTACAGATGTACGGAGGTCCTTTTATTATAACTTGTTAAGGTCTTATGTGAAATACACAGTTAACAAGAGATGACTACATACAGCTAAAGAACAATGGTATACAACAGTTGTTGAGCTTGGGGAGATTGATTATTTAATTGAACCTAAAGGGTAACAGGTGTAGGTATACTGGCTGCTACTTCGCAGTCAGTGAAGCATGAAAACACCAACATAATATAAATATGTGTAGTTTGGAATAAGCCATTTGCGCGTGACCCCGAGTTAAATTTAAATAATAGGCCTATCTGGTACACTGACTTGTTCACACAGCTTGGCACAGTTTAACTTTAAATTCTCCAGACCAAAGACACTGTTATTCCCATTATACGGGCTACATTTTGATTTTCAAAAGTTCAAAACATTCATAAGACCCCAGAGCTATTTTGTCATATTATGTAAGGTCTCAATAAAGCACTCTTTAGCTGAAATGTACTATGTAGTGATCTCACAATTTGTTGAGTTTAACTTTACCCTGGATTTGGGTGAGACCCTGAGATCCCCCCCCCCCCCCCCAAACAAAAATAATAATAATAATAATAAATAAATAAATAAATAACAAATATATAATATACGCGCGTGTAGAGTTCGGTGCGTACTTTACACGCGTTATCCGGAACTTGGCAAAAATATACGTTCGGTCGTTTAATTTGGCGAATATTTAAATACTGAAGACTCTTAAAGTTAGTTTGATGTTAGTTAGTCATTTGATGCAAGAGTTTATGACTGTAGAGTATGGACAAACTATTTAAAATCACACGTTGTGAGTGACGTACCGCCCCGATTTCTTGTTCGTAAATTGGCGGCTTTTTTTTACAAGCCGTCCAAAAAGGTCACAGTGCGAGTCAGAAATCTGGCTAAAATACCTCTTCTATAAAAAAAATTCTGAACGATATTTGCAAACCAAGAAGCTTACATTTTACTTTTCAAAACGCACCTCGTTAGAAAAATGCTTTTGGAGACCAATTCAAACAAAAGAGGTAGGTTTTTCTCTTAAGCAGTTCGGAACTAGGAAAACGACTGTACGAGTTGACTCGAGAGACATGGAATAATTAGTTAACGCCCCCACCTCTTCCTAGATCCGCCACTGGAAGAAAATGCCAAAACAGTTCATAAACGTAGTGAGACTGCAAGGAAAATGTTTAACTCGTACAGTACACGCATGGCCAACACACGAGGCGAGCGTGCATAATCGCTAGCTAGCTATACGGACGACTGTTGATGCATTTCGGCCACAGTGCGCGATGCATGGGGAGAGGTGGATTTGCATGAGAACGTCGTCACAGGGGTTGAACATTTTGAAATGTTTTAGTACCATGTTTGATTTGTTTGTAGGCCTATTTTATGATTATAGTTTTCCATTTTTAAGTATTCCAGTACTTATGATAAGATGTGCGTATACTAGGTCTCAAAAGTAGGGGGTGCTTTAGTACATTGCAGCACCCCCACCCCAAAATCCAGGGGGTGCGGCAGCACCCCCTGCACCCCCCGATCCCGCGTGCCTGGCAATGTCATCGGAAATGCCTACGCAGCCTGGTACCTGGCTGACAATGTCGTCCATACATTGTTGGAAAATGTCCTGGCTCACTGACAAACCAAAAGGGAGGCGGCGAAAACAATATCGGCCAAATGGTGTCCGAAACGTTGTCAACTCCTGGGATGCGTCATCCAAGTGGATCGACCAAGTTTAGAAAAGAACTTAGCTTGGGAAAATTCAGGACTTAACTCTTCCAGCGTCGGAATTTTGTGAGAACATCGCTTCAAGTTGTCGTTGAGGCGTTTCGGATCTAGGCAAAGTCGGAGTGTACCGTCTTTCTTGACACTTGTTGTGAGTGAGCTACACCAATCAGTGTGGCGATTGACTCTGCGAATAACCCCATCGCGCTCCATCTTGTCCAATTCCACCTGGAGTTTTGGCTTGAGATGCACACTGCATTTCCGAAGTGGGTCGATACTGGGTTGAGCATCTTTCTTGAGATGGAGATGAGCACGCGTCTTGAAGTTGCCTAAGCTGTCGATTTGCATAGGGTACATCTGCTTCAGATCACGTACTCCTTTTACAGGGGTGACAAATCCAACCGGTGGTTTCTCTAGTGGAGCTTGACGAGGTGGTGATGAGGGGAGCTCGCCGGTTGAAGAAGATACGGTGTGTATTGTCACCAGCTGGAGTTTTTGGCTCATGGGTAGGCCAGCTACAGCAGGACCTGGTACATCTACAACGTAGAATTTTTTTCTCGAGACCACTCACTCTCTTTGTATCTGCACATAAGATGCAGGCAGCCATAGCATGTGATGTTTGACCCGTTGTATGCGGTCAATCTCGTGCCAGTGGGGGAAGCGAGCGATTTCCAACGGTGTCCGTATATTTGCTTCATTGTGCGAACTGGCAGGGTGTTAGCACCTTCAAGTAGTGCTTGCCAAGTCGATCAGGGCAGACAACATCAAGTGTTGTGAAGACTTCGGTATGTCCGTACCGGTGTAACGGAGTGACACACATATCAGACACGGCGATAGAGTTGAATGTGTCCCCTGTTTGGCTAGATTCGTCATCGGTGAAGAAGTCATGTTGCCCCTCTTGGTCGTTCTTGAGGTCATTTGCCTTGAATGGACCCCGGCCCGGCGATCTATTGCGAAAGCTGCGTGGTTTTGTGTTACTACTACGCGTTTTTTGGCGGCGCATGTTTGGCGATTTGCTGCGCTGGCGGCCTTGCCCAGTTCGCTTCGATTTCCTGCAAAACTTTGCCCAGTGACCTTTGCTACCGCATGCCTTGCATGTGTCAAGGTACGCAGGACAGCTGCGGGGCTTGTGCGAAAGACCGCAATTTTTGCAAGATCGGCGTCCGCGTGAGGAATAGACAGTATCTACAGATGCTGGTTCGTTCGCGGCCTTGCATTTTGCAGTATCTGTAAGCGTTTCTAAATGTTGCTTGCCCGCTGCAACGGCGTCGTGCCTGCGTCCCTCTGCAAGCATCTATGCAATTGGGTAGCCGCATGCTTTCTCGAGCAGGCTGTTTCGGAAAGCGTCTAAAGGAGTCGAGGCTATGACCAGTTATACTACCCGTTCGTCCAGTTCTGCCTGCGCAAAATCACAATTCATCGCTTTTTCTCTACACCTGTTAACAAAATCGTCCAAGGTTTCATCGACCTTTTGTTTGTATCTCATTAATTCAAGCCTATGGATGCGGAAATTTACACTGATTTGCAAATGCTTCTTAAATAAATCCCATAATTTGTTGGGGTATTCATGGTCGGCTTCGGACAATCCAGATGCATTGAGGCGCTTAAAGGATCACAGAAATAGAAAATAAAAAGTACTTATATGATATAAAACATAGGTTACAGTATTAATACACCCAATACAACAAATTGTGTGTGATTTTAGGGTTATTTGAGCCATTACAAATTTCAAATTTCTCTTCGATCGCCCCGCCCAGAAAAATTCCTCCTGTCGAAGTCGTGACGTCACGTAAAGAATAGCTTTCTTCGCGATTGATCGCGATCGCGTGCGTACATACGTAACCACGCGATCGCAATCAATCGCGAATAAAGCTATTCTTTACGTGACGTCACGACTTCGACATCCAGGCATTCTGTCAAAGGAGGAATTTTTCTGGGCGGGGCGATCGAAGAGAAATTTGAAATTTGTAATGGCTCAAATAACCCTAAAATCACACACAATTTTTTGTATTGGGTGTATTAATACTGTAACCTATGTTTTATATCATATAAGTACTTTTTATTTATTAAGTACTATTTCTGTGATTAGTCCTGCAGATTACTACAATAATATTGCATTTAGTGATACAAGCACCAAAATTGGCACACATGCTTATTTTGGGTCACTTTACACAAAAACCCCGTTAGCCAAATTAAAATCCAAGATGGCCGCCATTTTTGAAAATGGCCGCCAATGAAGGCCAATTATCACCGAAATATTGATGTACGGATGGATAGAATGGCAATACAAGCACAACACTTGGCATTTAACATATGTTTGGTCTCCCTGTTGTTGGCATATCCAAAACAGTATATTATACACTTGAAAATTCAAGATGGCCGCCATTTTCCAAAATGGTCGCCACTGAATGGCTAGTAGTAGTGTTACCAAGGATCAAACAGTAATACAAGGACCAACATGGGCATTTAATCTCCATTTGAATCCAATATTATGCTAAAATTGTCAACCACTTGGTAATTCAAGATGGCTACCATTTTTAAAGATGGCCGCCACAAGATGACTCAGCCTATATGTTACAAAAAGTGACACATAAATCGTAACATATCTGGTACAAAGACATACAACACACTCTAAAAACAGATTGGTTGAAAATAACCAATATATTGGTCGATTTCAACCAATCCAGTTGGTAGATATGTGGATAACCAAAATATTGGTTAAGATAACCAATCTGATATTGGTTACCTAGTCAATCCATATTGGTTATAACACCAACCAATGCAATGTTGGTTAATTTAACCAATCCACAATGGACTCCAACCAATTTGTATTGGTAATTTGTATTGGTTATAGCACTAACCAATACATAACAAGTCAAAGGTAAAATGCTCTGAGAGCATAATAAAAGGGCCAACGGGTTTCCAGTTAAAGTAAAATGCTGTGCGAGCATTCCAGCTAAAGTAAAATGCTGTCTCAGCACTGCACTCGCGTCAAAAAGGAAGTGGACAAGAGAATGCCAACGGGTTTTACCTCTTACCCCCCCCCCCCCCCCCCCCCCCCCCCCCCCCCCCCCCCCCAGCAAGCGCAGACCGAGCGAAAGGTCAGCAGGTGTGGGCCACTAGTTCGGTGTGGGCGGGTCGAAACCGTTGCCCTCCCACCTCGCCCCCTCCTCCCATAGCAGCATGGACTCACAATCGGGTAGTCTAAAGCACCGACTCAATGAGCCAATGAGAGAGAGACACACGCATTGGAGGGGAAAGCGCTGCACTCTCTGCGAGAGAGAGAAGGCCGCAACGCAAGAGAGTGGGAAGGTGATCACCGGCTATGTAACGCGGTCGGTGGTCACGTAGCTGAATAACTGGCACGAAATGAACGGCGCGTAAACAATAACTCGTGCTCGCGCGATAGGGCGGATGAGCACGAGCTTATAAATAAGCTTATAATGGGCTTATTAACGGATAATCTCGACGCGCGCTGTGGGCCCACGGTGAAGTTCACTTCTTACCCGCTCTGTGCGCGCTGTGTATCAAGTAGTAAGTATGCTGCTGTTGGCGCTCACATGTTTCCGTGCAAAAGTTGTTGAGTATTGAAGCAAGGTGACATCGTTTTTTTTGGAATCCGGCACACGTGTCGGATGAATTAGAGAAAGCGTGCGTTCGCTGTGTATTTGCGAGCGTTTGTGAGACAAATGCGCGCAAGGCACAGCTACGTACGGTGGTCTAAAGGCGGAGAAAGAAGGCGGTGCTAAGTAGAATTGTCATTGTCAACTGACGTGATGACCTGTTGCAGTGTATGAAGTGCAACCATATGCAGGCACAGGCGCTCATGCATTAGGTGTAGCTGACAGATGCTGAAAGTACGCCGGCGCAGATGTGCATGCAAAGCGGAGCGAAGGCTGTCAAGTGTCTTGGGCTAGCTGGAGGGTGTAGGTTAGAATTATGGGCGTAGCTAGTATGCGCCAGAGTAGAAGAGCGTGCATAGCGGCACCTAGGACCTCTCAGACAGTGTCGTCAGTGCAGGAGAGCGCGCAGCGTATATCGAACATTGGTGATAGTACTCTTTATAGCAACGCAAAACCAAAATTGAACTCCATCCAAGCCGTAATGGCTATCTTACGATGACCCACCAGCATTAGTGTATGCAAATAAATGCAGTGATTACGGTACGGTGCTAACCAGTTAACATCTACTGCTCGGTGGGAGGGCAACGGTTTCGACCCACCCACACCGAACTAGTGGCCCACACCTGCTGACCTTTCGCTCGGTCTGCGCTTGTTGGGGGGGGGGTAAGAGGTAAAACCCGTTGGCATTCTCTTGTCCACTTCCTTTTTGACGCGAGTGCAGTGCTGAGACAGCATTTTACTTTAGCTGGAATGCTCGCACAGCATTTTACTTTAACTGGAAACCCGTTGGCCCTTTTATTATGCTCTCAGAGCATTTTACCTTTGACTTGTCCACTTCCTTTTATTTAGTAGCTTGTGTTTGAACAGTAAGAAGTTTGCATGCGCGCTTTTGGCTCGGGATCATCGGGTGCAGTCCCTCACCCAATCGCTCGACTAACTCCCCATCTGGCGTCCGGGGTTTTTTGTTTATAGTCGAGCGAGCGCCTTCCCCCGGCCGATTGCCCAGATGTGGAGTTTTTTGTGTACTCGCCGGCAGCAGCGCTTTGACGCCCGTGTGCGCCCACCACTGCGCATCCTCTTTGAAGAGGCGGGCGATACGCCGCTTGTGCGTGCGCAGTCGGCGCATTTTCTCGTATGCCGCGTAGAGGCGCGCGCAAATGTCCTCGGAGGGGAAGACTTGACCCAAGTCGGAATTACCATGGAGTTAAGACTACCAATTTGCTTTCGTCAATCCGGCCGAATAGTTATGTGCTTTGTTGGCCTTAGAAAAAAGGCGCCGTCATCTGGTTGTCGTTCCGCTATCGGCATCAACGCGATGTCATCATGTCAGTGCAGTAAATCCGACTTGACGGATCGGCCAATCAAACCCCCCGCGGTGATATGTAGTTATTCATAAATTATTTGCATACGCATCACATGGTTATGCGCGATGTATGCCAAATAAGTCCGCCAATCGGTACGGACTCGCTAGACCGCTAACGGACTATGGAGGAATGGTAGGCAGTACTGTCACTAGATGCCTTTTTCAAATTAAATAACTGCGTCCATACTTCGTTTATTTAGTTAGAGTATGGTATAGTGCAAACTTAACGGCCGGACAATGTACACGATAGCAAGACTATTAAACCGTTTGTACATTTACACATAATGTACACTATGCACATGTGTATGTACATTGTACATCACAATGTCCACGTATGTCCGTCACACAACTGGGTCAAAGTTCATATTATTACAGATATATGCTAATTTATACAATTCTGCAATTTGATTGGCCGCTACTGTTTTCGGTAGATGAGCCCATAGGTTGTGTACAAACGTGTGGCACATCCGTCAAGTCGGGATTTCTGAACCACACATGAGCATGGGTGGCGCATGAGGGCGCGCTACTGATAAGCGTGGACGTGACGCGAGGCGCACAGTGTGGATGACCATGAGCAATGTTACCACATAATCCCGACTTGGATCAAGTCTACTCGGAGGGCAGCTGGCTGCACTTGCCGGCACACTTCTGTTTGTGCGGCAGTGAGGTGCCCTTGTACTGCGGCGGGCTGTTGTTGCAGAGTGTCAGCTCACTCTCTCGCTTGGTGATGGTGAGCGGCGCCGGCGCATGGAACTTGGGGCGTCGTTTTCGACGCGGAATGCGCGCCATGCGGTCGCGACGCGCGTCCAGCCATATGTGCATGAACTGCGTGTAGAGCAGCTGCACGTGCTGGGCCGGACGCGTGTCGTCGCGTGGCTGCGCGGAGTGACTGCGCCGACGCCGATTGATCTTATGCGCCCTATCGCGCGAGCACGAGTGCGCCCGCGCGCGATGCGCCGCCTGCGGCCCGGTGTTGTCGCCGCAGGGCGACTTGGGCATGTGCGCTTGTATCTCGTGCGCGTCGCTAGTGTACTGCGACTGGCTGCCGTCGACGAGTGGCAGCTCACTCTCCCGCGCCCCGTAGGGTTTGCGACGCAGTCGGCGACGCGGCGACGCCTTGGGCGGCCATCGCTTGTCGGCCGCACTGCGCGCCATTATTTTTTTTAGTTTTGTGTTTTGTTTTTGTTTTGAAGGTTTTTTTACGTTTTTTTCTCTTACCTCTTACAAGCAATCGTCTATCGCTTGTTGTGCCCGGAAATCGATGCGTAGATTCCGAGCGAAGGAAACCTGCAAAAAAACACAATGTAAGTTTGCCGATGTGCGAACAAACAGCAAACGGTTGTTGAGTATAGATGCAAGTTGACACCTCGGTACACGTTGTTCCCACACAGAACAGAACCACCCGTTACAGTTAGTCGAGCCACTAACCTACCCAACTCTAAATAAACCAATCAGCCTACTTTGCCGTCAGACCTACGGTGTTGCGTCTTGCCACAGACCTACGGGCTACTAGTATGTATATACTATATAGTACTGTACACCATTACATTGTTCTCCGTATACCCATTAGCTCCTACCCTGTGAGGAGATAGCACTAGTCAATAGCAGCTGCTACTTCGTTGTTTCTGTCTTAATTGTCTAAATTGGTCACTTTTGAAGCCAAAATACGTTTTAGCTTCGTTATTTCGGGTGTTTTGTTACTTTTTTTTAACCCCCCCCCCCCCCCCCCCCCCCCTCCTGCGAGTCGGCGTCGTCGTTGTCATCGGCGAACGTCTGCGATTGTGATGATATTGCCCAGCGTCAAGTTGCCGTTGTGCTTCACTACAAAGGGCACACTGTGACTGCTGCAAAAAAGCGAAATAGTTTGACAATTTTCAGCAGGAAATGAAACAAAATTGCGACAGAAGCAAGAAAGTTAGACAGAAACACAGAATTGACCGAAATTGCCGATAATTTGAAGCGATTCAGACAGCGAAAATTATTACCAGAGCTGAAATTTGTGGTTGTGTGCGCAAGCGTTTTGGCGGCATTTGCGCAGCGCACACTTGCAAACAACGCCGCACAATTGCGCAGTACATGCGCACTGACACTAGCAAATGCTAAAACGCCCGAAAAACGCAAGAAATATCACACATTCTTGCACCGAGTTTCACTTAGGAATGCATTCATTCACAGATGCTTTTAGTGCCGTTTTCGTCGAACTGAGGAAATTCACATGTCAGATGGTCAGATTCGTATGACAACCCCCTCTGAGAAGTCGAAAATCAAAATTCTGTCCCAATAGAACTCATGCCCTTGATCTCCTGATCATTTTCGTTATATGGGTTCTTTTCGATTCCGTGGAGCGATCGCGAGTTATTCCAGTCGGACTGAAGAAGAAAGAAAGAAGAATAAAATTAACGCAAAATCGGTGCACTGGCAAAGTAAGGGTGCCTTGGCGCTGCCACTCCCAGCCGGGCGAACCCGTTGGGTGTGACGCTCCCGCGTCACCCTAGATAGTAGGGCTGCATATTCATATTGGTTAACACGCAGACTGTAAGCATCAAAGGCACGCTAAGTATGCCTTCAAATGTCCAGTAACGCAAATACAAAATAAAGAGTTAATCTTGGAAAGTAATTACAACAGTAATGGTAAGAATCTCAAGTCAGGTCGCAATTCTTGTAACCATTTTCTTCTTTACTGACACCCGCTATTGTTATAAATTGGTATTGTACGTACGTGTTGGCAGCCATTTTGAAAAATGGCGGCCTTCTTTGATTTCCAGTGATTTATGATTTGTTAATTATAAATGACCAACGAGAAGTAAATTGCAGCTTTATTGTATGACCATTTGGTTTCTTTTGTAAAATAACCAATGTATGTCATTCAATAAAAGCAATCTTGGAAAACATGGCCGCCATCTTGACAAAATGGCCGCCATCTTGAATGTTTAAGTTGTTTCTATTTTTGAATTGATAAGGGGTACATTTGGTGGATAGTTGCAACTGTTGGTGCTTGTATGACCAATTAATCCAATGTAACATTAAGTGTTACCATTTAGTGGCGGCCATCTTGAAAAAAATGGCCTCCATATTGGATTTTAATTTGGCTAACGGGGTTTTTGTGTACAGTGATCCCAAAGGAGTAGTTATGCCAATTTTGGTGCTTGTATCATCAAATGCAATATTGTGGTGAAAAAAGTTATTAATCTGCAGGACTAGATCCTTTAAGGCCCTCAGCTCACTATTGAAGGATTATTGCGAGGGAGAATTGTTTACTTATTCGTAATTGAATAGGGTTACGTCACAAATCTTCGGACTGCATTCGCTACCCATGGCCACGCCAATTTTCTGTCTGAAAAACTTAGATGCATGATGAGTTCAAGGAGTTCAATGAGACAGCGTGCGTGATCTGTTGTGGGCTTGGGTATTGCCTATTGTATTACGGTCATAATATGATCTACATTAGTCTGCCTTCTATCTCGCTGCCGTGCCTGTATTATATTAAAAATGGTCAATAGGCCTACCTGTTTCGGGAAATGGATATTTTTATGAAATAGGTGTCTAAATAAATGCAAAACACCAGTAAACATGTCAGGAAAAATCGGCACGATTTCCAACGTACATTGTGACGATAACAGAGAGGGTGATGGCCACGCCCCCACCGCGCTTTTCGCGCTGCTCTTGTATATATATATATTTTAGTATTTTAGTATAATATGTTCATTATCCACAGGTGCCAAGGCATCAATACAAACCAGTTTTGTTTTCGTCTCTACAGATGCGTTGCTACAGTATCAGCAAAAAATGAAATGGAGGGGGTGATAATCACGCCCACCTCCCGCGTTTTTTCGCGCCGCTCTTAAGTTAATTAGTCTGATCTAAGATCGCTCTTAAGTTATATTTCCAGTATCCACAAGTGCCAAGCTATCAAATAAAACTGGTTTCGTTCTCGTTCACAAATTTTAGATTAAATGTAAAATTGGCCTCATTTGGCAAGGCGCTAATTAGCCTTTGTCTGATCTTGTGCAACTTAAGACCACCCATTTTGTGATCAGGGTCGAGGATATTATGATTTAAGACAATAGGTCTACGGGGATTAATTCCCGGAATTATGATTAAACCCTATCCAGCTCTCAGTCTATGTAGGTCAATTTTTTCCGGCGTTTTGTTTGTCTGTCGGGCTGTTGGTTGTTTTTTTGATAGCAGGATTACAGAAAATAAAACTACAGGAGGCCGGGATTTCAATGAATCTAGTGGGTATTATCTACTAGTTCAGGAATATTGTTTTGGGCGTTGTGCTGGACAATTTTCTTAAATAGGGCCCATCTGTTGTTATATGCAGGCATGCATGTTTGTTGTTTTCTGTTTGTGTTTAGGGGAGGTCTGTGCTCTATCGAGTGCCCTTTTTCTAGATTAAATTTTTAATGTTTTGTTTTATTATTGAGGTATTACTATTAGGCCATCAGCCTCGGTCCTAAAATTGGGCAACCGGTATCAAATGATCGAGAGTAAATGCTCATACAGATGTAAAATTTGAATACCTAGAGTTGAAAAATATACGAAAGCATTGCAGAGTGCAGTGGGGGCAGAAGTGGGCGCATCGGATTGGGTTGACTAGGCCAAACCGTTACATTAAAAATATAAACTAAAAGTAAAACCGAACCGAAACCAATCTGAACTCTCCAACCCTACCCGACCCAACAGAAAATCAGGAAAAAGCCAACCCGAACCAACAAAAACGCCACCTAACCAAATAAAAAAAACCAAAAAAAAAACCGAATGTCTGGCTCGGACAAATTATCCTAAATTAAACAAAGATTGTGTCAGTTTTTTGCCTGAACTAACCAGTATCGCATGAATACCTACATTGATCAAGCAACGTTCGCCTGTTGCATGCGTTTGTTTATTGTGTAAATGGAGGACATCATGCCTGGCGACACGAAGGTGACTTGGGGTTAGGGTTAGATTCGAGGACGACCTCGATTGAAATTCGTGTACAAAACCAATGAGAGCCGTCGGAAAAAGTTAATGGGGGTGCATGCGGGTGTGTGTGTTTCCAATCTACTTCTTGTTGTTGGTTGTTTGTATTTGTTTTTTTGTTTTTTTGTTTGTTGATGTGCCACCACCAACATGTAAATCATTCTGCTGGGCTGTACATGTAATCTGAAGCCCTAAAAAGGTGAATAGACTATGTAAATTTTCCTTTTTGGTTGTTTTCAGTTTATTACGTAACTTAACCGAACTGACCCGACCCAAAAATCACAAACGCAAAACCAAAAATGACCCGACCCGACTGAATGATTTTTTTTAAACGACCCGACTCTATCCGACCCGACCGTTTTGGTTTCAGGTCGTTTTTGTACAACATTACCGACCAACCCCCCAGACCGATATAATACATTATGCATGTGTTTCAGTTTAAACATTTCGTACATGATTTATCTACTTTAGGAAGTTGGGATCCAAGTATTCGCATTGAGCCTCCCAAATCCACCCCGTCACAGGAAAAGCGACGCCAGTCTGAACATTTCGTTCACCCGATACCTCTCAGTATCCATCAGGAAGACGATGCTAAATTTGAGTTGGTCCGGACAGGAAGGTAAAGGTTTTCTCAAACTATTGCATGGCTATTTAGGTATAGAACAAATATTGTTGCAAAATAATGCAGTTTTTGTAGTATTGATGCAAAATGGCCGTCTTGCATGCAGTGTATACTTTCAGAGTACCAGCTTAACTACCAGATGTTAAGATGATTTGGTATAGATACAAACTCTTTGTAAATATCTTAATTGTTGACAGGCTTTTCGGTGGACTGATCAATGATGTCAAGACAAAGCTACCTTTCTACTTGAGTGATTTTACAGATGCACTCAGCATACAGTGCATAGCTTCGTTTGTCTTTATGTACATTGCCTGCATCACGCCCATTATCACGTTCGGAGGGCTGCTTGGAGGAGCCACAGATGATTATATCGTAAGAAATCGTAGTGTTATAGGCTTTTAGGTTTTGTGCTGTACAGGGTGGTCCAAAAAAAAACTATACCCAACTTTGGAGGCCATTTTCTCCTGGATAATAAAATATTTTATTAATTTGGTTTGGATATTATTAAAGCATATTATTAAAGCATATATCGTTGAGCAATATTGGTAAAAATAGGGAAGATATTGCATTGATATTTTTGGAGATATTCCTATTTCTAGCGAGTATGTGTAAAAATGGCTTAAGTACATGTAGTAGAGGTCTTTATTGTCAAGATGCTCAGAGCGGGCTTTTCAAATTCACTCTTGGAGCATGCTTTCATTGCTGTGTACATATCAGTTCAAGCATGCTGCAAAACCAGAAGCCTATCTATTAAAAAGTATTATTTATCCATTTTAGTGTAAATAAAAGAAGCTCTCGCAAAAACATTTGTCAAAGGACTATCGCGTCATTACATTATTGTGGCATATCATATTCAAACATGTTGATGCATTGACAGCTCCCGTGGAAAAGCCATTTTTACACATACTCGCTTAAAATAGGAATATCTCCAAAAATATTAATGTAATATCTTCCCTATTTTCACCAATAATGCTCAACGATATATGCTTTAATAATATGCAAACCAAATTACTAAAATATTTTATCATCTAGGAGAAAATGGCCTCCAAAGTTGGGTATAGTTTTTTTTGGACCACCCTGTACATTCAAACCATAACTACGTGTACTTAAAGGTGGAATATACCATTGCAAATATTTAAACAAAATTACTACCGAAATTTTAACAAATTGTTATTGCTTCTTTTCACCTAAGAGTAAATGGGTACCTGTGAGGGCCGAGATGGTTTATTGTGATTTATTTAGCTGCCTTGTGGCAAAATGGCAGCATCAAGCTGTATACTCCACAGAGAGCTCAGACTGAACGTATTTGGAATGTTGGCCCAATGATCAGGGGTAACAATAATGTATACAAAAATTGTTATTATAAAATGTTTTTTTAGCAGGTTGCTTACATTGTAATTGCGAAGGTTCGATAGTCCGAAGGTTCGATAGTCCGATAGTCCCACGGGTTCGAGAGTCCCACGGGTTCGATAGTCCCACGGGTTCGATTGTCCCACGGGTTCGATAGTCCCACGGATTCAATAGTCCCACGGGTTCAATAGTCCCACGGGTTCAATAGTCCCACGGGTTCGATAGTTCAGCATGCGGCGGCTAGGGCGTCTTGCAGGCGGGCGGGGGGGCTGATCGGGCGGGGGGCTGAACGAGCGGGGGGGGGGGGGGGGGGGGGCTGAACGGGCGGGGGGGGGCTGAGCGGGAGGGGGCTGAGCGGGCAGGGTCTTACCAAGAGGGCGGGGCTTACCAACAGCTCCATTTGGGATTGCGTCCCTTTTATTTTGTGTTGTTTCACTTACAGATATTTGATTTCTTTCTCAATTACCAGGCGGCGTTCGAGAGTCTCATTGGTGGGGCGATCTGTGGCATCGTTTATCATTTGTTCTCGGGCCAGCCGCTGACTATCATTGGAAGCACCGGACCAATTTTGATCTTCGAGACAATCATGTTTCAGCTGTGCACGTAAGTTTTAGACAGGGTTGTAGTCGAGTCCCTACAAGTCCGTTCACAAGTCCTTTCGTGAAGCCAGTCACAAGTCCCTTCATAAAGGCAGTCACAAGTAACTGGATGAACAATGACAAAGGAATGCTTTTGTCAAAGCTGATTTGAATAGCTTGTGATTTGAATTGGAACTGAATGACTTGTGATGGACTTGCAGGGACTTACAGGGACTTGCTGGGACTTGTGATGGACTCGACTACATGTCTGGTTTTAGAACACTTTATCTATGAAAATTAGGACAGTAAACCAGAGATGTTACAATTAGACCAGAAACGTAGGTACATGAGGGAGCAAATTTAAGATCAAACAACAACTCCTATGTCGATCGACATCTTACGTTAAAGAGAATTAGGCATAATGTAACGGCGTCCCACCCTTGGGCGGGACTCCCCGCCAGTGACCAATACAAAAAAGGCAAACGGAGATTTTTGTTTAGGTTATAATACTCTATGTACAAATGTATTACACTGCCCTTACTTCGGGCAAATGCGACTGGTATCTGCCAGGAGGGACAGGTACAGTTTCCGGAGAGCCCCTTAATATAATTTAAAAGAATACCCACAAACTAAAGAACCGGACGACCTAACCATGATTTAAAGTACAACATGAAATCACTACACTTAATACAATCATATTGGTGGCCGTCCGAGGAAATGGGCCCAATTTCATAGAGATGCTTATCGGTAAGCAAATTGTTTTGCTTACTGTAGCAGATAAATTTGCTTAAGCGTAAACGTATTTCACCAGCGGTTGCTAACTTAAGCACGTAAACAAACTGCGCGCGCAATATTTTAGATCGTCTGCTTCAGCAAAAAATTCCCCCAAAATAAAATAAAATAAAAATGGCGGACGAAACCAAACAGCGTAAAAAAAATAGTCTTGATCCAAGACCAAGCTATCCGTTTATTTGTTCCGCGGCGCGCCGTCCGTATATATCCGGGCTTATTGAGGGCGCCCTTAATTATCGCCAGATTCGTTCCCCTATATATATCTAGGGGAACGAGTCTGGCGAGAATTAAGGGCGCCCTCAATATGCCCGGATATATGCGGACGGCGCGCCGCGGAACAAATAAACGGCTAGCTTGGTCTTGGATCAAGACTATAAAAAAAGGTGCGCCGGGTGGGGCAAAGCCCAAATCGTCGCCCTTTACTGAAGGAATGGATCTGGCACTGGCTACCTCATACATCGAGGAGAAAGCAGTGATTGAGGGGGTCCTAAAGGGTTCCCTTTTGACATCGAAACACAAGATAATTTGAATTTCAAGTCGCCTTCGAAGAATAGCCGCCATTTTAACTGTTGCTACGTTAATGTTAAACCTTGCTTAAGCAAAAAAATGCGGTGGTTAAGGCTCCTTTTTCTTTGCTTATCGCTTTAAGCAATAATCTTGCTTAACGGTTGCTATGAAATCGTTGCAAAAAATCGTCCGTTAAGCAGCTCTATGAAATTGGGCCATGGTGGGTATCTAGCCACAGCAAGTTAGAAATGCCCTCCCGATTGCTAGGGAGGGTGGTTTTTTTAAGGGATATTATAAGGGTAAACACAATTAATGCACTTCATTATACAATGAGTGCACCCATGGTGCACAAAAACCTTACTCTAAATTCCTTTCCATTCTACTATACTTTAAAGACTATACAATTATTAACTTTCTGCAGTGCCTGGGCTGGCACACAAAGGCCTTTACAATTTTCTGGAGGGTCAGGGCCGGCACACAAAAGTAGTGTAAATTATTTTGATCATTACAATACCGTACCTTGTCTTTGTACTATTGACAACTTCATTTAAAATCTTTCTATTTTGCAATCGTAAAGACCGCTTGCACTTTTTCAGGTATTTTCTTGAACGATCAACCTTGGTGGCCTTTATTTTGTGAATATGTATACAAATGCACATTAGAGCTCTTACATATGCATTTATATGTAAATATGCATTTTCCTGACAAAACTATCTTTAAACAAATCATCACAACTGACAACGTTTAACAGCGCCCATCACAGTTATTTTAAGATTGTTGCTCATACCCCCATCACACCGGACTGGCGTCCTTACTGCGTCCTAAAATGGAGGACGCCGATAGTGGCCTTTAGAACCCCATTGAATTTTCAAAAGAAAATAAACAATTTGGGCACCTGTCACACCGGAGTCCTGTGCTCCGCGATCTGTGCCTTTACACGGCGTCCTTATCACGACCTTACCGCGTCCTTGGCGTTTCTATTGAGTTTGCATGGCGTCCACACGGCGTCCGCATGGCATCATCGGTGACCCCATGGCGTTATTGGCGTTTCTACAACGACCTTACCGCGTCCATGCATGGCGCTCGCACGTCAACTGCACGGCGAATCCATGGCGACCCCACGGCGTTATTGGCGTTTCTACCACGACCTTCATATCTACTGCCATGATGATGACAAATTTGCCCTGACATCGCAGTAAGTATGCCATGGACGTGGTGAGGTCGTGGTAAAAAAAAACATAAGCGTGGTGGGGTTGGTAACGGGTTCATAGCGTTCGCCAGCGCGTGAGTAACGCGCTCGACGACTGATGAATGACTGCCCAGCGCGTGAGTAGCGCGTTCCAACGCGCGCCAGCGTACTGTAACGACCACGTTATGTGTTGTATAAATAGCCGACGCGCTACTACAGTAATGGCCCTGTCACACCAGAACGTTTTAGACCAACGCGTGAGTAACGTGTTGGAATTTTGGGGAAATGTTGACCAACGCTAGGCCAGCGTTAGCAACACGCTTAACGCGCGTTACTCACACGCTGGGACACGCTGTCACACGCTGAGGAAAACATACATACCTGAACATTTTCAGCGTTTGCCGGCGTTTGCCAGCGTTACTCACGCGTCGAACACGCTAGACGAGCGTTACCAACCCGCTACTGACACGCTGATTATGGCCCTGTCACACCAGAACATTTTAGGCCAACGCGTGAGTAGCGCGTTAAAAATAGTTGATACGCTGGCAATCGCTGAAGTGGAACCGTGATTTCAGCGTGTCCATACAGGTTGATAGCGGGTTCATAGCGTATGCCAGCGCGTGAGTAGCGTGTGAGGAACGCGCTCAACGTGTGAGAAACGCATTACTGATTTATAGTAAAAATATGACAGCGGATCGCCAGCGTGTGATTAGTGGGTTGGTAACGATCGTCTAGCGCGTTTGACGCGTGAGTAACGACCTTCCAGCGCGCCGCTAGCGTGTGCAGTCACACGCTGGCAAACGCTGGAAATTTTAGGTATGTTGAAAAATGTATTTTTGCCTCATCGTGTGACAGCGTGTCCCAGCGTGTGGGTAACGCGCTTGGCGTGTTGCGAACGCTGGCCTAGCGTTGGTCAACATTTACCTGCGTGTTGCCAAAATTCCAACACAATTCCAACACGCGTTGGCTTAAAACGTTCTAGTGTGACAGGGCCATTACTGTAGTAGCGCGTCGGCTATTTATACAACAAATCACGTGGTCGCTGCAGTACGCTGGCGCGCGTTGGAATGCGCTACTCACGTGCTGGGCAGTCATTCATCAGTCGTCGAGCGCGTTACTCACGCGCTGGCGAACGCTATGAATCCGTTATCTACGCGTTATAGACACGCTGAAATCACGGTTCCACTTGTTCAGCGTTTGCCAGCGTATCAACAATTTTTAAGGCGCTACTCACGCGTTGGCCTAAAACGTTCTGGTGTGACAGGGCCATTAGGTCGCCGTGGAGTCCCTGATCCATTTATCTGCGTATCCACGGCGACTCTACCACGTCTGTACTGTGTCCCTAGGGCGTCCGTCGAGTTTCTACCGCGTTGCTACGATGACCATGGTGACCCCAGGGCGATCACACGGCGTCTTGAGCCAGGACGCCAAACCTCGGCGTTTACTTATTGCGTTCTTGAGTTTGTCTTTTCTGACCAAAACGTTTCAACTTTGCCGTCAAATTTTCCCTCGTCCCTGACTGGCCGACCTGATTGCGTCTCTCTAAAGTCTTTCTACAGTCCTTCCTCCGTTTTGTACGTCTTTTCTTCGTCTCACTTCCGCCCGGTATAAGTTTTACCGCGTTCTACAAGGTTCTTCTGCCGTTCTTCGTCCGCTCTTTACGACCTTCCTCCGCGTTCTGCGTTCTGTCACTTTTTTAAGAACGTTACTTTATCGACGTCGTCAATGTGTGACAGGGCCTTCGGCGTATTTTTGGCGTCCATGGCGTCCCTACCGCGTCCTGGATCGCTGTAGGAACGCAGTAATGACGCCAGTCCGGTGTGACGGGGCTATTATATTTAGCACAACTTTTCTGCTAACTGTTAAGCAGCGCTGTGAAATTTGGACCAGGGACCTTATTCACGAAGCATCCGCTATTACTAGGTCCGTAACAGCCTTTGCGGATGGCTTAACGGATACGTTAGAATTGCACTACGCCGTATTCACGAAAGGTTCCTTTAGGTTTCGGTAAAATTGCGGAGCTCCGCTAATAATAGGGGTGTCGTTCAACGAGCTGTATGGGTGAATGAAGCGCCTGTGTGATTATGTAACAATTCATAAGAGCGTAAAATAGAAATGTAGTCGAATTGTTACGAATCCAAAATACATATGGTAGCTGATTGCGGCCTACCTTTCAAATTCTTGGCCCAAACAAAAATGAATTTCCACAGTGCACTGGTTATTTTCTCAAACTAAGGAACGATATCGTGAACTTTTTATGTGAAAGGCATTATACCAATCAATTCCTTTTTTGGTTAAAAAACATGTGAAATTAAGAAGTTGACTTAAATCACCGAAAACTTAATCTAATGATAAACAGCATTTTACGAGAAGGGCGGTATAATGAACAACAAATTATTACCAAAACCACATAAATTGATTTCTTGCCAACGCGGAGCAATTCATATTTTACCTAGAATGTATATACCATGGCCTATTGTCAAACAGATTTCAAAGGCAGTTTTTTTCGAGGGTGGTGTACACTATCGGAAACAGTCTTCGATTAACACAATCCGGCATCCAAACGAATTTACAGTCATCACAAACACATTTTCGTGCAATAGTTAATAATCATGAGCTTTATTTGTTACGATACTTCCACTGACGTCGACCACATTATTTTGTAATGTGCATTATAGAAGGTGGTTGTCAGTGAATTCTAAAGTACTTGAAAATCTGTCAAGAGACAATGCTACTTTCTGGATGACAGCACCATTTCACAAGTTTAGAGTTGCATCCAGAAAGATGCGATGGCTCCTGGATGGCAGAGTTCACATATACATGTAGATACACTTGTAGGCCTTCTATACTGACACCGTAAACACTAACTCGCTACGCAGGCACTGCCAACTCCATCTGCCAAATTGAAAAGTTCCTTCGATGTTCTGTTGGATTCTTCGGTGATGAATATTGTGTCGACGTTCTGCATCATCATCATCAGGTTGTGGTACTGGTGTTAACAGCCACGATCGAAGGGGGTACGCAGAATCGCTTAGAAGGTGAACATCGTTTGCAAGACCATTGGCTAGTTGGTGGTTGAGGCTTGAGTGAGTCCACATAAACGAATCATGGGTCAAGCCTGGCCACTTGGCAACAATATTGGTGAACTTCTTCTGGTGGTCGCAAATCCCCTGGACATTTATAGCATGGTACAGTTATGTCTGCATATGTATAGGCAGGACATTTAATCTGGACAAGTGATCCATCAAGGCATCCCAAAACGTTTGGAATCCGACGATGACGTTTATCATGGAAACCTTCTTTGATCAGATTCTGACTGGCTATATGTTCCTCAGAAATCGAATTATTTGTGGCGAAATTCTTCGAAGGACAGTTGCGACAGGGTAACAATTCGAGAAGTTAGACGGCTGACTAATTCCACTTAAATCTCCATTTGTCAATTGGAAAGAACGTACGGCAAAAATTCGGAGGGCTGTTATGATCTGCGTGGCGGGTATTGCATGCGACCTCTGTGTCGGATGTTCAACTTGGTCACGGATTAAATCGTTCGCCTCCAACAGTACTTGCCTTGGCATTCGATACCTATTTATCAGTTCCACATCGTCGTAAATGTCCAGTGGCTGTAACCTATCACGAAATACTCGCTGGCGGCAAAGAGTACGCCTGTTTCCCTCTTCCAGCAGAACCACAAACACTGCAGCCATTTCATTTTAGCGCTATGCGGAGATCCGTAAGCTTTACGGGACCGCAAAACAATTGCCCTTTTATGGACGTGTTCTGCGGATTCGATATTATGCGGATACTCCGTGAATACGACGCACACCATAAAGGAGGCTTAACGGATCCGTTAAAGCGTGCGGATGTTTTGTGAATAAGGTACCAGGTTCTAAGTAGGTTAATACACTCGGTAGCTCGCCGTTCTTGGGTGAGAATGGCCCAAGGGCGTCCGGCCATTCTCGCCCACTAATGATGTATTATGCAACTCATAATTTGTTGCTATACCAAATCTTGTTGTGTATCATTATCCAGATCTATGGGACTGAACTACCTGTCTTTCCGGGTCTGGATTGGTTTCTGGACCTGCATCATTTGCATCATTCTAGTGGCAACGGATTTCAGCGCCTACGTGCGATACATCACACGGTTTACGGAGGAGGCGTTCGCGGCACTGATCGCGTTTATCTTCATCGTGGAGGCTATTAAGAATCTGCTTGAGATTAACCACGAGTACCCGCTGGAAGCGTAAGTTCATACGATTATCAACAAATTTGTGAGGGGTTCTGGCAAAATTAAACGGAACAATGTCGCTTCCCATGTTGTATCGTAAAATTAGGCGTGCATGGTCCCTGGCCACACGGCATTCTGGGTTTATTACTTCTGACTAAGATACTGACAATTTGGAAGACCGAAGATACTGACAATTTGGAAGACCGAAGATACTGACAATTTGGGAGATCGCCAACATAGCGGTGGACGTGAATATACGTCGACGTTGCCAAGCATGCTTCGTTGACGCGGTGGACGACTGGACGTGTATATACGCTATATCGTGGTATCGCGCTTTAGTAATTAGGCCTATTCAACACCCTAGTTCAAAATATTTGAAAGCCCAGCTGAAAAGTACCCATTCAAGAATTTCAAAGGAGACTAAGGAATAATAGGGAAATTTGAATGTGAAGAAATTACTGGACGCAGCTGATAATCCTCGGCTGTATGAATTCAATGGAGACAATGAAACTAGGGTGTTAAATAGACCAAATCACTGAAGCATGATACCACAATATATCGTATATACACGTCCACCGCGTCAACGAAGCATGCTTGGCAACGTCGACGTCTATTCACGTCCACCGGTGTATGCCATACATGTCAGTCGTGTATTTCCGTCCTCCACAGCGCTAGCGGGTAATTTTTGACTTAAAGGTAGTATACACCATTGGTAATTGCTTGAATTATCATGAACGGGTAGATTTGGGGGGTTGTATTTCATAGTAAATGTCGTTTAACTGACCTTTCCGAAGTTTTACAATTATGGATGCCGAGAAAAGCACGAAAAACAGCGTTTGTTTTTAACCGGGATCGAGCAGTTATTCTTATGTTATCTTTGTTTTTTGCGATCGCCGTCCGGCGCAATCCTTTATTTACTTTCAATTGAGTAAGATATTTCTTAATAATTTGGTAGTAAATATGTTCAATATCTGCAAATGGTATATCCTACCTTTAAATACACGTCATACGCAACAACCAAGGAAACCTTTGCAGCGTATATGAACGTCCTCCGCGGAATTAAACAGCTGTGCCTGACGAATTAACGTGTCATCCGTGGATAGTAAACAGTTTTAGGGGCCTTGCTCGGGACGTGTTTATTCGTCATCCGTTTTGAATCTCTAGCAAATTTTGCGTGTATATACGTCATCCGGCGCGAACTGGGTAAAGATTACATATTTTATATATATATTTTGTAATATAAATAATTAAATAGTAAAAAATAAATTACAAATGCACAACACAGTAATTTGCTCACTTTAAAAAACACCTATCAAATTTGGGTTTGTTACCAGTTTGAAACTGTGAGTGCTTTGCGCGAATCCTAGCCTTGCTGATGAGGCTTTTTGTAGCCAACCCTGTATATTTTTAGATGTCAATCGAAAATAAATTCAATTCATCAAGTAAAAGAGCTCAAAGGATACACCATTTGCAGATATTAGGAAATATATTACTTATTGGGAAGTAAATAATGATTCAAGGCATCCAGCAAAATTATTGCGCTAGTTATACTGTAATTGTGACGAAATTAGAATTGTATATTTTAATAACAAAACTGGCCACGGATGTGAATTCTGTGGATGTGAATTTTGATCTTGACGACTTAACCCAGGATGTGAATTTGAACTGAGGATTTAAATTTGTAGCATATGAATGTGATTTTGGAAATCTTTTGTTGAAATTACTGATACTGACCGTGTTCACTTAATCACAAAATGCCCGTTCCTATTGCGAGGTGCCAATGTAAACAACTTATCTTATTTTGCATTTATAATTATTAATTGCATCTTCCTAGACACCCGGATTCTGCGCATCACATGAACATGACCGAATCCGACTGCATCTGTATCCAATCGAACGACACCTCCGCCAACGTGTCGGACTGGGGCGAGATATCAGCGGAGGACTGCAAACTATTCAACGGTACCCTGGATGGAGACATGTGCGGCCAACACCACCCTGTGCCCGATGTGTTCCTATTCTGCGTCATACTATTCTGTGGTACATTTGTGTTGTCTTACGCACTCAAGACTTTCAAATTCACGACGTTCTTCCCGACACAGGTAATTCCCAATATACAAAAACAATATTAAACAATATTAAACAATTTTTTTCCTCACGTTTGGCTGTTTCGGGAAAAATCACAGGTCAGAAACGCCTTAATAATATGAACCCGGATCAGATTTGAAGTGGCACTTTTCCCGGTCAAATTGATACTATTCTGAGTTATATACGCCGTGTCCAAATTAATCTCTTATTATTGTCTAAATGTTTGCCTATTACAATCAATTACGCGTGAGCAGGCTGACGATAGACATTAGCCGTATCTCTGGAAACCCAAAACCGACCTGACCCGAAAGCGACTACGGGACAGGTCTGGTCGGTTTTTCCAGCATTTCTATGTTTTCAGTGGCCGTAACAGCCGTTTTCTATTTTACCGTGGTAACCGAAAGTAGGGCCTGTAAAGTCAAACATTATAACACCTACAATGTTTTATGTTTGAAATGACTAAATTCCATGTGTCTTTCCAATTTAGTTTTTGAAGGGTGGCCTCACAACAACACAAAAACGGACAAAAGTGCTTCCGCTGCCCTGAGGCCAAATTGGTATCATTCGTCTTTCTGGAATAAAAATGATACCAAGATAGTGTCTGGAGCTAAAACTATTGGACCGAATCGAGATTTCTTGGTCTAATTGTTTTGGGTATAGGTAGTTTCGGCCTTGGGTGGTAGTGAGCTTGTTTTTATTTGTTTTAATTTTTTTAATTTGTTTTTTATTGGGTTTTTTTTTGGGGGGGTGTATGGGTCATTCTCCCGCATAAGTGAACATAGAGGATAGAATTGGTTTTGAAGACAAAAAGTCTAAAATGCAAGGTTTAATTTGCCGAGTATAAATCTTTTGCTTCATCAACTAAACTGCCAGCAAATGTCTATTTCTGTTTTACAGATTCGTTACCTCATCAGTAATTTTGGAGTCTTCTTTGCCTTCATCTCCATGACTGTGTTTGACATCCTGGTGGGACTCCCTACGCCTAAACTGACCGTGCCAAATCAGTTCCAGGTAGAATTGGAAAGGGGTTACCTATATATTCTAACTACTGGTGTAGCGTGAATTTGAGACTCGGTAGGAAGTAATCAATATTGAAACACATCATATCTCCAAAATGGAAGGGGCTATGGAAATGACAGGTTACGTTTTGGGCTTTCCAACCATGTATATAACTAAATTTCACTGTTGTTGTGACACAATACTCCTTTTTGTGGAGTGGGTCACATTTTAGTCTGAAAGTGAACTTTTGTATCCATGTAGCCCACACGATCTGACCGAGGTTGGCTGGTTCCCTTATTCATCAATCCATGGTGGACGTACTTCGCGGCCATCATTCCAGCACTTCTCTGTGGAATCCTCATCTTCATGGACCAGCAGATCACGGCCGTCATTGTAAACAGACGCGAAAACAAACTCAAGGTAAAACAAAAACTGGAGGATCTACAAAATCTTCTTGTTATATTGTTTCAAAGATAGTATACACATTTGCAAACAAACTACCGAATTATACATTAGCTGACCGTAAGTGAATAACAGACTTAAATAGCAACCAGTGAAACCATAGCATCTGATGTGCTATGGTCACTCTATTAAAACATTGAGTCAAGAATATTCGTCATTACAGATCAAATTTGTCTTCCGTTTCTTAGATGAATTTGATATGTAACGACAAATAATTCGACCTGGTATTTAAAAAGGGTGACCAAACGTTGCAATTGAATGAAGTGAATAAATAGCATGGTTTGGAGCGTGTAAAAAATCTTGGATAGAATTGAATGTGAACGTTAGTAAATATGAAAGAAATGTTTTTAAAAAGCCCGGACAACCTATACTTAAAATGCATAGCAAAATTGTGTATACCATATTTATATGTAGAAGTATACTGAACTTGCCTTACAAATGTTCTGAAAATAACAGGGACGCCGTGTTCCAACTTGGTGAAATGACCCATAGCAAGTACCCATGATCATAATTGATCCCCTTTTTAAAAGTAGAATACACCATTTGCAGATATCAAAAATGTTGACTACCAAATTATTAAGAAATATCTTACTTATTTGAAAGTAAACCAATTATTCAAGGCATCTAGCAAATATTATTACGCTAGATCCTGTAATTGTTCCTAAAAATTGATTTTGTTTTTGTTTAATTGTGAATTGTGACAAAAACAAATGCCCAACGCCGGTTGAAAACAAACACTGTTTTTTGTTTGCTTTTTTCTCGACATCCATGATTGTAAAACTTTGGACAGGTCAGTTAAACTATATTAACTACAAAATATACCCCCCCCCCCCCAATTTTTTTATATTTTTAAATAGACCCACTACTGATAAATCAAGGAATTACCAATGGTGTATCCTGCCTTTAATTATGTTTATCTTTATACTTTGATATCTTCTGTCTATTTGTTTATTTTTACTTTTCGACCAACAGAAAGGGTTCGGCTACCATTTGGACCTGTTCGTGGTTGGCTTACTGCTCTTCCTCATGTCTATCCTAGGCATGCCATGGTTTGTGGCCGCAACTGTGCTCTCCATCAACCATGTGGACAGCCTCCGTGTCATGTCTAAGACGGTCATTCCAGGAGAACCGCCTAAAGTAGAAGGATGTCTGTAAGCAGTTGTCTGTATTTTGTTAAAGGGGTATTATAGCCTGAAATCTAAAAAAAAAATATGTTTTGGATTGTTTATTTTTTTTAATTTAAAACATTTGGTTGTAAGGAACCAATCTAATGTCTTACCGTTCCCCCAAAAAGACGGGGAAAATACATAGTTGTTTAGACACGACGGAGTTCGCATACGTTTTTTCCTGTGGTTGTCATTCAATGTATGATATACGTTGTATGTGTCGCATAAATTACACAGAGCACCAATGCACAAATGTTGTTTCTTACACGTCTGCAAAAGGCAAACACTTTATGGCTGGGATCACGTCTATACTCAAACAGCTGTGTGAATGTTTATATCCTACTTGTTAATGCTCTTTCATTCATTTTGTAGTCCAATTGGGTGCTTTCAGGACGTAATGCCCCTTTAATTTGTAAGCTCTATCTCTCGGAAAATAGGTGTAGTTTTGGGGGAAATGTATTATGCATGCACAGCACACGTGCAAGTCGGAATTGGGGTCAGACTTGAGTCGAAATAAGCCAGTTCTGTATTTGGATGAAGTAGTCTGGATCATGTGAATGGTCAGAACGCAACCAATAGTGTGACCGTGCAATGGAAGTTCTATATCACCGTAGTCTTGCCAGAGAGCCTTGTGTTATTTCGGCGCCCGCGCGCGCTTTTTCTTTCCGTACCACTAACGCGTCAATTTGCCCGTTTCATTGGAATGGGGCGACTTGAATGGAGACTTTTATAACTTTTACTATAAGACCCTATCTAGATGAGATTATTAACCAATAATTTGGGTTAATAGAAAAAGGTATAAAAGTCGTGTATACGAAAAACTAGGGACTGTATACAATTAACTAGGGACTGTATCCATTAATGTTGGTGAATTATGGCTGTCAACGTCGTTGGTCTTCATACGTTCCGCCCGTATCAAAATCGATTCGTATTGAAGCGCGCGCTTTGGTCTCCATTCAAGTCGCCCCATTCGAATGAAACGGGCAAATTGACGCGTTAGTGGTGCGGGAAAAAAATCGCCGCCCGCGCGCAGATTCGTTAACGTTGTTTCTTTTTTTTTCAAATCCCGGCTTCGTGTGCATTCTGGTCTCACGCATGCGTAGTTTACAAAATGCAGCTGGATCCATGTTCGCACCGGAGCCGGCGTTTGACAAACGTACATGATTTTGGATTCCATAAGGGTCTTGCACTAGTTGGAAAGCAATTCTTAACTTTAACTTTAATGGTTATGGTGCCGCGGCGCGCGCGGGGACCGTTTTTGTATTCTAGTGTATCGAACGTACGTCAGGATTAGCCTCAAATCTAGGTCATGCGATTTTGGAAAATAGTTAATTACCTGCAAAAACTACGTAATTTATGGTGGCCCTAAAGTGACATAAAAGTCGTGAATTTGTTTGCGACTAGTCGTGAATTTACTCGCGACTGGTCGTGAATATTTTTGAGACTAGTCGCGAATTTATTTGCTACTAGTCTCGAATATTTTTGCGACTAGTCCGCCGGGATATGGAAAACTGCGTGTGTGTGTGTGTTGATGATGCAATCCTAGAGGAATGCACTGACCTACATGCACATAAACAACCAACCATGTCAGTGGACTACAACATTATCACAATAGGAGAGAGGAAACAGTAGAGGTACACACACACATAGGAATGGCAGTACATACACGTATAGGAATGCGTGTACACACACTTTATACACTTAACTTTGTATTTCAATATTAGCAAAGTTTTATTCACTTTATGTTCTTCATATTGTTAAATAGAGAAAAACAACACATAAAATATGAATATTAAACTATATCAAAGATACTTCATTTAGAAATTTGGCTGAAACATGCAGGCCGGAATACCATGCCGTGCGACGTACGAACACCCCTTAAAAGCAAATGTTGTAATCCGAACAAAAAGAAGGAAACTACTCCGTTAGTTTGTCGTAAAATATGACCAATTTCTCTTGAAAAGAAAAGAAACACACAACTTGAATAGTGACTATATAACTTCACTATCTATCAGCATACTCAAGAATGGTTTCTTAAGGTAAGAATAAAGAGAAATGGAACAAATCGAGGCAATGTAACCAAAGCAAGCTGATGAGGATTCTTCAATGACAACGTGGCGTGCGTGGATAGTCTAGTTCCTGTTTGCAGCAACGCGCATAGAACCATATTATAAGAACATTCAGCTACCAGACTATGGACCACTCATCATAAATTATAGAGGTCACCGCCTTTTTAGAGAGAGGTACAATGATTGGACTCAAAAGAGCCCTAATGTCCTCTCGACCAATATAAACTATTGTTATATCAAATGAAAGAACATACTATAAGGCTTAATCTTGCGTGCGAGGTGAAACCGCAGGGGGCTTTAAACGATTGTGCTGTTCGATTTAGTGAGACGACCCGCAAAAAAAATGGGAAATTTGTGTTGACCTCCATAGGAAAGACACTGTTTTGGCCTTTGAACCAATTTTAAAATCGAAAAGAGCCCTATCGGCTCGGATATAAATGGTTTGACAAATATCACTACTTGAAAGGGAACCATTTCAAGTTTAAAATGCCGGGCGAGGTGAGTTAAAACCACCCACCACTTTTCGTGAACAGCGTAAAGTTTGGAGGAACAGCCTGGATTTGTCTGACGTTTTGCGTGTTGTAGGCTACGTTCAGCGTGCCATTGAGCAAATGCGCGCAAGTTTTTCATATCGTCATGAGTAATACGCGACTAGTCGTGAATTCTTTTGCAACTATAGTCGTGAAAATATTGACGACTAGTCGTAAACAAATTGACGACTTGGCGCGAAAAATTTCACAACTCGTCGCAAAAAAATAGTCGTGAAAAAATTCACGACCAGTCGTCAATAATTCACGACTAGTCGCGAATTTTGTCACGACTAGTCGTGAAATTATTTGCAACTATAGTCGTAAATTTATTTGCAACTGGTCGTTAATATTTTTGCAACTAGTCGCAAATTTATTTACGACTAGTCGCGAATATTTTTACGACCGGTCATGATTTGTTTGCGACTAGTCGTGAATAATTCGCGACTAGTCATGAAGATTTTTGCGACTAGTCGTGAAAATATTGACGACTAGTCGTGACAAAATTGACGACTAGTCGCGAATTTTTTTTTAGGACTAGTCGTGAATAATTTCACGACTAGTCGCGAAAAAAATTGTTGTAAAAAATTCACGACCAGTCGCAAATAAATTCACGACTAGTCGCGAATAATTTTTTCACTAGTCGGGAAAATGTTCACGACATTTTATGTCCCTCCAGGGCCACCATATAAATTATCATTCGTTTATTTTGGGTATACCATCGCACAGTTCGCATTCACAAATATCGGTGTATATTGCGGGGTGTCGTGGCCGGGCCGTTAAGAACCCGGTTTTCTGTTCCGCAGAGCGTGAGTTCGAGTCCCGGTGTCGCCGCGTGTGCCCTTAAGCAAGGCAATTAAATCACTATTGCTTCGTCCTTCGGATGGGACGTAAAGCTGGAGGTCCCGTGTGCTGTGTAATACACGTAAAAGAACCCAGTAACACTTATCGGTAAGAGGAGGGGCTTTGCCCCGGTGTTCCTGGCAGCGCCTCGGAATAGGCAACTAGATTGATGGCGCTTTACAAATGCAGATTGGATTGATTGGATTGGATTGGAAATATTCGTTATTTGTATACCATCGCACTCACAAATATATATTATTTGTATATCTTGCAGAGAGTTGTAATCGAGTCAGTCACAAGTCACCATAAGTCAATTACAAGTCCTTCAGTCTTTAGTCAACTCACAATCTATTTAAATAAACTTTAACCAAAGCATTCTTTTGTAATTGTTCCTCTTGATGCTTCTGAACTGACTTGTGAACTGAATTGTGACTAGTCTTTGTCAAAGAGCACTGTAATTGACAGTGCGCCCGCTAACAGCACGATTTATAGTCCCGCTCCCTCGATTGCTCAATGGTCTTTGCAAACTGCCCAAATGGGGCGTGACGTTTTCATGCAAATTCGACTAATCGAATATGCACAGCGTCTTTACGCAGTCAACTACCCATTCAGCGGTAATGCTGCTTCACAAAGGAATGCTGTGCAGGGGCGTAGTATGTAATGCACGTACATGTATGTAAACAATTAAACGCCGTTCTGCGGAGAAATACAGAAAACAAAAAAACCTCTGGATCAAATTTGCAAAGACCGCTAAGCGACCGAGGGAGCTGGGCTATAATTGTCGAATACAGTGGTCTTTGGCGTAGACTAACTTGTGAACTGATTTGTGGATGACCTGGTTACAACTCTACTATCTTGCTCATTCTGTCTTTTTAGGGAACAGCGTGTTACTGGTTTGCTGGTGTTCATAATGATGGGCGTATCAAGTCTGATGACTGGTGTACTAAGGGTACATAAGTTTATGATTTTGTTTTCTTCAAAACGGCCATAAATTTTAAATAATGAAACTAGGGACTAGATGTTATAGAGTGAAATTCGCTCTGAATTTAGATTGAAATACACTGGACAAAAAAAACCATCATTTCAGTGGAATTCAATTGGATTTCGATCTTTTTTGAGCGAATTAATTTCACTTCAAATCGGGTCGAGAATATTTGTCATTACAAATCAAATTTATCTAAGCTGTTGCCAGCATTTAGAGATCGAATTCGTCTTATATCAATCTGTTTCAAACTGATGCTAAGTAAATTAGTCTGATGTATGCTTGACTCAAGCACACATCAGACTAATTTGTTTTATAATGGATTTGATCTGCACTGACGAATATTCCTGAGACAACGTTGATATAGAGAAACACAAAGTTGAAATTGAATTGTAAATTACTAAATTGGTGGGTTTTTCCCGGACGCAACTGAATGTGAAAATAAGTGAATTTATATAAAAAATGTAAAAAAATAGCCGAGAAAATCGATATTATTGACCTGAGTGGGTCACATAATTATTAAACTGACCAGGTCGTCATGGACGATACAGACCATTATTTAAACAGATTGTTTCTCTGATTTCCTTCTTCTAGTTTATTCCGATGCCCGTGCTGTATGGAGTGTTTCTTTACATGGGTATTTCTTCCCTTAGAGGAGTACAGGTACCAGATCAAAATTGTAAAAAAATCTTACTTTTGTTCTAGCGTAAACATTTTAAAGGTCGTATACATCATTGGTAAGTGCTTGAATTATTAGAAATGGGTGGATTTGGAGAGTTGTATTTTCTAGTAAATATTATTTAACTGACTTGTCCGAAGTTTTACAATCATGGACGCCAAGTATACAAAAGCAAGAAAAACGGCGTTCGTTTTCAACCGGCGTCGGGCAAGTTGTTCTTTGTATGGATGTTATTTTTTATGGTGTTTGCATTCAGGCAATTGTGATTTTTTTAAAGAAAATTTAGTGCAATAATATTACCGGATGCCTAGAATGCCTACTGAGTAATAAGTAAGATATTTCTTAATAATTTGGTAGTAATTTTGTTTCGATGTCTGCAAATGGTGTATATACGACCTTTAAGGTATCACAGTAACTGATTGTTCACGAACACACTGTAAACAAATACCCTAAAATTTACAGTCAAATGTCGTGCAGCAAGATGCCAAGATTCGACCGACCGTCAGACGCCTCATAGGTCTGACGCCTCATTAGTCCGACAAAATACCAAATAAGGCCTATAAGTCCGACGCCCCATTGGTCCGACGCCCCATAGGTCCGACGCCCCATAGGTCCGACGCCCCATAGGTCCGACGCCCCATAGGTCCGACGCCCCATAGGTCCGACGCCTCATAGGTCCGACGCCTCATAGGTCCGACAATTAATTTTCCTTTTCTTCTGTCCATAAGTCCGACGCCTCATAAGTCCGACACCTCATAAGTCCGACGCCTCATAAGTCCGACAGTCATAAATACAAGCATTGCGCTCAAAAAAATGTGAAAATAATAGCGCCACCAAGTGGTACAGTAAGAGATTACACAATGAGTTCCTGACTCCTGAAGTTGAGTAGATACATGTACTCAACCTCGTTACCATGGGTACGATCTTGCTCCGCCGAGTTAATTCCCACCATGACTTGCGCGATCTGAACCCTTTGGCATAATTAATCCTTTTAAACATGAGATCTGGACGTCGCGTATGTAGCAAGGATTTATATTAAATATACGTCCCTTGCCGTCCATTTACAACACAAAATGCAGATAATTTTTTGGAAAAGAACGTAACTTCAATAATTCATCGTACAGGCATGGCGCAAACTTTAAAAATGTTCATACCAGGGGCCAATTTCGTGAAGATGTTAACCCTGCGACGCGGCGCCACCTTGTTTATACACCAACATACATCGTACTATTTTTGATAGTCGCTTGTATTTCGTGTATACCACCAAGCTGTTTTGGTTTTACGGCTTTATATGTTCACACATTATTCGGCATGCTTTTAACTAGGAATACATGTAACATGAGATTTTGTTTTACCTTTGACCTTTGGCTTTGTTAGGGCGAAGCGACTATCAGAAATAGTACGGTGGCACGTCGGAGGGATTAAGCACAAAAATTTGCTGAGCAATAAAATGTCTTGCTCATTAAAAACAGCTAGGTTATCAGGAAAATTCGACGTAATTTTCACGATAAGCAAACAACAGCTGAATACCAGTAACAAGCAATATACAACGTATGAAAATTTGGTTGGTAATCCTGTTTTTATCAAGGAACAAATGTCATGCTAAGCAAATTGTTGTGCTTAGCAGCTCCAAGAACTTGGCCCCTGTCGTGCAGATTTAACGCGAGTGCATACAAGGCGCGGCGTGCAGGAGTTTACGTGCATTCGTGCTTTGCACAATGCGCCCTCTCAAGTTCGTAAGTAGATTCGCTCACATCGCTCGTAACAAGCTTTGGTAAATCTCGTTTTTGCCTTGTCGGACAAATAAACCTTTTCTTATAATAGTCTATAGCTCCGACGCCCCAACAGTCCGACGCCCCATTTGTCCGACGTCGGACTTATGAGGCGCCAGACTTATGAGGTGTCGGACCCATGAGCCCGAGTGTATGAGGCCAGTGCCTCAAACGTCCGACGACTCATAATTCCGAAATTCGGACTTATGAGGCGTCAGATTTATAAGGCGTCGGACTTACGATACGGCCCGTATTTACTGATAAACCGTATTTTGTTGCGGTGAAAAGTCTGTAAATTCTGCCACTTTACAGACATTTGTATTATTTTTTTCGAAAGGATCCCTCGGGACAACAGTGAGTATACCGTGTAAAATACACATCGGGGAAGGGCCAAAATCTACATGTCATTTTGTGAGGCGTTCTTGCAAAATGATACGGAACTGGGCACTGGGCATAGTGGAGAGAACTGCCAAATAATAAATAAAAAAATGGGAATTTCTTTTTTTAATTTTTTGATTTATTTGTAAACTTTCGTATGTCTACTAACTACATTTTGATAAGAAATAGTATGGAAGTAGTGTAATACAAGTGTTTTTAATGGTAGGATACACCATTGGTAATTGCTTGAATTACCAGGAATTCAGTAGTAAATTGGGTTGATATCTTTAAATTGAAAAACAATTGGCATTTTTTGGTGTCACATGTACAAAACTTAAAACTTCAAAGACCTTTTTCTCAACATTTTAACTTTGCGACATGTTGATAAATGTAACTTTAAACAGCCATAATTTGTTAACGAAATGTCCAAATAAAGTGCAACAAACAAACGGTATTGTGTAGGGAGAATTCTAATACCTTGGGTATTTCAACTCTTCCCAGTTCCGACTCATTTTGCCAGAACCCCTCACAGATACCTTTATTGCAATACATGTATAAACCACAATTTGATCGCTAAAAATTTTCCAAATTGTTTTTTAGGTATTTTATACCTAAAATAATAAAACATTGTAAAAAGTATAAAAACGCCAACAAACGATTTTGCTTGTCAAAAGTCAAACCTATTTATTTTAAACATGTAAAACAAAACTTACGAAGTGACCAGCCCTTTTCATATACTTTATGAACAGGGCATGTGGCCGCATTTTTACGTATAAACGTCGCTCGTTAAGTCGAGTGACCCAAAATTGTTTGTTTACTTTAACCTGATTTGAGGCACGAGTAAGCGCGGGTGAGTAATCAAACGCGCTGATATTTTGCCAAAAACTGGTTTACATTTGTATGTATTTACTCTCTCCTTGTGCTGTTTTCATTTCTTGGCCGAATAAATAATAATAATAATAATAATAATAATATACTTCAAGTGTGTTATACTTGTTAACTTCCCGGGTTTTTGTTGTTTTGGTTTTTTTAGTTTGTTGATCGACTGCTTCTATTCCTGATGCCTGCTAAACATCAGCCAGATCACATCTACCTTCGGCACGTCAAGCTATGGAAAGTCCACCTATTCACCGCCATCCAGGCTATATGTCTTGCTGTCCTATGGATCATCAAAACCTCCCGAGGTGCAATTGTCTTTCCGATCATGGTGAGTATTGTTTGTTTTGCCTCAATGAAGTATTGGGAGTCCTAAATTCTCCTTGACTGTATGACCGTAAGGCCAGCAGTTGTTTATTAAAAAATATTAAAGTTTCTTTTTGTTTTTTTAAATAAACGTCGGTTAACAGAACGGTTATCACATATCCAACTGATAGATAATATTTTTTACAATCGCCCGATCCAACCCGCGCGCTTGCTACACAATGACACGCAAATACCGGTATAATGCTCCTGCGTGCAGCGATTGGGTCTGACACCAGCGATAGTCCACAAAATATCGGTGGCATATACTCTGTGCTTTGTTAAAAGCAAATTCCAACTATTTCGTTTAAAGCGTTGTAACAAAAAAGTTTATCTTTTATTCTTGTATTTTTAATACTAAAAATCCTGCGTCGGGTAAGAAATAATGTTAATTGTTAACAAAAATTCTACTAAAATTGCATTATTCGGAGTTGGTGAGTTTGTAATCCAATAACTAACAAAATGCTGGCCTAATCGTATGTATGTTAAAGTTTCAGGCAGTAGGTTTTTTAGAATCTAATTTCTACATGCTTCCTAGCCTATGAAATATCCGCTTGTTGCGTGTGTATCTATCATATCTGTGCTGATGCGGTATTATGCACAAACTGCCTTTTGACCTTCAGATTTTGACCAATGAGCAGGCTTGTTTCGAGGGGCCTTCGTCAAACTGCTTATCAGCTCTCCAAAGACTTTTAACTTTAGACATTGTACGTGTGACAAATATGTAATGCAAAAGTTTTTTATTACTGGTGGACCTACAATCCCGGCCAAATCTTGCTGGGCTGCCCGCTCCCCGTCAATAAACCTTTTCACTCTAATATAATAATTTATGTAAATAAGGCCCGTGCTGGATGCCTACAATCATTAGTTATTTTCAAATAAATAAGATACTTCTTAATAATTTAGGAGTAAGTATTTTTGATATCTGCAAATGATGTATCCTACAGTTAAATTCAGTGGTTTTTTTAAGTATAGTTACATGCACACTAGTCAACAAAGTGCCAAATTACAGCGTAATGCGTGATGCAAAAAGAGACCAACTTTAAATGTGATGTTTTCAAAACATGAGGCTTTTTTTCCGCGGACAAATTTGTCTCTCTTTTTGTGAAAACAGTGACGAAATGTTTGCCAAACAGTTTTACAAGGCATTTCACCTCAAATAATGGAATAATTCTGCTGTGTTCAGGTGCTGGCTATCGTGGTCATACGCAAAGGCATGGATTACCTCTTCACTCAGGCGGAGCTGAGTTTCCTTGATGACGTCATACCGGAGAGCCAGAAGACTCAGAGAGAAAATGAAGATAAAAAGATGAAAGAGGAATTCGAAGAGGTACATCGTAAAGCATGATATTTGGAATCAGGTGTACAGCAACTGCGAATGGGAATAGGACATTTTGTGAAAACGTGTGCAAACGGTTTTGATGCACTTGTGTGTGAAAATGTGTTAACTAATGTACTAACCTTGCTGTGCGAACTTGCAAACAAAAGACGTCCACACAAACCAAAAACCTTGTGTGGACTAAATTGCCCACGTCCACATAAAGATCTCTGGAGTTAAAATGGGTTCGGGTTATATTTGAGCAAAGTAAAGAGGAAACCTTCAGGGTATAACAGTCGCAAATGTGGGTAGAAATGTTTTTCATGGTGTGAGGAAAACTAGTATTTTGTTAAAATGTAGGCAAGGATTCTTAACCACACGGATTCAAAGGAATGTCCACACAAAATATGTAATGTTTCCCACTTGTGTGAAAAGTTGTGCAAATTGTTTGAAAAAGTGTAAAAATCGGTTTCTTATTTGTATGAAAAGATAAACAAATTGTGTGGAAAGATATTTTTAAAAACAATTTCCTACCTAGTTGTGTAAAAAGGTATGAGTGAAAAGGTGAAAATAGTTTCCCACTAAAAACGTATGAAAAAGATTTCCCGCTTTTAAAAAAAGTGTGAAAATCAGTTTTCCCACTTGAAAAAAACATTTCAGATTTTCCAATTAGCTACTTGGAATTTGCAAATGTTATTCAACAAGACCGTTCAATCAATGATCAATCAGATCTCGTGGATTGTAAGCAGCCCGTTATCATTAACATAACCACAAAACCCGGATGATGGACCATGTGGCCAGCTCACTGCGTGGGATGGGCGCGACATACCAAGAGTGTGCCCACACTGCGTGCATAATCGATAATTGAACGTTGCATATATAGCACAGCCTCGCATTCAAGGCTACTTTCATATAAATTGATTAAACACAAAGGTGAAACTCCGACGTCATTGGTGTTTTACAGACGCAATTTGATAATGCTATTCTTATGAATAGTAAATTGATTAAAACAGTTGGAAAAAAAAGTCGGCCCGCTTTTACACCCCAACTTTATCATACATGTACTACATGAAATGTCTAGTTTATCTCTCATGGTAATGGTATTACAAAAACGACTAAAAATAGAATAGTCAAAAGTTTGAAGGGACATTACGCCGTGAAATCCCCTAAAATATCATGTTTTGGATTGTTTTACTATTTCAAAAATCTGCTTAAAAGGAAACCAACCTAATGTCTTACTGGAGAAATAACGAAAAACGAAAAATCGCGGTTGTTTTAATCGAACACGACGGTGTACACAATGTGTTTTTCCTGTCGTTTTTATTTAATGTATGATACACGTTGTGTGTGTCACATAAATTACACACAGCACCAATGTTTCTAAATTCGGTACCCTGTGGAGACCTGAACACAGTAGGGACAGTGGGAGTCAAAAGGTCTCTAAAGGGTATTTTCTAGAGATGAATAGGTCTCCACTAGGATTTTTACAAAATAAATTTTTTAATTTTACTTAAATCGCTTAAAAAATAAGGTTAGGATGTGGGTTAGGGTCAGGGTATAATATATAGGGTATAATAGGTATAATGGATCGACGTTTTAACCCGGGAATTTAATTGTGGTTGAAATAGGAGCCTTTTGAAAAATGTGCTCGACTTTCTTACCATTGTCTACACGAGAACAAAGAGATATCTCCGCAACTGAAGGATACCGATGGTTGTGTGGATGTATATTCTACTTTTAAGTGCTTTTTCTGATCAACATCATTTCGTTTAAAACCTTATGCTAGGTTTCCACTGTCCTGCGATCTTTACGAACGCCACGATTGGCCATTCGTAGCTGATCGTAACATTTTCGTTCCCTTTTCTGAAATGTTACGTTTGAATACGAGTTGATGCGAGTCGATACGTTCTGGTACGATTTGGTGCGCTTGGATGCGATATAGTCACGATTGGTCAATTTCAAGTGACACGATCTGTCACAATCTGGTCTCCCGTTCAGATACGATCAGATACGTTACGATAGAATTGTCCCGATTGAGTCGCGATTGGGTCGCGATTGGGTCCCGATCTGACACGATCACAGCACGATCGGGGTCCCCGGATTTGGGACGATCTGGTACGTTCCGATACGTTCCGATACGTTCCGATACGATCATCACGAACCGATGCGCTCTGTTGCGATCAGATATGATTGTGGTCACGATGTCTTTCACGATCGGGATCGAGAGTGATCACGATTTGAGCCACGATTGGACCCCGACGGGTATATATACAGCCCGACTGACCATAGACTTCATTGTTTCTTGAACTTTTACAGAGTTAAGACTACAACCCACAATCAGATCGCAGCACATCTTAACAGAGGTGGTGTCTGTCTTGTCCAAGGTTGATCCCGATCACCACGATTTGGAAGCACGATTAGATGCGATCTGTCGCGCTTTGTTACGATCCATTACGATCTGATGCGATGATCACGATTGAAAATTAATCGTGTTGATCGTAGAAAATGTTTGAACCGTCCAAAATCTTCTACGATCAACACGATTGCCACGACTGACCTCAAGGTCTGATAAGATCTGATAGGATCACCACGACTACTCTACGATTAAGACCATGATTTCAATCAAGGCGCGAATCGTGATAGTGGGAACCTAGCATAAGACCACGATTTCAATCATGGCGCGAATCGTGATAGTGAGAAACTAGCATTAGTCACAGCCAGGTTTTCAAACAAGATGAAACCTCTTTACCACTGATTTCGGTCGTGCAATTGTCCAAGACTACCCACAACCACCCGAGACTTGTGGCACGACTTTTCTAAAGATTGCATCCTGGTCGTAAGTAACGTATCTCCTCCTAGGAAATGGGCTTTAACAATTCAACATTTAATTTCTTTCTTTCCTTTAGGAAACACGAGCACGGTCTGGTACCATGACTATAGCACTGGAGAGTGGCCAAATGCTGAGTATTCCTGCTGGTAAAGTCACCTTTAATCCTGCTGGCAGTGATGATCAAGAAGACGAAGCCACTCACGCGGAGGCCATGCATGGAACCACTCATGTACTGCGTAATTTCTCGGGCGGCTCACAGCCTCGCCATAGGTCAGTTGTTCAGTTTCAGGAAAACGGAACGTAAAGCACCAGTCACACAGACCCGTTCTGCATCCCCTGTCCCTATCACGACTATTAAAAATAGCGGGAATGATCACAGAGCACGGGAATATGGACTGGATAGGAAATGTATATTTCGTGAAAAGGTCAGCATCGAGGTGACAGGATATGCAAGACAGTAACCCCGATTGTCCAGGCGGATGGAACGGGAGGGGTTAAGTCGGGATACTTGTCTATAATGGAACGGTATTGGCACCGCATAAGGACGGGAGAAGAATGGAATAAACGGAAAAGAGACTTGTTATTAGACGAGCAACAATAATTATTGATTGTTGATTTCTATACAGTCTAAATCTCGTCTTAAACAATATTCAATGGTTGTGATAGGGATGAACACGTAGATCGGCTCTGTGTGACCACGGCTTAAGATGGCATTAGCACTTCGTCAGGTGTATCCTACTTTTAAAGTATAGTTTTCCCTATGTAAGGAAAGGTTTTTAAAACTAGAAATATCGTTGGAATCCCTCTGTCTCCTGACGACGCCCAGAGCATACTGTCCGAAACGTTTATTTTTCTCCGGTCCTTTTAAAAACCATACATTTCAAGGGGTGTTTGTTTGTTTTTTTTGTTTGTTTTTAGACGCAATGCACCGAGCAACAGCGTAGGCGCCGTGGACGACCCAGGGAGCGACACCCATATAGACATGCCGCAGGACAAAGTCGGAGAGCACGAACTTGACACGCACTTTTAAACTATGCAAATAATATTATTAATATTTTTAAACTGATGAGCTGTGATGATTAATCATACTTTATAATCATGTATATTTGTGTTACCTCTGGCTATATCATGAAGCGTAAAATGCAGTTCGATAGCATGTGCAATAATATTGCTTCTTTGTATAATGCAATAAGGACATTTCGGAAAAGTTAGTATAATATTGTAATTTTTTGTTAATGCAAATTCCCATCACAAGGCCAAAGGCCACTCTAGGTGGGGGTTATTAGAGTAAAGTGTGGATGAACCAGCTTCTCACACTGAATAAAAACATTCTAATCTCTTCGAACATGCTTTTCGTTTCAGGTCGTATACAAAATGTTTGTGAATGGGAGGGTTACAATTTGGTTATGCTAAAATATCCGCGGCCTTTCGCATTTTCTAGTCTATGAAAAAACCACTATTGCAAAACAAGCCTCTATCATGCGAGTAGATTCGGCAATATTATGCCAACAAAAATAATAAATTGCAAATCGACCTGCAGATCCTGACCTTTCAGAGGGTCTTTGGTAAGCCAGCCAATTGACCAATCAACAGCCTTGGAAGAATTGCTGCTCGAATTGACATCACTGTGTATTTTCTAACTCCGCTCCTATTGGCGGTGTCAGTGCTCACATACATGTCAGATGTTTGTAGAGTGGCTCTGCACACATGTACGTCTGATAATCCTGTAAACTACCATTTTCTTGTTATTATTTATTATTAATTATTTCTAATAAGGAAACCAAGGGTCCATCGACAATGAGAAAGTACAGTTGAGTTTTGGAGGTGGGAGGAAAACCCCTGAAGAATATCCTTGGAAATCTGGCAGGGACTGACAACCCACATATTGGCCCAGGTGGGATTCAAACCCGGGTCACAGCCTGAGAGGTAGCTGAAGGCGAGAAAAGAACCGCAATGCAAGCCTGACTTCCCCTCCTTAATTAGGGGTTATCATCCGCCCTCTTTCCATCGCCGTCCTCTTTCCATTGCCGTCAAATCATATCGTTTTAAAATCTATAATGTGTTTTATTCCTTATTTATGTATGAATTATTTAATACCTAAATTGACATGAAACTTGGATTAAAAATTGGCTGTTATAATTGTTTTATAAATTGGCTGCAAAATTTAAGCCAATTCAAGAGTAAACAAATGAACAAATGGCGTTTTGTGCTTTTGTTTGCTCTGCAGACTCGTGCATACTTGTTAAACGAGTTTTAGGCACCATTGCAGTCACTTACTTCCAAAGCCTTATTTTAAACAAAACATGGAGACTCAAAATGCATGGAGTCAAAATAGGTTGCCTGTTACTTCAGTTATTTGTTATGATATAACAATAACTTATTTCCTTTGAAATAAAGTTTATAAATTTATCGTTTCTGTCTATTAACCGAGGTATTACAAAATGCAATTAATTTAATGGTAAAAATTCAACAGGTAATTATTTTGTATGTGATATATCTTCTTCTTCTTTTGTCTAACGAAAGTATTACATTTTACAAACTTGGAGAATGTAGATTAATTAACAGGTATTTACTTTATATTGTATCTAGAATGAAAAATAAAATAAAAAATTGCCTTGCTTGGACGATGAGGTCATTTTTTTGCCCTAGTAATAGCGTCATAATTCTGTGGGTTTTTTTCAGTTACCGTTCTTATGAAAGCAAACTTCGCGGTTGTTTTAAATAAGTTTTTTTATGAATGGTTAACGTCAAAGGAAGGGTTAAATTGTAGTGCAAGGTACTCACAGTCGGCATAAGGTGGCTGAAAAGGTGTATGTTTTATACACGATATTTTTAGTCTCATAGCAACTGAAACGTTAACAATCCTAAGATCTTAAAGGGCTTGTGTACTGGAATTCTTTGTTAAAGGCAATTCTTCAAAATATCCCTTTTTTTGTTTTGTTTTTAAAGGCGTCTAATTGGTGTAATTTTTTTGTTTTTTACATTTATGAAGAAACACTTTAAGACTTAGTTGTTGAACAACCCGGGTTGTTTAAGTGCCCTAGCTGCTTAATATAACAGTATGTCCAAAAAGTAACCAACCCGAATTGTTGTTCAGAACTTACTTGGTGTACTTTTATGACTCCAAACTCCCTATGAAATTATTCCTTCTGGCATGCTGTCAATTTGAGGGAAAAAAATATGAAAGAAATTATTATAATGCGTCACGGAGACACATTTTAGGTAATTTTCATTTGTAGTTGGTTCAAAGTAAAAATCTTAGAATATTATTTCCTTGGAATATACAGCATTCACAGAGCTAAAACTTCACAAAGATAGCTGTAAAGCATCATTCTTTAGATGGTAAGAACTTGTTGCTTCATTAAATGATAACAAAACCACAACTGACAAATGGTAATCTATCGTACTATTTAAACAACCATCAACCTGTGATTTAATTTAAGGTTTTACATCAACTTCAGCTTGACAAGTCATCAGAATTGTACAGACACGAGCGTTGCTTTCACTATGTGGACCGTACCGTACCTCCTAAGCCGAAACAAAAGATGTCCACAAGAATACACAAACTGAAAACCTTGTGTGGGCTTTTGTTTGTACTTTGTTTGTACGTTTTTGGAAGGCCTCGCGTTGGTTTTGACTTTCTGTCAATCGTGGACCCTATATTATTAGGTAAACGTAGGACAATATATTGTCCTACGTTTACCTAATAATAATAATGGAGCATTTATATAGCGCGTTTAACAACGATCAAAGCGCTGTATAGCATAGACATAATACTAATTATAAGTACAGAAAAAAAATGCGGAAATCAAGGGGAAGTGAACGATATATGAGGGGTCATATATCGTTCACTTCCCCTTGATTTCCGCATTTTTTTTCTGTACTTATAATTAGTATTATGTCTATGCTATACAGCGCTTTGATCGTTGTTAAATGCGCTATATAAATGCTCCATTTTGCAAGATGATATAAGAAACAGATGGGTCTTGAGCAGTTTCTTGAAAACAGACAAAGAAGGTGAAAGACGGATGTCATATGGAATTTTCTTCCACTCCATGGATAGAGAAGGCTTTGTCACCAGTGCTTTTTTGTGTTTATAGCTAAGTGTAGGCGAGATGTTGAAGACCTGTTGAAGACCTAAGCCCCGCCCTACCTGACTGATACAAAGAGAGCAAGTCAGTCAGTTAGGGTGGGTTTTCACGGGGCACGCGAACGATTCGCGAAGGATGCGAATGCCGAAAAAAATTGCAAAGTCCAACGTTCGTATTTTAGGCTCCAAACGTTCGCTAAACATGCGCGGGGGTTCGGAAGCGTAGTCATTTGTTCGCGATAGTCGTTTTTAGTTTGGCGGGAATTTCAAAAAAGTTTGAAATATCTTGCGAACGTTTCTAGCATTTCGGGTCGTGATTTGCTCGTGATTTGCCCTCGAAAATGTCTTAAAAGCTTCGGCATTATGCGCACGACCTGCGCACGACCTTCTCACGACGTGTGTGATGTTTCGCAAAATCTTCGCGAAACCTTAAACAGATTCCGACAGTTTGGAGAATGTCTTGCGCATGACTCGCGAAAGCAGCGAAGTGCGTCTGATCATTTCTTGAGCTATTCACGAACTGTTCGCGTACTTCTTGAGAACAGGTGACTTCGCCAAAGAAGCAAACGCGAGCCTTTCGCAAGATAATTGCGCGACATATGTACGAATGTCGCATGAATGTCGCACGACGTTCATTATTCGCGAAATATGCGCGAAAAGTTCGCATGTGTCGCATGTGTCGCAAAATGTCCGCACGAATGTTGCCCGAGATTTGTGCAACATTCGTGTTGTTCGCATTTTAGTCGCATGTTTTTCGTGTATGTGGACTGGCCATAGTTCGGCAACGCTACACACGACATTCGCACATGCATGTACGTTGCGAGAGCTACGCACAAACTGCATTGTCGCGATATATTGGAAGGAAAACTTCTGCGAATGTCCGACTTTGGCATTTTTTCGGCATTCGCATCCTTCGCGAATCGTTCGCGTGCCCCGTGAAAACTCACCCTTAACCAGTTCGCGCCGGGATTATTTTAACATCGCCGAGCCGAGGGGCGGGATTATTTTTAACGAAACTCGATCCGAAGCGGGTTCAGGCTGATAGTGCCGGGAAGCACACCCACGCATTTCCGGCATTGTTGGCTGCTGACATACATTTCCGAACTTGAACTTGGCGTGTTTATGCGTCATCCGTTTTTAATTTGGGGAAATGTTTGCGTTTATATACGTCATCTGGCGCGAACTGGTGGAGAAGCCATGTCATGCTGTGATTTGTAAACATAAACAAGTAATTTGAACAGAATACGGGGTTCCGTCGGTAGCCAGTGTAGTTGTTGAAGGAGGAGGAGTGAGGCGTCAGCAGAGCAACTATAGCATTGAAAATGAGTCTGGCTGCGCGGTTCTGGAGTTTTTGTAACCGGTTTTTCTCGCCTCGACTGATACCGTATAAGAGAGAATTGCGGTAGTCTACGCGAGATGTGATAAGACAGCGCACTGCATGGTCACAGGTGTTCGAGGCCCGGTTGCAAGTGCTGTACTAAGTTACGAACGAAAATGGGTTGCACCGTCGATGTCCTACGACATGTACTAACTTCCTTGCCGTACGCAATCTGACTTACGTGTGGTGTAAGACAACTTTCGTGCAACCGAAAGAAATTACGACACAACTGCTGCACCATCACAACTTACGCATTAGTAGAGTTCGTGCGTCTTAGACCGTCAATTACCGTTGTATGCAAACCTAGCCAATCAGCACTTGCGAGTGTTCATGACATCAACGGTGCTTGCGTCCCACCCAATGAACTATCGGGACTGTACCTTAGCTTATTGTTATTCATAATATAAGGCCTGGCATACGATTTACATGATTATTCTAACATTAGTATACACGCCCTCCTCCCGCTGGTTACTGACACTGACATATGGCGTTTGCAATGACTCCCCGCTTCTATTGCTACAAGGTACAGTGGGATACGTTAATAGGCCTATGGCGGGAATTTTAATGGTACGTTGATTTTTTAACGTGCGGGTTGTCAGGATCAAACCATTTCAAATGCAGGGAACACGCGCACGCCTGCTAGTTGCAATATGCCAAGTAATAATAACCAAGCCCTAGGGGTGTTTCTCAATGGAGCCCCTTGTACTTCAGTTATTACAGTCAGTGTGGTAACATTGTACCCTAAAATGGGAAAACCTTGGGCAATATTTTCAGACAATTTACAATATATTTCTGCATATTAAACCATAATGTTGTATTTTCCGTGTTATGTTTTACAATAGAGTTGGGTTTGAGCCAACAAATAGTTTTTGACCGTAAACAAAATTCGGTTGAACACGAGAAAACTACAAATACAAATTGTTTTATTTTAAATGCAGAATTGGGGGTAACTTTGGCCACCACACTATTATGTAAAAATATCGATTTGATCCCTCAAACACCCCAGAAATTCCTGAAAAGATGCTAAAATTGACGATTGCCCTCTATAAACACAATGAATGGAATAAGTTTCCAGAAGCGTATTGTAAGTTTTATACTCATTGAAACAAATTCAGGGTTGGGGCAACTTTAGTCAGATGGTTTGGGGGAAAACATTTATAAAATATCACATAAAATCCAGTTTGATGTTATTTTTCAACTCTTTCTTCATCATTAGTCCAGGAAAAATAATGTTTGACCTCACAAAAATTGCAACAACTTTTTTTCACCACAATGCATTTCTAAAAGTCTCTTAAAATTCAAGTGGTGGAAATATGACTAATTTGCATAAATCGTTGATCCCCGCCGCGTACTATATTTATCCCTATATCTTGGTATATATTATTTTGTGTATTTTTTGAAAAGTTTATTTTGGTGATTCTACTTACATATCCCTACGTTAATAACATTTTCTAAAGCATATAAGTGACTGGATAATTATGAGAACATAGTAAGTATCCAAAATTATAACTTCGTGACCCGCGTACATTACACTGTTTCCAGATATCATCGAGTAGTCAGTATTGGTGAACTTCAAATTCACAAAGTTGCTTACTGGCACAGTTATCATATTAAAACCTATATGGAAAATCATATGAACAATGATATTATTGTGATATTTAGCTCAGCAAACAACAACTGGGCTAAAACAACTGATGTGTCCATAAATTAAGCGGAAAAGTAGTTAAAGGGATGTCTAACATGGGATACTTGAACAAGTTCAAAGAAATCCCCAAAATACATGTTAACGTAGATTATTGTAAGCACCACAAATCTTTAATTTGGGGGGTTTCCTTAAACTTGTTCAAGTCCCTCACCTTAGGCAACCCTTCACCTATCTCTTAGCCTACTTTATAGACACACATTTTATTTCCAGTTGTTGTTTGCTGGGCTAAATATCGCACTGTTATCATTGTTCATATGATTTAGGATAGGATAACCGTGCCAGTAATGCCTGAAAGCCTGGATTACTTTTGCCCCGGGCGCCGTACGATAAATTAGTCTACGATTATTCGTAGACATCGTAGGAGGCTACGGGCTACGATGTTTGTGTTTACATTATCTACGAGCATCGTGCCATTTATTGTATTGGCCCTCGGGGGCAGGCCGGGGCAAATCCGTACAGAGGCTGCTCGGAGATTGTACGGAAATCGTGCAATTTGAATGCAGTAGCCGTGGAGTCTTCGCAGCCTCCGCACGGAAATCGTACGGAGCCCGTGCAGCTTCCGTGCAAAGGTTGCGCGGAGAATGCGCGGTGACCGTACAGCCGCCGTGCCGTTTTTGGGCGTCCGAGTCCCAGTATATAAGGAGAAGCTCTGTGTATGTACATCATCACAAACAACTTCACACTTTTACCGATCGCACATTATAAAATCTAGAAGATCAAGATATACATTGTGTTGCAACAGCAGTACAACACAATGCCTAAATCAAGCAAATGTTGGCGAGGAAAGCAGGGAAGGAAGTCCAAGAAGGACCCACAGCCTGCCGAGGCAGAAGTTGAAAGGCCTGATGACGATGATGATCTTGAAGACCGTGAAGAAGGTGACATGAACGACAAGGTCGTGCAGTTTTTTGAGGACCGGCCCTATTTTTATGACATCGCCCCTGAAAGTTGGGCCAACAAGAAGTTGAAGGATGCGGAGCTGAAGGTGTTTGTAGAGACTATCGGCTGGGACCGTAAGTATTTTCGGTACAAATGAAAAATGAAGAAAAAAATTGCACTCCAAATTTGCTATAAAATATTTAGCAAAAATATTTATTCATTTCCATGAAGACTTTAAATTGTAAAGGTAAAATTAGTTATTCCCATGAAGAAATACATATTTTCACTTTTATGAATTAACTTTCTTTGCCATGTAAAAACTGTATTAATGTCTTGCATTTAATCTTATTTTACCATGAACATTTAAGAACTTTTTTGTTTAATGTGTGCAGATTCCACAGTTCTTCGGAAGTGGAAGAATTGGCGGACAGACTACGGGAAACTCAGGCGCTCTGAGGGCAAGTCTGGTCAGGGGGCGATCAAGAAGACCCGGCTACAGAGGTGGAAGCTGCAGCGTTTGGCCTTCCTAGCCCCGTTTATAGTGCACAGGTCGGGCCAGGGAATCGAGATGGGAGGGGTAAGCATCTGCTTAGAAAATATTGATTCTGACAGACATGTGCGCTATACAAGAACCCACTATCATCATTATCATTATTATTATTATTACTATTATTATTAATAGTAGAAGTAGTAGCAGTATTAGTATAATTATTTTAATTATTATTATTATTATTATTGTGTGTTTTCCTCAACCTGAATTTCCCTTAATTTGTTATCATACATGTTCTATTCTTCGCACATGTTTAAACGTTTATCTGTTGTCTATGCTTTAGGGTACGGATGACGAGGCAACCGAACGGTTCCAAGAGGAGTCAGTCCCCACGGGCGAAGAAGAAAGTTCATGTCCAGGTCCCAGTACTTCAACAAGTATTAAGAGAAAGAAAGTACAGAAGACGCAGTCCGGTGGTGAAGCCAGCACTATCCTGTCACAGCTGCTGGAGGAGAACCGCAAGAAGGACACCGAGCTCGCAATGAAGGTAAGACAACTGTTGCAAATTGCCATGCTTACAGTACTGCTCCCAGTATTAGACTCTTCTGCCCCTACAGAAGCCTTTCTATCTCTATTAAAGTGAACATTGGAAACAAAACTAAATTAATTTCTTTGCCTTTGCGATCACACTTGTTGCATTTCCAAACATAAGCCCCCTCAAAAAAGTTTGGAAACTCACGTATAGCGATGATTATGCCCTGCCAAGAGAAGTATAATTAATCGATCATAATTATTTCCAAACTTTTTTGGGGGGTTTTATAATGGTACATATTTAAAACATTATGCACTTTTGACTTCCCCATGCAGATTGACCAGTTCACGGAGCAGCCATCGGAGAGGGACACCTTTGCTGCGTGGCTAGGTTCAGTCGTCCAGCAGGTCCCCAGTCAGCAGTTCAGGTCCTTTCAGACAGAGGCTTTTGGGCTCTCACTGAGATACTTGCAGTCCGTCAGCATAGATGGCCCAAGGATCATTGAACAAGTCCCCATGGCACGCGCAGCCAGCCACTTTCAGCAGGCAGTTCGCCCCCACTCCGTCCAAGCACCAGCCACTCAACAGTATGGCTCTCAGTTTCGGCACGGCTTACAGTTCCAGACCCCTATACCCCTTCATCAACCCATGCAGCCGCCACAGCAGCAGCCCACGCCCATGTCCCAGTCGTTCGTACCACATCCATACAGACGCAGCTCCGCTGGTTCCACAGCGAGTATTATCTCCCAGGCATTCTCATCCATCAATCCGGACGACACAGACGCAGACGATCGCTCAACAGCCTCAACCCCAGTCTTCAACATGAACATCGACAGTGTAGCCATGGATAGCACCAATGACACATAGCAGTGGCGGATTTAAAGAGGACACTTCCGGCCCGTGCCCCCCTTTTTTTTTGTTATAGAACTGACAACCTTTTTCTTATTTGTTTTTTATAGAACTGACAACCTTTTTCTTCTTTTTTTTTTTTGCTTGTCAGTGAATTTTGGACAAACAGACACCAAAATAATTTATGTGATGATTTTTTTTTTTTTTTTTGTATGTCAGAAAATGATCTGAAATATGTGCCGTGCCCCCCCCCCCCCCCCCCCCCCCCCCACTTTTCCAAAATTCTGGATCTGCCCCTGCAAGTAGTACAGCGAAAGTGAATCTTAGTGGATATTATGTTCCTCATGATTAAAACTACTGTATGTATGATGACTACTTGTTTTTGAAGAAGTGCTGATGTGATACAGGTTGTGGGTTCGAGTCCGGCCTGGGACTATGGTGCGTGTGCCCTTGGGCAAGGCACTTTGTCACTCATTGCTTCTCTCCACCCAGGAGTAAATGGGTACCTGTGAGGGCAGAGATGGTTATTGTGGTTGATTTAGCTGCTTTGCGCCGAAATGGCAGCATCGAGCTGTATACTCCCCAGGGAGCTGAGATGGTATTTGGAATGTTTCATGGGCCCAATGACCGGGGTAATAATAAAGCGCTTTGATACACCCACATAGTGGGAGTCTAAAAGCGCTATATAAGAACTGGCATTATTATTATTATTATTATTATTATATTGTGATGACTAAAATAAAGTGCTATGTGAAATGTGATTTATGTGTTGATCTTTCATTATTTTGCTATAAAGATAAAAGAAATGTATTAAAGTGAAAAAGAAGAAGAAAAGTTGAAGACTAATGGTGAATACTGTAATGAAAAACATCCAACTTTTTGAAAAGATTAATACAGAAAACAACAAAATTCTTAAACTTTTATCTTTTTTTAAACATTCTTCATCAAATTTGAAACTTTTAAATATCACACAAATTTGGACGTTATTCCTTCATGAACAGACTTTTATTGAACAAAAATGTCAAAGGTTTATAAGACCTTCATTGTAATAAACAAAAACTTAGACCCTTTTCCGTAAAATAACAATTTACAACTTATACACAAAGAGATCCAATAGTCCATTGAACACTGTCTATGAAACGTATACACATATAGTTCATAACCAAATGAGCATTATCCGGGACACAGCTCAGTAGTTATAGTTGAGTGCTGCCTCTTGCCAGGGAACGCTTCCTGCCTCGCTGTTATAGTAGTACTTGAGTTGGGTCCTCAGCATCTTTCCAGCACGGTTCTCTCTAGGGCCTCGCCGGGCTATTTCGACCTCATCCATCATGGCACCATCCCTCCAGGCACCTGGCACGATGCCGCTGTCTGCGTCCTCCGCGTCGAGGTCTGCGTTCTGCAGCGCCGGGTACCTCATCCTCATAATCTGGTGCAGAATGACACAGGCCCTGGTGATGGAGATGGCGTTCTTGGGCATGATGGCCAGGGTTGTCAGGAGGCACCTGAACCGAGCAGCCAGGATGCCAAAAGCGTTCTCCACTACTCTGCGTGCACGGGAGGTCCTGTAATTGAAGATTCTCTCGTCATTGTTCAGGTACCGATGGGAGTAGGGCTTCATCATGCTGGGCCGCAGCGCGAAGGCATCGTCCCCCACGAAGAAGTAGGGAGTGTCCTGGTCATCGTGGGGCAGAGGGTCAGGGTCGGGCATCCCCAGCATCCCGGCATCTATCTTCCGCTTCAGGCTGCACCCGTTGAAAACCCCAGCGTCTGACATGAAACCTCGGGCCCCCACGTTCACCCACATGAATTTGTAGTCCGCGTCAACCACGCCAAGGAGAATGATTGAGAAGAAGCCTTTGTAGTTGTAATAGGCGCTGCCGGACTTCCTGGGCTTCTTGATGCGGATGTGCTTGCCATCAATGGCGCCCAGGCAATGGTGGTAGTTCCAACGTCTGGAGAAGGCGCTGGCCACCTCCCGCCAGCCATCTGGGGTCGTCGGCATCGCCAACACCTCGTCCTTGTACTCAGCTACAATTTCATGGCATACCTCGGGAACCAGCACGGAGATGGTGCAGCAGGCCACTCTGAAGCTGAACCCCAAACTGTGGTAGGAGTCACCAGTGGCAAGGAACCTCAGCGTTATAGCCAGCCTCAGGCCTGCAGGCAAACCTGGACGGCAGTCTTGGTGCTTGGAGATTCTGGGGGTCAATCTGTCTACCATCTCCCGGAACATGGGTGGCTCGATTCTGAGGTAGGCTTTGAAGTCCCCACGCGACTCCCGCATCAGCTCCTGCATCAAGGTGTCGTAGTGTCCCAGTGTGACCCGTCTCAGCAGCCACGGCTTTACCCATACCGTCCTCTCCCTGTGCCCCTGTCGGGCCTGCTGCTCTTCCAGGAAGACCAGGGCTGCAATGATCGCCTGCTGCTCATTTCTTCTGATCTGCCTCAACTGCAACTGGAGGTACGCCGCTCTGAGCCCGATGGGTACTAGTGATATCAACGGCATATTTTTCTGCTTTGACCGAGACGAATGATGAAGAACTGCTGGAGATGACCAATATATACCCATCTGAAAATGTTTGGCCCGTCTCAAGGCGGCTGCACGGCCATGGTGCGGGAGCTGTGGGGTTGCCGCGGGATGACTGCTCCATATCACGGATACTGCACGGGCAGCGAGCAGCAACCTTGCGATAGCTGTGCAATGGCCGTGCGAATGCCCCATGAGTCTACAATCTCTGTACGATTTTTTTTGCCCCCATGTTCACCGAAAAATCGTACGTTTGCTGCACAATCAGTGCGAGGGCTCCGGGCGATGCCCGTGCGGGAATTGTGCAATGCCACCTACGACATGTATACGGGCTACGGGCTTACGATTTTTTCAAAATTGTTTAACTTCTCGCGAAACAAAATCGTAAAGGCTGCGGAGCCCGTGAATCCGTACGAAAATCTCACGGCCGCCTCCTGCCTCCGCACAGAGGCCGCACGGAAAAGGGGATACGGGCAGGATACGGGCTCCGTAGACTAATCGCAGGCCAAATGTAATCCAGGCTTAAAGTCACATTTGCCACGGGGGCCGTGGGGTCTAAAATATCTACGGCCATGGCAAATAGGGCCGCCGCAGCATTCGCATGGTCACATACTGTAACAGTCACATGTTAGGGTAGCCGCACGGCGTATTTTGAATGTGTGGAGACAGAAAACCTGCGCTGATCGTACGGCCTTTGGAGTGATGGCGCACGGTCGCCTCAGTGCATCCCTGCGGCGGCCGTAGGTTTTTGACAAATACCAAGGCAGACGCAAGTTAGCCGCAAGGCGCCCACAAGGCGGCCGTGCGGCCAGAGTGACGCACGAAAAAAGCAAGGCTACCGTACGCCCGACGTATGGTCGCCGTGGAACCGCTCTACGGCATGGCTACGGGGTGTCGAATTCAGTAATTGCTACGGCGAACCTAGAAATGAAAAAGTTATAACGCCGTGCTATAATCCCGTGGCGACCCCTACGGCCTGTAAAAGATAGGGATACGCCCTAGGGCGACCCTGATGCCACCGCAGATCCTCTGCGGCCGCCGCAGGTATCTCTCAATTTCGGGGGGTTACGGCCGCCGTATCCTAGCCGTTGAACAAATGTGACATAGGCATTAGCAACTTGGTGAATTTGAAGCTCGTCAATACTGACTACTTGATGATATCTGGAGACAAGGTAAATGCGTGCAAATTATAGGGTATAATATTGTAGTCGTTTTGGATCATCACTATATTTTCATAAATATTTAGTCACTTACATGCTTTAGAAAATGTTATTGAAGTAAGGATGTGTAAGTAGAATCACCAAAATAAACTTTGTAAAAAATGAAAATATATACCCAAATATGGGAATAAACATATTACACGGCAAGGATTAACGATTTATGCAAATTACAGACATATTTAGACATATTTCCACCACTTCAATTTTTAGAGACTTTTAATATGTCATTCTAGGGACCTTATAGAAGTGGACTGTGGTGAATTTTTTTTTTGGCAATTTGTGATAGGTCAACAAAACAAAATTAAGTATTTTGACTGGACTACATTTTCATGAATAAAAAACCCGAAATGTTCCAAAATACAAGTAAAATCTAAATTATTGGCATGTAGTGGCCAAAGCTACCCACCATGACAAAGTTGCTCAATGTTACGGTATGTTTACATGCGTCTGTTTATGATGTAAATGTAGGACACATACCTGGCGACACGAAGGTGAATTGGGGTTAGGGTTAGAATCGAGGACGACCTCGATTAAAACCAATGAGAACCGTCGGAAAAAGTTAGTACAAACAAAGGAAATTTTCGAGAGGAACAAAGGAAACTCCTCGATTTACACCATAAACAAACGTGGTTGTGCGTGCACGTATATGGGTTCTTTTCTCTCCACGGGGTGGAAATGGAATACACCAGTTAAGGCATCCGTGTTTTGGTACGTCTGACGGTAGTTAACAAAAAAGGTTTTTGCGTGGAAGGCACTGATAATCATCGGGGACAAACATCCCCTCTGGAAGCTTGGTTTACATACTCTATAATTGGTGTAAGTAATTACCAGGCCTATGTGTTCCCTGGATTTAAAGTGGTTTGATCCTCACAATTACAGCTCGCATGTTGAAATTATCCCATTGAAATTAAAGGCATGTACAGCACATGTACGTATCCAATTGTACCTTGTAACAACATAAGTGGGCCGGGCGTCGTTTAAAGCGCTGTTGTATAGTGTGTCAGTCACCAGCGGGAGGAGGGCGTGTATGTAACAATAATTATAATAATCATGTAGATCGTATGCTAGGCCTTATTACGAATAACAACAAGCTAAGGTACAGCTAGTCCCGATAGTTCATTGGATGGGACGCAAGCACTGCTGACTTCATGAACACTCGCAAGTGGTGATTGGCTAGGCTTGCGTACAACGGTAATTGACGGTCGATTTGTCTCACCGATTTAAAAGCACCTTTTATGAGGTTAGGATTTTTATATTGGACGTCTTTGGTGGTCCCGTCGGGCACATCATTACATCCATGATACATGTAACTTCGCGGGCCTGTGGGCGCCGGTGAGTCGAGTCAAAATTGTAACGGTGCACTGTACTGTAGTCTACCTCCACTAAAATTGTACCAGTACTTTTTATAGCTCCGGCCATGGTAGTATCCATGGCAGTTTGTTTGTCATTGTGCTAGTATCGGTCGCACTCACGGTATTTAATTTTACAATATTTAACGTTAGCAAAGCTATGGAACGCCGTAGCAGACATAATTAGTCAACTCGTGCCTGTGTCACGTTGAACACCGTAACGCTGCGACGTCAAAAACCGTAACGCTGCGAGGTCAAAAACCGTGTCTCCCTCACGTTCGAGCCCAAAAGTGTAACGCTGCGACGTCAAAAACCGTACCTGCAGACGTTCGAGCCCAAAACCGTAACGCCGACTTCAATAAAACCGTAGCGCCGACGTCAATAAAACCATAACGCCGACGTCAATAGAGAGGTTTCGCATGCGAACGGATACGGTTAGCTTAATAGTCTTGGTGCAAGACGTCCCTGTTTTGTATTTCCACAAATTTCCGCTAATAGAGGGCGCTATCACTCCACCAACCGCTATCACAGGAACGTCTTGGGAATCTTGTGAATTCTGCTCGGGAAATTCCGAGCAGAATTCAGTGTGCGTACGCATACATTATGACGTAGCTTGTATACCCGATGAGCGCGTGCGATGAATCATTCAAGTCATGAGTCTAGTACCTGCACGTCTGCATGATTTAGTTCACGTTGTATGCGTAGACTTCAGCGGAACGGTACCATTCTGTATAGCTGTATTACCAATGCACTTATTGCTGTTAGTGCGCGTGCGCTCATATTTTATTGCCGTTTGTTGAATTATGCATTTCTTGTTCAGTAAGACCACGCCCTCTTTCACCACAAGATTCCCAAGACGTTCCTGTGATAGCGGTTCGTGGGTGATAGCGGTTGGTGAAGTGATAGCAGGGACGTCTTGCACCAAGACTATTAGCTTAACGGATACTTCATCAATTTTCGCGGACTTATGACGTCAGAGTTTCTCACTATCCGCTAACCGTGTACAAGGCACGGATATCTCGCTCGCTAATAAAGTATAAAACGCGTACGGATAGTTAAACGTACGCGTACGCGTATCCGTTCGTATGCGAAACCTCTCTAATAAAACCATAACGCCGACGTTAATAAAACGTAACGCCGAAGTCAATAACACCGTAACACCGACGTTAATAAAACCAAAACGCCGACGTCAATAAAACCATAACGCCGACGTCAATAAAACCATAACGCCGACGTCAAAAACTTTTCCCAAAAAAAATCGTCGATATAAACAGCGCCATCAAGAGACTAGCCACTTATGAGACACTCATGTACTGAGTAATATTATGGCTTCTCTTCACAAACTTTATGTTTGTTTGATAATCTTCTTTCTTTCTGGCACTGTGTGTGCTGACGAAATTGATGAATATCTTGAATCAGTGCTACAGTTGATATTTCAGATTCAACAACAGTATGAGCTGCTTGGCTTTGATTATTTGGAGCGACTGGTTAGAGTTTGGGGAGAACCTTTTAGAAACAAAATATACAGCCCGCGCACATACGTGGCGCGGCTGGCCACGATACGAACTCTCAAAAGGGACATTTTGTAGATGAAGACAGATTTATCACGTACCTACAATGTAAATGCACTTGAATTTGTTGAGGAATTCTTAAAGGTTCTATGCAGACCTTTCGAGGAGAATTGCTGTTTAATAATTTAAAATGTGCCTTGGTGTGTAAGTAACAAGACCAGGGGCCGATTTCACAAAAGACTAAGACCAATCTTAGGAAGAGTAACTCTTCCTAACTTGCAACAGATCCAATGCAAGCTAAGATGAGTTAGTCTTCCTAAGATTGATCTTAGTCTTTTGTGAAATCGGCCCCTGGGGTGATAAAATGGCATAAAATGACATTAATTATGCTTAATCACCGTAAATGTAATTGGCCCCCTCATTAACATGTTCAAACACTGACAAATGGTGGCGCTGTTCGTGACGAACATTCGGCAACCCCCAAAAAGAAACAAAATTATAGTCTGGTACCTGACAATACGTCTGGACACTAGATAAGCCCCGTACGATGCCGCTTCACGGCGTGCGTACAGCATGCGATCCACGTACGTAAATACATGTACAATGTACAATGTACATCTACACACTGTACATGTACATGCGAGATGCCATGCACGTCCACGCGGGTACGCACGCAGCAGGTTTTGTTTAGACATGGCGAGTGAAGACGACAGTTCGGGGCCGGGGAGCGCATATTCCACAGAATCGGACGAAATATCCGCTTTTTGGCTTGCCAGAAATATTGTTGGCACTGCAGTTCAGGTTTCAACAACCTTTTAAATTTCATGCCAAACGACTCGTACATATTTTGCTCGAAGAAATCCGGCTCGAAGTGTTCGCTGCATAGCGTGGAGCTTGGTGTCGGGCCTGTCCACTTCGCCCGAGTCAGCCGGACTTTGGCAGTCCAAATCCGTCTATATTTTGGATCAGTTGGAAATGTGTGCATGCTCACGCCATCTTTGTTGGTGTTGCTGCAACCTGCAGCAACACATCTGGCTGGCATTCTTCTTTTAAATACGAAAACTCGGAACAATTCCTTTGACAATAACTTAAGTCGACCATCGACTAAATGATTTTGCATCGATACACGTGGCACATGATGCATGCATGCACGGGCACGCTGGTCGCGACGTCGAAGTCTTCCCGAACATACGTCACAATTATGCAAATTTTAAATTTTAATAAGCTACCATTCTAGGGGCGGGGCCGGTTTCCCAAAGCACTTTATTATTATTTTTCTCATATTAATTACCCCAAAATAAAACTTTTATAAACTGAAAATCTCTCAATTAGTTATAATCTTTCATTTAAACTAATAAAAACCACATTTCTAGGACCCTTTAGGAAAATACCTAAATCTGAAGTAAATTTTAAAGACATTTCAGGAATATACGAAAACATAAAGAATTGTGTGTTTTAATGAAAACTGTGGCCAGCCCAGGCCGGATTTGGGATAGTTGTGTCTGTGTTGGAGGCCGGGGGGGGGGGGGGGGTGGCAAAGCATTATTTCGCAAAAAAAAAGTCTATTGAGCTGCACATCACAGCAGCGGGTTTCGGCCAACTCGGTCACAGTCAACTCGGCCCCGGGTCCAAACGTATATTGTCCCTCGGGGACTGAGTTGGCCTGGGAACGCGTTGAGTGGGACCGAGTTAGTTTGGAACCGAGTTGACCTGTACCCCCCAGCAATCTGCGTATGGCACTGTTCATTTTTTCTAGAAAGGTAGTACACGTTTCTAAGCAAAAATATACGCCTTCCGAAAAGATAATTGGGTATTTTTGTTGTGAATTAAAATGATAAACATTTAAGGAAATAATATCAATTCAATGGATGCACACTGCGTATACGTTTAGTGCAGCGGCCGATTTCACCAATGTTAGGATTAATCCTAGGAAGAGTAACTCCTCCTAACTTGCAATAGATCCAATGCAAGTTAGGATGAGTTACTCATCCTAACTCGAGATAGGATTAATCCTAGCGTTTCGTGAAATCGGCCGCTGGTGTACTTGAATAAACTAAATTGTGTGTTTTCACAGACCAATCAAACATTTCATTTCATTCATTATTTTGCAGGATTACAAACAATAAAATATTGTTCCTTGAGCACTGCCAATTGCCAAGTTAACTTATCAAGTTGTCCCCCACCCCCATGATTTTGGGTATCTGCATATTATTGTGTCAGTGCAAAAACCTTGTCAAAAACCTTGTGCTAAATTTGTCAAAATTCCTTTTTTTTTTAATTTGTTTTAGGAAGATTTTCCCATACATTATATAACACGAGTTTCATGGGAAAATATTGCATCGTTATGACATAATTTATAAAATTCATAAGGTCGTATCTCCATTATGAGCAAAATGCGTTAAAGGTAAATTCCAGGTTCAATAATATTTTGCCTAGTCTAAAAGAATATATGGTAACATACCGACTCCGCAGAGAATTTGCTTTGATTTGTTATCGAGAACGACTAGGCCTAGGCTAGACGCCGTCGTGCCGAACTGTTGGGACCTTTGTTGTTCATAATTTACACAAAAGATATCTCACGATGCATTCCTGAAAACTGCCAGATGCACATGTACGCAGACGACTCCACAATAACATGTAGCTCCTCCAGCCGAGATGAAATAGAATGTAGCCTTAACACAGCAATGGCAAATATTAATGATTGGGTTGCCCAAAATAGGTTAACAATTAACGCTACCAAAACTAAGTCTATGGTCATCGGCTCTAAACTCAAGGTTTCTTCAACCCACCTTATCATTGTTATTAATAACGATCAGGTCGAACAGGTTACCTCATTCAAGTGTTTGGGTGTTATAATTGACGATTCACTAACATGGTCTCCTCATATAGATTATATAAAAAACAAAGTCTCTTCTAAACTAGGCATGTTAAGTAGAATCCACCACAACATCCCGAAAAGCAGTCTGAATACTTTGGTTAAAAGTTTTGTAATACCGAGTTTGGACTATTGCTGTACGGTTTGGGGAGGCAGATACAATGCACAAGGTAACTTGCTCAACCGACTGTTAAAAAGGGCCGCCAGATTAATCCTTGGTTGTCCATATCTAACTGCTTCGACTGATATGTTTAATGAACTAAATTGGTTACCTTTTGCCGAGAATCTGTTTCAAAAAAGGTATCCTAGTGTACAAATGCATACATGAATTATGCCCAGAGTACATGGCAAACCTTTTCTTTCATTTTACAAATAGCGGTACAAGGCAAAATGACAATCTTACTCTGAGGGTTCCCATGGCCAAGAAAGAAAGCCTGCGCTCAAGTTTTGCTATTTCTGGAGCCAAAATATGGAATGATCTGCCTAGCCATGTGTTTTTAAAACTAAGCTATTTGAACTCTTAATTGCTTAATTTATACTTTAAACTTTTGTAAGTTTCGTTTTTGGTTTATTGTATAATTGCTTGCAGTTTTTATGCATTTTATACATTTGTACCAATACTGCTTTTAAATCAAAGCTGTTTTATTCTTATCCTTATTCCTATTTTTTTTACTGTTTTATCAGCATTTTAAACGTTGTATTGTTTTTATTTAATGGGTTTACATAGTTATATCACCGTCGTTGTTTTATATTGTTAATACCTCTATACACTTTTTAAGTAATGTAATAGTTGTATTTTTAAACGCAGGGCCCAAATGGAAACCAGTCTTGCTACTGATTTGGATTACCCTGGGTAAATAAAGGAAATAAATAAACTCAAATAATTTGATTTGTATTAGTTCGGCGCAGGGGGGGGGGGGGGGGGGGGGGGGGGGGGGGGGGCCCAACAAAGTGCGCCACCAACGTTGAAATGTATCTCATTTATTCTTCCACGCTCATGAGCTGCACATCTCACACAGTAAATACGTATAGATCGCTACCTCGAAGCGCACCATTGAAACACGTACAAATTTGCTCCGTGCATCGCTCCCCGAATTCAGTGATTCATACAACGTCCGCAAAGCCAGGTACACAGGCACGATCTACACGGAATTTGTTTGGGGAGATGTCATTTTCTGCCATTTTCGTTCGAAAACAACACGATAAAACGCAAGGGGTTCACAGGCCGATTTTTAAAAAAATTCAGTATATCACTGCTATACATCCTTTTTTAATGTATCCATGGAAAAAAATGAATGGGTTCGAAGCACGATTTTTCACAATTTATCGATTATTATTGCCCTTTTTAGGGGAGGTATTTGTTGAAGTCGGTTGGGTATTTGTGCACAATCTCCACGTGGTTCAACGGTACGTCAACGTTAATTTTTTTTTTGACTGGTTTTTCCATTTTCAATACAATTTTTGTCATTGGATGATAAAAATTAAGGTAAATAACCACCTTTTTTAACTACAAAAGACAAGATGTTAAGATATGATGCCAAAAACTCTTTATTTTTCGCGTAAAAAATTGTTCCCCCCTATTTCGAGAATGGACTGTACAACAGCGTTTCGCAATCGCAGCCTCAAAGGGCCCCCCCCCCCCCCCCCTGGTTCGGCGCAACGGCGTTTAGGGGCCATTCAAAATTTTCAATGTTTTAAAATGTCGACTTTTGGTCGAAATTAGTTTGAACCACCAACCCACCCCCAATTTCGATTAATAAAAAAATGATTTGTCATGCATTAAAAAAATCCAAATACATTTACATACACATGTGCGTGTACATGTACATGTAAATGTCCAGTTTAGTGACAGCGTGATGAAGCTGTTGGTCTGCCCCTTTTGCACAGGTGCACAGAACATTTATGCATGTTTCATTTCTGGTTTCTTTTGGACTGTTTTGAGAGAGCAAAAATGACGCGCACACAAAACGTTCGTATGGTGAACAGGAATTTTTTATAATTTGCTTCTGCTCCGTCCAAAAACTGCGGAGATTTGTAGGTCTTTCGCACGTTGTGACATTCATGGTGGCGGCCATTCTTATCGTGTATTGCCGATCTTAGTGTATCTTTATTACAAAATGGGAAACTAAAAGAGTACTAAACATAAGTGAATTAGATTGGGAAGTGAATTAATTAGATTAGATGGGAAGTGATAGAGTTTTTTAGTCAGGTTTTAGCTTAGAGCAATTAGGATTATTATAGGTCATTTGTCGCCTGAATCATTTACATGTAGATAGGCCGTCGGATAATAATTGGGCTCTCGCAGGGCGGGTTCATCTGCGCGTAAAGAAACATTTTTATTAGAGAATTGCAGACGGCCACAATGAGAATATTGTTTTTGTCCTAAGAAAATATTGAATATTTGTTAGATTTGTTTTCAGAAGATAACGGGTTATGCATCCGGAGTAATTGTGTACTTTGTAAGCAAATATAATAAATTATTTGGAAAGAATGTAGTATCCTGATACTACTTCAGCAGTAAAGTGTACAAAGTCTATATAGAGAGTCGTAAACACTTTCTAAGTAAAAGCTAACACAATTGGGAATGTTTTTCAGTCCCATGCAGAGTCATGTAGTTTCAACAGTTTTGCACTGATTGACCTTAATTGAGATGATTAAAAAACAGCGTCAGGTTATGTAGGTCAGCTTTAAACATTTGAGTCGAGTAGTTTTTATTCCAAGTCGTATGTAAACTTCTTACCACAACTGTTTATGTGAACGATATTAGAATGCGTAAGGCCATAGACGATGTGCCCGCTGTTTACATCTGTATTCAAATGTGCCCGTCGGTATGCGCACACACCGTGTTTTGCATAAAATTTGCTTAAAGAGTGACGTCGCAGGTCAGATCACCTTTGAATTATGTGACCTCTGATGTCATCTCTTAACCAAATTTATGTGGTTTATGCAGTTGTTTGTACGATGATTCGCACTCTAAGGGATCACTGGCATGCATTAGCACCGCGTGTACTTGTTAAACAAATTTAGGTTTTCCCGGTCATTTTCGGCAAATGAGCAGCCAATTTAATTTGCATGTATTCGAATTAAAGCAATGTTTCTAGCAAACTATTTTCTAAAACATGAATTGCTAGTACATGTATGTTAATGTCAATCAGTTTTAGAAGTAAATCCATGATATTTACCCGTATGAAATAATAATTCACCTTTTGCACCATAAAAGCTATTAGGGTAAATATAAATGATACAGGGGGAAATATATTGTTATAAGTTTTCAAAAAAGGAGAAATTGTTTGAAGGTCCAAAATGTTATATCTTAAATCCCGCACGCTATCTTCAAAAGTACACATATACACCCTCTGGGCACAGTTGTGCATGTATTTTACAGTACTATTCAACTTCAGAATCAGATCGCACAGTAAATGTTGATCGCGATCGCCGGACGGCGATCGCGAAAAACTAAAGATAACATAAGAATAACTGCTCGACGCCGGTTGAAAAAAACCCGCTGTTTTTCGTGCTTTTCTTGGCATCCATGATTGTAAAACTTCGGACAGCTCAGTTAAACGATATTTACTATAAAATACAACCCCCCAAATCTACTCATTCATGATAATTCAAGCAATGACCAATGGTGTATACTACCTTTAAGGGCCCCGAAATTTGTTGGATTCTATATGCTTTGTGGTGCATTCTGAGGCTATTTCTGGCCACTTTCCTCTGAGTTTTTTTGCAAAAATGTAAAATAAATATATGGAAATAAGATGGGAATTATGAAGATTATAATAGAGAATATATAGAATAAAGAATATATCTGAATATATATTACATATACATTAATTGATTAATGTGGGGCACACCCCAAATTTGAGAATGTGAGCGTGGGGCGCGAAGCCTTCACGGCGTAGGGTTCGGGGCCGGCTTAAGGGCCCCGGAAAATTTAGATTCTATGTGCTTTGTGGTGCAATCTGAGGCGATTCCTGTTCTCTTTCCTCTGCTTTTTTTAGCAAAAGTTTTCAAGATTATATAGAGATAAAATGAATAATTATGATGATTATAAGTATATATAAATAAATAATATATATAAGTTTATATATGAATGTGGGCCACACCCAAAACTGGAACATGCGAGAATATATATAATATATAGCATAACTGTCGCCAAAAAGATGAGCTATCGGACAATGTCCTAGCTTGGGTTGGACAAACCATAGCTCCATGAACAAACAAACCAACTAACCGTTCTTACACAAGGTCATTAACAACATAAACATTCATCCAGATATACTGCAATAAAAGGGTAATTGGCAATGGAGGGGACATAACTGCCAATCAATGGTCACATGTCCACCAGGCGCGGGATTATTTATCGAACCTCGATGCCAGGTAGTCCGAGTATCATACGTTGGTTAACGGACCCACCTCTGATACTAACGAGCGGCTAGATGCGGGCCAGGCGGGTTCAGATTGTCTTCTGCGTATAACACCAATGTCCAGCCTTGCTCTCCCGCTGCGAGTAGAGACCCTGAGAGGGCTTCATGTGCATGGGGAAATTCCGGGTGCGGGTCGCAAACTGGGGTTCCATGGATTAATAACCCTTTTTTGTCAGTATTATATTATGCCAAAAATTTGACACAGCAGATCCTCCGATCCGATCCTCCCTTCCTTTTCTCTCACCTCCCCCTCTTTTCGCCACCCACCCCTGGATTCGCGCTAGTAGCCCTCCCCCTTATTTTGAAGCCTTCCTAAGAACCCCAGGCCTGCATGCTCTTGGGTAATTTGTCCAGGGCGTGTCCGAATTACTTGGCTGCGACTTGAAATTACGCACGGGTCTATCGGCTGCAGCCACATCTGATAGAATCGTCGTAATATCAAGCCGTAGCCAAGTAATTCGGACACAGCCGTAATTATGCACTCGCCTAGAGCAATGTTTTTTTGCTCGTATCAATAGAGGGCGCAATTTAGCAGAGCACACTCGCGCCGGCGCAGCAGGCGTATATATGTACACTGTACATGTACTGTAATTTGTGTAAACGCTACTACTGAGTACTGTTGCCATGCCGTACACGTACCGTCAGCGGCGCTAGTACATGACAGTATAGAGACGCGTGGTTTTCATTATTTAATTTGTACAAAATTGTAGAGTCCAGTTTTAAAGCCACTACTCGGGCCTAGATTGGGAGCGGTTCAGCCATGGGAAGAAAAGTTACACTCGCAACATGCACGCTGAACCAGTGGGCAATGGACTTCGAAGGCAACTGCAAACGAATTCTAAAAAGTAAGTCACTGACACCATGGAGGAATTCCTCCATGCTGACACCATCCACTGGAATTATTTTGACCAATTCTCTCCATGGACAGTACCATGGAGGGATAAGAAGGAAACCCTCCATGGTCACCTAGCCCAGGTGCCAATTTAATAGAGCTGCTAGCAAAAAAATTTGCTTAGCACAAAAAAGTCTTGCTCATTAAAAACAGGTTACCAGCAAAAATTATACGTGTTTTTCATGCTAAGCAAAAAAACAGCCGATTATCAACCCAGAACAATAAAGATCAGGTGAAAATTTGGTCTGTAACCTTGTTTCTGCCAAGGACAAATTGTCATACTAAGCAAATGTTTGTGCTTATTAGCAGCTCTATGAAATTGGCCCCAGGTTGGACTCCTGTTGTGTACAACGCGACGGAGTCCAGGGTATAAGCGAGTTAGGTATTCCCCCTGCATTTCCACTGCACATGCGCACATGAAGATTTGACGATTTTTCTTTCGGGAAAAACATTTCATCGATTGCGTGCAAAAGCATAGCGGGGTACCAGCCAATTTAAAGAGATCGTCGTGTTTTAAAGTTACTAAGTAACATATTTTTGTTTACGTTTTGGTATTTTCAGGTGTTTTGTGTGGCCAAACTTTTGTTAGAACAAAGTTCCCATCGTCTTTTCGATTTCACAAGAAAATGCACAAAATGCGGATTCGGTTACCACGTCCCCCATAGCCTTGTGTGCATTTGTCTGCCGTGTTTATCCCTTGAGAAAAAATGTTGAATCTTGTTGTGCACACGCGCAGTTGGAATTGGCTTATTCTCATGGTCGGAGGCTGTTCCACCTATTGCACACGCCGCCGGGCAAAGGGGAAGCCCTTCATTTAATTTGTACAGGGAATTACGCGTTTTAAAAAAAAAAAATTACAGCAATAAAAAAAAATCCTTTGGGAGATTTTGTTACTTTAAAAAACAATGAAATTTGGAAATATTTCGGTGTTGGACAATAATTAATTATTAAATTTTTTTTCACATAGACCACAACACTATTCATTCCCCTTTAAGTCCAGAGGGTGCGATAACTAACGGCCACCACTGACCAATCAGGGACAAGAAACAAGACCCGGTGACGTCATGCAGACCGCGAGAATCAATGTATTCTGCCATAGCGAACAATTTTACAACAACATTTTTTCATATTCTGATGAAGGAAGCCAAAATCTCGCTTATGTGAAAGTACTGTATTCCTTGTGTCTGGAACTACAAATCGTAATGGGTTATTAAAAGTTAATGTGTCTTTAGGCACCTTATTTACAGAAAATAAATTAATGAGCCAGATGCGTGCACGGTACCCGCGCACGCATTGTAGGGATTGTAGAGAGTTCGTAAATGATGTTCACTTCCAAAAGCGTGGATTTGTAATTTATTTTCTGTAAATAAGTTGCCTAAAGACACATTAACTTTTAATAACCCATGACGATCTGTAATTCCAGACACAAGGAATACATTTATAAGCGAGATTTCGGCTTTCTTCTTCAGGTAGAAATATGAACAAAAAATTTCGCTATGAAAGCATACATTGATACCCTGGACGTCAGTCGTAATGCAATGAAGAACTTCGTCCAACCTGGGCTAAGTCAAACCTTGATATAGTGGCCACCCACGGTGCCGGTTTCCGTTGCCACTTTAAGCTACTGGCCACTATAGCAAGGCTGTACACTTGAAAATTTGTATTACACGCACGTTTGTTTATGGTGTAAATCGAGGAGTTTCCTTTGTTCCTCTCGAAAATTTCCTTTGTTTGTACTTTTTCCGACGGCTCTCATTGGTTTTGTACACGAATCGCAATTGAGGTCGATCCGATTCTAACCCTAACCCCAATTCACCTTAGTGTCGCCAGGTATGTGGCCTCCATTTACACCATAAACAAACGCATACGTACACGTACACGTATGCGTACGTACAGTATGTGTACATCCCACATGTTATATTTATATTACATACGTGTACACTTAAGCGTACATGTGCACAAAGGCATGCCCTCCCTTCAACATTTTAGTTTTTGCCTTATGATACACCTTTCTCTCTAAAGGCAGATCTTTCCGACTCATGGATAAGAATTCACACTTTGAAATCAACGACGAAAAAAAAACAAGCGCCCACGATCTGACGATCAATAAAAACCAATGCTACGTTCACGATCAAGAGTCAAGGCGTGTCGCGACGACAAGAACTGGCGAATGCTATTTTAGTCTGTGCGCTCTGTGCCGTTTGTATAAAACACGAGTATGGAGTGTGGTAACTAAACTACGGGGGGATTTTGAGATCAACAGAGGGCGCACTTAATTTTTGCGGCCGGAGTACACAGGTTTCACGGCAATGTAATTGTACACATTTTATTTGCTGTGGGCTATTATGGGTTGGCCACTGGCCGTGATACGCAGTGGCCGCATTAGCAAGGCATGGTTATGGTATGTTTATGCAAGAATTAAACTGGGACCAAGCAAAGGTGGCCAGTTTAGCCAGGTGGCCGCTGTAGTAAGGTGACCGCAATGGCAGGTTTGACTGTACTTTGTAGTAGACCCAATAATTGGGGCGTTTTCACTCCTTTTTCGAATTTTGGATTTTGTCTGTCGTTTAAACGCCCCAACGGCTTCTCAGCCTTTTGCTCACGAAGAACTAAATTGGGACCACAAAAGTGGTCAAAACAGGCCAAATACGTTTTATTTATTGTCATATCGGCGATATCGCGTGGGGGAGAGGAAACGACTAAGAACAAATTTAATATCGCCAGCCCTAACACAAACCCTATGGATTGTCCCTATTGAACTGGTTTCGCTCCTATTTGAATGGTAGACGTCAGCGTGTGCTGATGCAAGGAACACTGTCACACTATTTGATCTTGATTGTGGAGTTCCACAAGGATCCTGTTTAGGACCGATACCATTACTTTTTATTATTAACTTATCTGGTTTATTTGATGTCATTAACCCTAACCCTCCCAAATCCTTCTAAATCCTCTTGTACAAAATGAAGGATTTAGAAGGATTGAGGTTATTAGGACATTGCAGTGGAGGAGGATCCAGAAGGATTGAGGGCAGATGGGGTTATGCTATGGGAGGGATTGAGAAGGATTGAGAAGGATTGAGGTTATCGGGCTGTATTTGACACAAGAGGAAAGAGAAGGATTGAGGTTGTATGCAGCTTGCCCAAAATAGGATCCAGAAGGATCTAGGTTATGGGGGAGGGGGCTTGCATAATTTGTGTACATTGTAATGGCATGGGGAATGCATGCTTCTGACTTGGTTATTTTTAGGGCTTGCATTTGTGTGCATGTGTGTACTGGAAGGTAAGTGTATACTGCAAGGTCAGTGGGTCAGTGCTGAAAGGGTCCCTGGACAATGTATGTTTATGTATCATCAATAGGAAACACATGTGCATACAATGGAATTTCTGTGGCCCTTGTCCTGGTATGAAAAGGTCATTGTACTGGGCACTTCCATTTGTTTGAGGGTAATTTGTTGGATAAGTAATCAGTTTACACAGACCCCCAAAAACATCCCCCAGCAGGCAGGAGGATCTAGAAGGATTCAGGGCAATAGCCATACTAGCAGAATTGAGAAGGATTTAGAAGGATCCAGGTTCCTTGAGCTTTTAACTCTTTACTACAGAAGGATATAGGAGGATTGAGGTTATGTCTTAGCCAAACGAGCCGGGAGGGTTAGGGTTAAGCATCATCTTCCAAATGTTCACTGTTACGCTGATGACACACAGCTATGTCATTTCGGCCATGCGACACTGCTTGTCAAGAGCAAGCAGTAGCTGGTATGGACAATTGTATCACTGATTTACGACGATGGATGTTGCATAATCGTCTCATGATCAATGATGCAAAAACAGAGTTCATTGCAATTGGTACTAGGCAACACCTTTCCAAATTAACCGTGTCCAGTCTAACAGTTGGGGATGTCAGTGTTGATTCCTTGTCTATAGAAAGGTTAGAATCAGCCAAATTCCCAAATTGTGTACAGCATACAATGTATTGTGAGGAATTTCCTCACAATACATTGTATACTTACACAATTTGGGAATTTGGCTTGATTCTAACCTTTCTATGGACAAGCACATAACTAAAGTTTGTTCGGTTGCTTTTTATCATTTACACAACATTCGGAAGATCAGAAAATACCTGACTTAAGCCCTGTTCGCACTGGACTTTTTTTGATAAAACTTACCGAGACGATGGGTACTTTTCCCATTTTAAGTCCAGTGCGGCTAGGACTTTTCTTCCCGGTTACTTTTCCCGAGTCCAGTGGTTACTTTTACCGGCCAACTGCTGCCCGGGAAAACTTCCCAGGTAACTTTTTCCTAGACGATAAGTCCAGTGCGAACAGCGCGAGTCGGTAAAAGCTTCTCAGGAAAATGTACATCCGGCCCCCTACTTGCTACACAAGACACCGCGCATGCGCTCTCATTGTTTACGTGCGCGCGCTGATGCATGCGCATCGCATTGTGATGACATTCGCCTTCATGAGTCATTATAATGACAGCTCGGCTACTTCTCCCGCGGTCTCGGTAAAAGTTTCCCGTGTCGAAAGTCCAAGTGCGAACAGTGGTAACATTTCACCATTTTTTATTTTACCATCGTCTCAGTAAAACCTTCCCCCCAAAAAGTCCAGTGCAAACAAGGCTTAAGAGCACCTTGGAGGTTTTAACCCATGCGTTTGTGACTAGTCGTTAAGACTATTGTAATGCTTTATTTTATGGCCTTCCTTACACTCGACTTGTCAAGTTGCAGAGAGTTCAGAATGCAGCTGCACGTCTGGTGTGCGGTCTGACATGATGTTATTTTATTTATTTTATTTATTTCATTTTCCGGGATATACACTTATTGTCACAGAACTACAGACAAATAATGAACATAATAAATAATAAATGGAAATAAAAAAAGCAACTTAACAATATAACATAAAAAACAAAAAACAACATCCAATTAGCTCCCGCAGGATTGCCCAAAAGAACTAGTTTCTGTCAGGGGGCTCTCCAAACTGATTGAATGACAAAACAATTAAACATAAATATATAAATATATATAAATATACAAATATATAAATATAAATATAAATATATGGTATTTACACAAATTAAAAACTAATGTACAAGTACAAAAAATACATGAAGATGTATTTATCTGTTTTTTCATTATGAAATAATGAAAGAATTTGCAGGATGGGTACATATTCTAAAAAGAGTGTGAGATGGGGTCTTGGTCGAGAAGGTATTCACGTAGGGCATTTAAGAAGCATTTAGAAGAAGGTTCCAGACAGAGATCTCGAAGATCACAGGGAAGAGAGTTAAAAAAAAACGGGGGAAGAAGTTAAACAAAGAGAATTTTGCACAGTTAGTACGGTTGTATTGGTGCTTAAAGAGCAAGACGTCCGTTTTCCTGGTGTTTGGCTTTGGGAGAAAATGTTATGTTTATACAGACATTTAACCACAAAAGAAACACTCAAATAAATAAGTCTATTGTAGAGAGGAGGGAAATTGAGTTTCTTCAGGCGTTCTTCATAGGAGAGTGAAGTAGCAATGTTATAGGGAAAGCATGATTTTGTGAAGCGACGTTGAACAGCTTCAAGACACTGGATGTGGTTTGTCTGGTGCGGTAGCCATACTGGTGATCCATATTCTAGAACAGGTCTACAGAAGGAAGAAAACAGTTTAAGAAGAACTTCGGCATTTCGGGATTTAACAGTTCGGCCAATAAAACCAGCTAATTTGGAGCATTTGGCACCGATCATATTTACATGTTTGTTCCAGGTTAGGTCATTAGAAAGAATGATACCAGGCCTTCATTTTTAGAAATTCGTGGAGCTCAGTTAATCGCTCTCCTGGAAAATCTGAGGAGCTCAATTTGAGCACCCAAAATTGCTCTCCTGGGAAGTCCGAGGAGCTCGATTTGCATGTTTTGTGCTCAAAGTAAAAAATGAATCTAAATCATTTCCTGAAGCCTTTCATATCATGCACACACGTACACTGAGAAAGAACTGAGAAACAGATGCGACTGTTCACTACAAATCGAGTGCTTAATCCATGTCAATTTAATAGGTTTAAGTTTTACTTGTTTGTGAATCATCCTGGTGTGGAAATAAAAATGAAAAACAAATTGGAGTTGACTTGTGGTTCTTTAGTGTTTCTTGATCAGTTTTCTTTTACTATCATTGTCCGTTTTAATAATAAGAAAACTAATATGTATAAATTGGGTTTTACATTTTATTTCTGTTATTTTATTTCAACTTACTTTATTATTTTGTTCTGTTTTACTTCGTTTTTATTCATCATCACTTTATTTTATTTTTATTTTATTTTGTTTTATTTACTGTTTATTTCAGTTTTTATTCATTTAATTTTTTTATCAAATTAGTTTAATTGTTTTGGTTTACTAACTTTACTAAAAACCTGTTTTTGTTTAAATTTGCATATCATGTGGTGTAACCGTGTTTTTGAGGGGTTCTAAATTTATATCCAAATTGATGAATAGAGCCCCCTCCCCCCCCCCAAAAAAAAATATCCAATTAATTGAAGTCCGGTCATACATGATCCGTCAAAGAAATACTTTGTTTTGTCACATAAATCCTCAAAATTAGTAAAATAGTAAAGGAAAATAATTATACGAATATTTGGTTTTGGGCACAAAAAATAAAAGGATCGAAAGTAAGGTCACAGAAATGTACAAGTAACGCCATTACAAAATGTCGAATGGTACTACGCACAAACAATGTCACCGCGTGCACGGGTGGCCAGTTGACCGGCCGCCGCGGCGCTTGCGGGCATAGCCCGGTAGCCGACACACAGACAATCGCTCTGCACTCTATCGTTTTGGGACAAATGAGCTCAACCTTTCGTAAGGTATTTCCAACCCAAACTTGTCAAAAATGAACGCTAGTTTCTTGTAGATGTACCGGAGATCATTCAAAATGCCGTTCAAATACTCTGGCTCCCTTTGGAATATCACAACTTCCAGAAAAACGGTGTAATTTCACATGCCTACCCACTGTTGTCTGGCTGCACAGTACATGTACATGTATGTATTAGATCGCGCACAACACTGGCTGCACAGTATTAGATCGCGCACAACACAAATACATATGTTATGTACGGGATCAGGAACCGTCGCCCACACACCACTCAACACGTACGTACGTGTGCTTGGGCCGCCCATTTGGAAGCGCGTCCATTTTATCAAAAATAGGGGTGTTGGTATTACAAAGTAGGTGGTTTTAATTGCTCAGCCCATCCATTTCATAATTGTTTTGTGTTTTCATCATCGGAGGTTTATTTATTTAGTTTTACATTATAAATATTTATAAACTTATCTCAACCGAAATTATTATTTCATTTTATTCACTTAACGGCGGTGCACGCTGAATGACGATCCTGCCAGTAACCTTGATCATAATGGAACGTGCTACATGTCGTTGATGAAAAGAAAATGGCTAATGTATATGTACGTACATGATGTGTATGGGATGGACACATGTACAGTGGTTGTATGGCCGACCGGGTCATACTCGTGGGTATTCGACTTACTTTTGTTGAATTTTTTTTTGCAACAAAATCGTTCAAACATCGGGATGACAAGTTAAGAAATCAAGTATATAAAATTCGGATTGACAAGATTTTACTGTTGGCTTTTATGTAGACAAAAACTGAGCTTACAAATTTACCCAGGAGCGCTATTATTCGCGCGCCAGAAACTGTGTTGAGGAGCGCGAAGGAGCGCGATCGCGCTCGCGCTCCTTAAAAATGAAGGCCTGTGATACTAAGGTATTTGTAGGAAGTGATAACCTGTACGGGGACAGTCAGAAAGAAAGTATTGAAATAAACATTGTTTCCTAGAGCGAGATATGTGCATAATTCAAGTTCAACTGCATATGGTTCTCCGCACACCACTTTATAATTGAGTTGAGAACAGTCTGTAAAGCAACACTATCATCTGTACATTTAATTATTCTATATAAAACAGTGTCATCTACATATTGCGGAAGAGACGACTGGACATGGTAAGGGAGGTCGGCTGTAAATAAATTGAAGAGTACTGGGCCAAGAACAGAGCCTTGAGGTATGCCCGAAGTAACCAGTACCCAGTTAGATTTGGCCCCTGAAAAGAGAACCCGTTGTTGTCTGTTATAGAGGAAGCTGCCGATCCAGGAGAGCAGATTTCCACAGATGCCGTATCTGTGTAGCTTAGTTAGAAGAATTTCATGGTCACACCTGTCAAATGCTTTTGACCAGTCAAGAAAGATGGTGTCAATCCTAGGCGGTTTGGAAACATGCAGTGTCTGTGACCATGTATTAAAGAGAGTGGTTAATTGAGTGATACAAGAACGATTAGGTTGAAATCCATGCTGTGATTCGGAGATGATGTTATAGAGAGATGAATGGTCAAGTAATTTCTTTGAAATTAAACCTTCAATCATTTTGCAGGGAACAGAGGTGAGATAAATTGGTCTGTAGTTAGAAATGAGAGATTCGTTGCCGTTTTTGAAGAGGGGAACAACATTTGCCATTTTCCAACTGTGTGGAACTGTACCGGGTACCTGTAGAGAGACTGAAATTAAATATTCTGTTTAAAATTGGAACAATTGAAAACCCAGCAAGTTTGAGTATTTTGGGGGAAATTCCATCCAGTCCAGGTGGTTTTAAAGCATTAAGATTGTCGATGGCCCTCAGAACATCTGACTGATGATTTTTAAGATTCTGTAGCGTTTTAATACCAGGGTGTGATTTACAGGCGTCGTTTTCCGGAGGAGGATTGTAAGAGGATTGCTGCGGAGAGAAGTTGCTTTGAAAATAGACATTAAATGCATTAGCAATTTCACTGGGGGAAGTATGTGTCTGGTTACCATGATGGAAGGAATTAACAGACTGAGGTTGGCGTTTACTCTTTACAAAAGACCAAAAACGCTTAGGATTCAACTTACAGTCAATGGCAAGACTCTGTACATATTCATTGTAAGCAGTTCTAGTCATGCGTTTTACCAGTGTTCTTAATTCTACATACTTATTCCATAAGTTCACATTGTTCTTGTTCTTGATAGCTCTGCGATAGGCTCTGTTCTTTTTCCTGGATGTTTTGATAATGTCACTGGCTATCCAAGGTGATCGACGACAACCCTTTGATGTGGCAACAGGAATCACATCCTTCACCGCAGCATGTACTAGTGACGTGAAGTTGTCCCAGGTTTCAGCAATGCCGGTCTCAGCAATGCCGGTCTCATTGTAGAACAACTCCCACGGAATGCACTGCAGTGTGGTCTGAAAGTCCTGTACATCTGCCTTGTGGAACTGATGAAATGTCTGGTGTAGAAGTTGATGAGTAGATGCAGTGGGGATTTCAAAGTGAATGGAGTCGTGGTCGCTGTTGCCTAAACCAGGTGCTCTATGGATGTTTCGAGTCCAGTTGGGGTCATCACAGAAAATTAGATCTAGCATTGTGTCTTTGTCATGAGGATTGCGCCTTGTGGGAAATGATTCCAGCTGTGACATGCTCAGAGATTCGGCTATGTTAAGTACTGTTGAAGAGTGGCTGTTGAGTGTTAGAGGGCGGTTTTCATCCAAGGATATTGTGCAGGGTATTGTAAGGTTGAAGTCCCCTAGAAGAAAAATTGCTTTAAACTGGCAGGAAGAATGCGGTCGATGGAGAAAGATAGTGCCTCATCAAATCCCAAAGTTGAAGAAGGTGGCCGGTAACAGGTGCCGAAAAGCAGCTTCCCTTTATTCTGTGGGAGACTGACTTGTACCCAAATGAGTTTGCATTGTTTAAAATCAGCTTGTATTTCTGGGGATGGTTCAAATTCTGCTCTTCTTGTTGCAAGGAGACTTGATTTACAGGCGAATAGTACACCGCCACCATGCCGGTTTCTGTCTCTCCTGAAGATTTAGTACTGTGAAACATCGAAGATTTCACTGTCAGCAATGTCGGGGCATAACCATGTCTCTGTCACACAGGCAATGTCAATGTGGTGTATGGCCAGTTCAGCTTGAAGATCGAGAGTTTTGTTGACGATACTACGAGAATTTAGCAGAATACACTTTAGATGGGAGTTTTAAGGGTCATCATTGGACGAAGGGCCTGGATTGGCCTCAATGTCACCTGATCTGAGTAGTTGAAGTCGAAATGTGCTTTGGGAATTGGAGTAGTATGGAATCCTTCCATGGCTGTATTTGGCATGTCCATTTGTTGATCTCATGGTTGACCCAGAGTGGTAAACAAAAGCTCCTGCATTGTTGTCACAGCTGATGAATAGCAATGATGCCAGCAGTAGCAGCTTAACAAGATAAACTCCCATTGTGTCCTGGTGGGAGCATCTATACGCCTTAGTGAACGCCAAGCTTTCTGCTGTAAAATGGCTTCCCTTCTTGGTTTTGAAATGTGAAAATCCAGTTGAATTTTCACTAGATATCTTTAAAGTCCTGATGAAGTAGTGTTCTTTCGTTTTAAAAGGGTTCATACGACACGGTAAACAGTGTACGTCTTCTATCCAATCAAAAGCCGTGCAAAACAATACGGCCCTCCCACCGGGGCCTCGTCCAATCGTTGGCCAGGTGACGACCGGTCGTCACATTAGGATTTTGTTATTAGTAACGCAAAGATAATTGTTACATATTCAGCATGACCTAATTTATTTAAATTAAGGAAGCTTTGTCTGCGAAGATGCTCATCTAGCCGTGGAATGTTTCGTCTTTGTTCAGTTGTTATGGCTTGTATCGCGTCCGTTGGAGCCAGCCGGGAATTTAATTAGCCTGGACAAACGCGCCCCTACAAGAATAGGCCATTGGTAGACATTTTCATTCATTTGGGTTTGATGAAAGCCTGGAAATAGGAGAGGGGGAGGTGGATAAGATGGGGGATTGGCGGGCGGGGCGGGGGGCCTAACTTTTCGCGTTTGATCTGATCTTATTTGATAATAATAATACTTTAATATTGAGCCAAATGTACACATCAATCTAGGCCTCAAACTAGCTAGATAATACGTGAACCACAAGGTGTATAAGGTGGGAATCACACCGCAGCTGCCACACAAGGCGAGAAAAGTAGCCCCAGTGCAAAGTTCACTCCTCAATGGTTAGAAATACATGTACTGTATGTGTATAAATTATGTAATGGCTAAAGTGAGACAGCCTAATAAATAGAAAGGTCTCCAAGGGGCTGCCTGTCGGCATAACTTGGCACTGTATGCAGTGGCCCATGGTCTATTTAAAGAAAATAGCAAGGTTTTTATTTTAGCAAGTTGCTTTCAATTAAAAATTGTCCGATTTATGTACAACTTTTTGAAACATGAAACAAACTTTGTCGACACATTTTAAAAGCATCATGAAATGACAAACAAGCAAGTTTATAACACACACACCTAGCTGGTACTCTACTCCATAAGTTTCGCTGTTTGCTTGCCATACAATAGCAGTGTTTTCAGGACGGCAACAAGTTTATCTATAAGTTACGATTCCACCCAGCTAGCGGGTGCCGCCCGAAGCGCGGCATCCCCTAGTTGTTATAAAACCCTCACATACTATTTGCTCCGGTATCTACTCATGGTGATGATATTTAAATGCGGTTGTGCTAGTTCAGTGTCGAACCGTATTACCTTATGTTGTTATTTATTGAGCGTTCATCTCATCCAGTCTGTGGTCTCCATAGTTGTAACAAGTCACTGATTTTAAAGCCATTTTAAAGAAGTGACTCGAGTCCAGTTATGAGGTCATGATTGGCCGAGTACAGTCGAGTCAATAATCGAGTCTAGTCAATTCGAGTCACCATACCGGTAGTTTGAACACTACCGGTATGTAATAAAATAATAAAGATAAGCGAGAAAGACATGTGTATCACTGTAACAACATCGACCTCCGTAAAATACGTACACATGAAAAGGGGGGGGGGGGGGGGGGGGGGGGTTGAACATTGTGCACACCATGCATACATGGCTCAAGGTCTGTAGGCGGGGGGTCGAAACCAATGCAAATCGAAAAGGTGCCAAACCAATGCGTATACATACGCGAACCAAAAAATATGTACTTCATTGTAAAATCATTTTACTTTCTTTTATTAAAATAATACCTATCAGGACCAGCATTTATGCATCGAAAATTGTTACAACACTACCCTTCAGCTCAACCATTTAGATTTGTTCCAAACGCCATCGCGAGTAAATGCCTTGAAGGGTACCTGAAATTCAAAACTTTAGTATGGCGAAATATAGGCTTTAATAACGCTAATAACTGCAAAAAAGTCATATTTGTTTATGTCTGCTCCTTAATCGTGACCCTAAAATGAAAAGCAATATGCACCGTGCCCCCCGCCCACAAAATATGACGTCACGGTAAGAACATAGCATGGCTAAGTAGATAATTATACACCATTTACAAACATAAAGAAAACAAAGAACTACTGAATTATTATTAAATGACTCGCCTTGCGTCGTTCAAGCTTTCTTCCTATCCAGTATTGTGACCGTCGCGGTCTCTTGGTTTTTTTTATTCCGTTAGTTCATCTGTTCTAGCTGCCTTTTTTTCTATCTAGTCTACTGACCGTTGCGGTCTCTTGTACTTTTTTAATCCGTCAGTTTGCCTCGTTCAAGCTTTGTTCCTATCCAGTCTTCATACAGTCGTGGTCTCTTGTTCTTTTTTAATCCGTCAGTTCGCCTCGTTCAAGCTTTGTTCCTATCCAGTCTTCATACCATCGTGGTCTCTTGTTCTTTTTTAATCCGTCAGTTCGTCTCGTTCAAGCTTTGTTCCTATCCAGTCTTCATACCGTCAAAGTCTCTTGTTTAAAAAAAAGTCTGTCAGTTCGCCTCGTTTAAGCTTTGTATCTTATCCAGTCTTATGACCGTCGCAGTAATTGTAAATGTAAATCCTTCAGTTTGCCTCGTTCAAGCTTTGTTTCTTATCCAGTCTTGTGACCGTCGCGGTCTTTTGTAAATCCCTAGTTCATCTCGAGGCTACTATGGCAGCTCGACAACTGCCAATGCTTAATTGTAAGCAATTGTTTTCGTGTCTCGTGAATAAACATTTTCCCATTTAAAACAAACTCAACAGTGAAAATGTATTAGAAGGCCTTCGTTCAAGCAATAATTGTAATACAATAAAGAAATATTGGAGGGTGTTAAGGGGGTATACACTCGGTAGCAGAGATACATGTAAGCCCCTTCAATCGCCGGAGGAATTACTTTCTGGCCTGAGCTGTCTTTTGAGAGCACAACATAATGAAACATTTGCTTTTTCTCTTGCGCTGTACCCAGCACGACATGAGACCGAGGATACTTCCCCCTTAGTCCCCTATACATGTACCTATACACTACCAAGACTATTGTTTAACGCATACCCCCCCCCCCCCCAAAAAAAAATATATAAAAAAATAAAGAGAAACTGCAACATTCCGCCAGCACAATGACCACCACAAAAGAGAGGGGGGGGGGGGGGGGGGGGAGGGGGGGGGGAGGTCTCTCGTCCCATATATTGCTTAATACGTTTTGTGCAATGCTTTTCTTCATTATGTTGGTTGTTTGCTTTTTAGCGTCGCCACTGTTATGCTGCCCCCCCCCCCCCCCCCCCCCCCCCCAACGGTTTGTACGTCAGAATAAATTTATGTTTGTGAAGTTAGCTAATAACGCCTACAGTCCGCAGGCCCGTACGCAGGGGGGGTGCGACGGGTGCGTACACACCCCCCAAATTACCAAAAGGTCCACATTTTCAGGGGTAAATAATGGTATTTTGATGTAGAAATAACTGTACTGGCAAACGACAAATTTTTGTCCCATTTTTTGTCCCATCAGTACAAATTCGCCCCCCAAATTACAAAAAGGTCCACATTTTTCGGGGTAAATAATGGTATTTTGATGTAGAAATAACGGTACTGGCACACGAATAATTTTGGTTCCATTTTTGGTCCCATCAGTACAAATTCGCACACCCCCATAAAAAATCCTGCGTACGGGCCTGAGTCCGTACCCATGTGCCAATTTAATCGGCCATTGAGAAAATGGACCCAAAAATATCCGAGGGCTTGACACTCGAACCAATATTGTTCTATAGAACCTTACCTTCAAATTATAACTAGAAACTGAACTTTTAAATAAATTTTAATTGAAAACCAAGGTAAACACCCATGCATGGTACCCCATTATATACCTGTAATGGAAGGAAGATACTTTTGTGAACGGTGTCAACAGCTTCTTGTTTGCCGAAACAATAATAGTCCAGGGAAAATACCTAATTTTGTTTGGTTGATCTCACACAAATTGCAATATAATATTTGTCACCACAGTGCACTTCTATAAGGTCCCTAGAATGACATACTAATTATGCAATTTATTCATATTTCCATCACCTTGATTTTTAGAGATTTTTAGTACATGTACAGTATGTCATTCTAGGGGCCTTATAGAAGTGCACTTGTGGTGAAAAAAATTATATTGCAATTTGTGTGAGGTCAAAACTTATTTTCCCTGGACCAAAAGCACTAAACGAAATCACGATCCACGTGCAAAAAAACACGTTCATTGTAATAAAAATCTTGTATTTGAAGCAACCAACAATAAAACGCCTCCTGACCAATTAGTGAGGTGGATTAAGGAAAAAATCGTTACACGGTGGACAAAAGCACCATTTTTTCACCAAAGTATCAGTTTGACCCATAGATTTCAAAAAGTCATGCTCCAAAAAATCTGAGAATTGTTAACCTTGAATTACGTCATTATGACGTCATAACCTCTTGTTATGTAATAAAGCAAACGCAAATGCCATGGTGGGATTTCTACATGCCAAAATTATGTTTCTGAGGTCAAGGAATTCAATGAGGGTGGTATTAGTTTGTAAAAAATTAATATCCTTTATGGTGACTACATGTATATTGATGTAAATATGACGTCATCATCGTCAATACTACACAAATAACACAAAATTTGAAAAAAAAAATGATTTTATTCCTGTTTTTTTCACCAAAATGCTATTTTTTGTGTGTTCAAAATGGTAACAGTATAATTACCGTGGCACTGATCTACAAGATACCATGATGTCATTATGATATAATAAACAATAACTATCAACCAAAACAAAATCACATTAACACAATGAAACACAATGATTCTGACCGGATATAGGTTATGACAGGATATTTATTATATTGAATAGCGCATATAACAGTTAGTTTGTGTAGACGAGGGATTATAGTGTGTTACCATTTATTTAACTGCATCTTACAGTTACAGTTATTAGTTTTTTTTTACAGTTTATTACTATTAACCACCTACTTAAAGGGGCAGGATCGTCGCTCAAAAAATTGGCGTTCTCGGGAAACCTGTACCCAAGTCAATCAATGCTGGTCCATTTGTTTGACGTCACAACTGTTTAAGTCTAATATTATAGTCTAAAGATTTTCCCCGTTCTCCTGCACACCTCACTGAACAAAAACCTGACCGAAAGAAAACATTGAGTGTGCTTGAGAATGGCAAGGAGAATCAACAAAAGCCAAAAAAATCACAAAACTAAAAAAGCAAGAGAAAGATCGTTCGAGTCTCGCAAAATAAGTAAAAAGCAAAACCAACAGACGAGAACGATCACTCTCGAAATGAGGGCCAAGAAAAGTATGCCTTATGTGAAAAATCTATCAGACGCTCAACTCTCCAACATTGAACTGGTAGCATTGGGCAGGGGCCTTAACTTCATCCCGACCCCCAAAAAACCAAAAAGGTCGACCATCCTTCGCCATTCCCGATCCTTCTTCAGAAAGATTAGATTACGGTTAAGAATGGCAGGGAGAGTCAGACCTATAAGCTCACACCCGTTCAAACTACCTTCAACTTGGACTCCCCAACCTACCTTCAATCTAAACCTAGAGTCATATATTGAAGGCACTCTGGAGGAACTGTCCAGACTGAAAATTCAAAATGTCAAACTAAATATAACAAAAGCAGAACGTGTTGCGCTATCTGGCCTTAAGAAAAGACAGGATATTATCATCAAACAATTCGATAAAGGCCGCAGTGTGTGCGTCCTTAACAAACAAGACTACATACGTGAAGGGACACGACAATTAACAGGCCCCCACTATGAAGAAATTAACAGGGACTTGACCGATGAAACCGCGGAATTAGTCTCTCAAGCCATACGCCAACTCTACGTGGACGGACTCATATCGAAAGACATATCTGAGTTTCTTAACCCCCGCAACCACGACATTAAAACACCTTGCCTTTACCTCCTACCGAAAGTTCACAAAAAAGTACCAGAAGGAACACGGTTCGTGGGGAGGCCAATCATTAGTGGTTGCGGAGGACCGACTCAATCCATATCCAAATACATAGACTATTTCTTGCTCCCAATTGTCAAACAGCAAAGCACATACACACGCGATTCTGGGCATGTGCTTGAAAAACTAAATAACCTGACATTGGAGCAAGATAACTTATGATAACACTGGATATAGTATCCATGTACACTAACTGCCCACAAGATGAGGCAATTGAATCAGTTTGCGACGCACTTGCAATGGCCGATGACAGACTATAAGCAATACCCAAGCCCACGACAGACCACGCGCGACGTCTCCTTGAACTCATTATGCGTCGAAACACGTTTGAATTTAATGGCAAGTTTTTCAGACAAAAAATTGGCGTGGCCATGGGCAGCGAATGCAGTCCGGAGATTTGTGACATAACTCTATTCAAATACGAACAAGACAAAATCCTCCCTCACAATCCCTCAATTGTGAGCTACATGAGATATAGAGACGATGTTCTTATAATCTTTAACGGAAATGAAAAGCAGGCTGCTGACCTAGTGCAATCACTTAATAAAATTCACCCTACGCTGAAGTTCACGTCTGAGATCTCGCTCCCTCAAGTCACTTTTCTCGACCTTATTATCTACAAAGGCGATCGATTCATACATGAAGGAATATTGGATACTCGAGTCGCTACCAAAAAAACTGATACATTTCAGTACCTACATGTAGCTCGAGATTCAGCACACCCTAAGTCGGTATTTGGCGGATTAATCAAGGGCGAAGTGACCAGATACAAACGTATATATGTACCCATTCAAAAGACTTTGAGGAGAGGGTTGAATTCTTCAAAGACAAACTTCAAAAGCGCGGATACACAAACGAAGACCTAGCTCTCCTTTCTCAAAGGGGAAAGACTCCCGAGGACCCTAAGCGTGAAAAAAACAAAAACAATATCCCACTGGTGTTCG
>JBAIAA010000742.1:0-180438 GCA_037893245.1 Crossaster papposus | reverse complement strand
AAAAGTCCAGAGTGTTGAAAGTTTTGTTGATCCATAACTGGACAAAATTATTATAAAACCGGCATCGAAAGTACGTCACGTTGCGCAAAATCACTCCAGTTGGTGTACAACCGTAATATAGTATTATCTTAACGTAAAATCGTTTGGCGCGGGTACCAGGAAAAATTACATCACATTTATTGGGGTATAAATATTGAGGGCGCTATTCACAATTTTTGGGCGGCGAAGCTCGAAGATGGGCCGTTTTCCAAATTTTTTCAATCGTAATTTTTATTAAGTCTGCCCTTAGATTGAAGCCCCAAAACCAGGGAGTTGATCCTAGGCTATATTTACACCATTAAACAAATTATAGGTGCACTTTTTATGCTATTGCGTAGAAACTCTCACTTCAATAGTGTATGCACCCACACGGTCCCAACATCACCCACACGATTGTAGGTCAACTCGCCCCCTGACCGACTCGCCCCTTACCTACTCGCCCCTTACCAACTCGCCCCCTGACCGACTCGCCCCCTGACCGACTCGCCCCTTACTAACTCGCCCCCTGACCGACTCGCCCCCTGGCCGACTCGCCTCCTGACCGACTCGCCCCCTGACCGACTCGCCCCCTCTTTGATTTTTGGACCTTGTACGATCGATGTACATCATGTATATTCGTTACCATAAAATTCGTCATTTTGAGGAATAAAAACGAACTCTCAACTTAGGCCTAGACATTTTGCGGACTGATCAGAGGAAGCAAAAAATAGGCTGCAATAATGCGACTTCCAAGAAATCAATTGAAACGGACAACTTTCTAATAATATTCTTCCTCAAGTTGTGTACAATTTATTTACATTAGGCATACAAAGAAATGATTCAAATATTATAATTAAGGAGAAATCTACAATGTGATGGACTAGACTGGACTCCCGCGAACAATAAATGACGACGATTCCGAACCCCCGCGCATGTTTGGCAAACTTTTGGAAACTTAAAAATACGAATGTTGACTTTGCCATTTTTTTGGCATTCGCATCCTTCGCGTGCCCCGCAAAAACTCACCCTAAAGCATGCATAAAAACGGTTTATGGATGTGTCTTTAAAAAGTTCGTGCTTTTTATGTTCTGAATATTCTCAGGTCTAACACGACATACCAAACGTCTTATAAAATGTGAAAATCACATTTAACACCATTGGACATACAAAATACCAAAAACAGTCCCCCCTTCTCCAAAAGTAGCAACCTCATTGGTCAAATTAGCGACTTTATTGTATTCACTGTCAGCTCTTTGATCTGGGTTTTTCACCATCTTTCACCACGTTTGGCGGACTGATCAGAGGGAGCCGACAGTTTGGTAGATGAGCATCGTAACACCCGTTCAATCCCTCATTAAGAGCGTTGGTTTTCGTAACAAAGAATGGTGGAGTGATTGACAGATTCCCTATAGCTTCCTTGAAAAGTCCTATTGGGTTGGAAAGCAGTAAACAAAATCGCATCAAATTATGCGATCAACTTGTCCCCCCGCGCTCCGAAAAAAAAATCATAAAAACAAGAACCAAACATGATTATTCCCCCCCCCCCCCAATTTTCTTTAAATATATAAATGTATAAATAAATTGTTATGAGTTTAACTTTTTTGGCTTCGAGGATTTAGGCCTACTGCTTTGTCTTTAATTTCCACCACCGAAACGAACATCAAAAGGTATTTTCTAAAACTTAGATAAAAATAATCGAGAATAGGGCCTATGCAAGAGAATAATCAAAGAAAAAGTTTACCCACATCGTCTTTTCAGTTGTTAAGTTCTACGAGGGCAAATGATACAAATAATAGAATTAAAAATACATGTAAATCAAACCAGGGGGCGAGTCGGTCAGGGGGCGAGTCGGTCAGGAGGCGAGTCGGCCAGGGGGCGAGTCGGTCAGGGGGCGAGTTAGTAAGGGGCGAGTCGGTCAGGGGGCGAGTCGGTCAGGGGGCGAGTTGGAAAGGGGCGAGTAGGTAAGGGGCGAGTCGGTCAGGGGGCGAGTTGACCTGACACCACCCACACACACCTCAAAAGAAAAAAAAAATGCCCCTCTTCACTGGGACACCGAAGTTCAACTCAATATTGTCACAAAATCGATCATTAAAACAACACACTATTGTGGTTAAGTGTAACTTTATTTGAATGACAAGAAAGCAACGTTACTAAACTACATAAAAATGCTTTTAAAAGCTTAAATAAGACGGATATATACCCTAAAATATCGGGAAGATTTATTCCACAAAGTTCAAAAATTATGCATCTGAACTTTTACAACACAGCGGGTATCCCCGAGACAGGCATTGTTAAAACTCAAAGAGCATACAGTAAAATAACGATCGCTGGGTAATAAAACAAAAACAACAATTACTCAAAACTTGGAAGTGTTTTTGGACCACATTTTCGAGGAAACCTTCACGGGGAGATAAGAGTTGACACATTTTTAACTCAACAATATGGCGATCAGTGTAAATCCAAGACAAAATAATTCGGACAATTTCTGATGAGTTATTAGGCCGTGTTCGATTTTGTTAGATTTGGCTGCGACTTCGGCCGTTGCTACGCTGTTCCTAAGGGCTCCCCTTAAGCCCCATTGAGCTGTCTTTGATCCTAGCCGCTATGACCTCATCTTTTAATCCCTTAGCCTAATCCTTCCTTTGTTGGTTGTTCCAAACCACTTCTGTATCCCTCTTTTTGTGTATCTTATCCCAACCATGGAGAAATACGACACATTTCTCCATGTCCCAACCATGTTGTGCATGGATTTGCGCATCATGCTTGTATATCCCCTTTATTATGTTTGTATCATGTACACAGCGATTTTGCTGAAATTTGTTTAGAAAAATGGGAATTAGCAGGGTGTATTGAACTTTCCCTGCCCCAACAAATTGCCTGATGTTTTTTTTCTAAACTGTTTAGATGTAGTGGTAAAATACTTCTTGCAGAGCACTTTCAAATCACAGTTAAAAATCAGAAATCAATTGATAATATGCAAATTACAGTGGCATTTTTGGTATACTATTATGAGCCCTTTAAGTACACTGTAACCACCAGTGATATAATACTACACAGAATCAATGCTTAGGACATGCTTTAAAGGTAGGATACACCATTTGGCAGATAATTATGGCAATTTTTTACTACCAAATTATTTGGAAATATCTTATTTAAATCAAAAGTAAATAATGATTCTAGGCATCCAGCAAAATGATTGCGCTAGATATCCAGTAATTGTTCCGAAAAATTGAATTGAAAAAAACAAATTCACGAACGCGAAAAAAAAGAACCACTGCCCGACGCCGGTTGAAAATAAACGTCGTTTTTCTTGCATTTTTTCAGCATTCATGATTGTGAAACTTCGGACAGGTCAGTTAAACGATATTCACTATAAAATACAACCCCCCAAATCCACCTATTCCTGATAATTCAAGCAATTACCAAATAGTGTATCCTACCTCTAAGTTAGTTTTTTTGTTTGTTAATTAGGTTACAAACATTCCTAGAAATGTTTAAGAGCATTATTTTATAAATAAATAAATGCAAGTATATCAAGCGTTAGGCGACAGTGTTACACAACTTGTATACGACACTAAAATACTTAAAGTTACTCCAAGGCATCAAACGACGGAACAAAAATGGCTTCTTCAATAGCACGAAAGGTCGCCGTGTTACGAACATCATTTTCTGGGTTTACAAGCTAAAATAAACATTTTGCTAGATACCCAAAAAAAGTTACCACCCAAAATACTGTCAAAAAAACTGACTCGTTTTCAAGACATTAACCCTAACCCTACCTAATGCTACTTTTTACTACTAGTAGTAAAAAGTAGTATGCAGTACTCTCACTGACTTGTGTGCAATGCCTGTAGTAATTTTTAGTATTTGGTACTTCACCCCTTAATGCACTCGTAGTACTTTTTAGCATTGGGTCCCTCTGCTTACTGAGTGTGCATGGCCCATGTATGCTGTGTAAGGTGTTCTAAACTCTACAGCAAAAATTGTCACTTGGGACACAATGGGTCAAGGCTGGACTACTGCATTTTTTGCCAGGTAAGTATTACTGACCTGTATTGCCACTATTAGTATTTTGTAGTTGGCAGTATCTGTACTCTGTCAGTACACACCCAATCATCAGTCACGGAGAGACCCAGTGCTACAAAATACTAAGTAGTATTTTGTAGTACGCAGTTCTTTAGCCCAAAGTAAGGCCTAGGGGGTTAGGGTTAATGACTCTAAACTCCCTGTGAAATTATTCCTTCCGGCATTCTGTTATTTTCACGAAAATAACACAAGATTTGTCTAGATGGAAGTATAACAATAATGTTGGATGAAAACTGGTAATAACTTTACGGAGAAATACAAGCAATTGATAAACATCTTGACCTAAGTAAATTGATCGCAATAACTTGGCAAAAATTTACAAAAGGAGTTTGATAGAGATCCGCGTTCTTTTGCAAATATTTTTTTTTCCGGCATACTATATTTTTTGCGCAAATACTGATATTCCTCGTCAATAAACTATATTTTTTGGGCTTGGCAGCAAAATAACAAAATTGACTTCAAATACATCACCGCTTTGAAGTATAACAGCACTTTTGTTTTAAGTTAGGTTTTGTCTTTACTTTACTAGTTTTTAGTTACGTTAAAACAGGGAGCTACCAAACGGAAGGAGTTACCACGAAGATCACACAAATGTCAAATCGGATTTTCCGTAGCCCTGTAGGAAATGCATTGTGATCGCCCAACTGTACCAAACCATTGTCTTGCCTTTGTATACAACGATCGCCACCGCCAATTCGCTGGTAACCCGCAGCGTCATTGATAACGTAAAGGGAAATCCTGGGTCGTGTTTTTGTGCTTCTAAAGCCATGTTCGCACTGGACTTAAAATGATAAAACGTACCTAGACGATGGGTCCTTTTCCCTTTTTAAGTCCAGTGCGGACAGCCTAGGACGTTTTCCTCTCAGGTACTTCTCCCGAGTCCAGTGGGTACTTCTACCGGCCAACTGCTGCCCGGGAAAACGTCCCTGGTCGCTTTTCCCTAGACGATAAGTCCAGTGCGAACAGCGCGACTCGGTAAAAGCGTTCCAGGAAAACGTCCACCCGGCCCTCCAGTACAAGGTCACGCTATACAAGGCACAGCGCATGCGCTCTTTGCATTGTTGACATGCGGGCACGCTGATACATGCAAATCGCATCGTGATCACATTCGCACGTGGTTCTGCAAAAAGATTACGTAGAGTTGGGGTTCCTTTGGTCAATATTATGGCAGATATTATTATTGATACAGTCGAAAGTTTGATTGGTGCTACCAGTGCATCATTTCCAAATGATAATAAATAACGTCAACGTGTCTTACGACGAAAGAAAGCACGACAACGGATGCAATACCGTACCTACGATGGCATGGCGTCAATGATGTGATCGGGAAAAAAAGCGCGCGCGCGCGATCGCGAATGGGTACACCGGGGTCAATGCAAAAAGGTCACGCAAAGCGCCCTCACTAGTCATTATAATGACAGCTTGGCTACTTCTCCCACGGTCTCGGTAAAATTTTCCCGTGTCGAAAGTCCAAGTGCGAACAGTGGTAACATTTGACCATTTTTTATTTTACCATCGTCTCAGTAAAACCTTCCCCCCAAAAAGTCCAGTGCGAACATGGCTTTAACCAAGATCTGTTTCTGATGCCTAAGTTTGACACGTGATCACAGCTTAATCAAGGATTGCCCATAACGCTCGACCGATAACCGCCGACCGAAATAGTTGAGCTCGCCAAAACGATACCCTGAACAGCCATTTAACCACTTCGCGTCGAATGACGTATATACACGAAAATGTTCCCAAGATTCAAAATGGATGATGCATTTTTCGGCCTTGCTTGTGGCATGTTTATAAACACGCCACGAGCAAGGACGGAAATGTCTGTCAGCAGCGAGCAAAGCCGGAAACACGCGAGTGTGCTTCCCGGTACCATCAACCTGAACCCACCTCGGATCGCGTCTCGGCTCGGTGATGTTAAAATAATCCTGGCACAAACTGGTTAATATTGAATGTTCATATAATAGTCAAAACTACTTTTTCTAAAGTTTTCTACGTTCCAAAAGTAGCCAAAATCAATCGACATGATTCGGTGAAAATTGTGAACCATGCTGCCTCGCTGGCCAAGTGTGGCCAACGTTGAAATTTTTTTGGGTGAAATTCACATCTTCCATAAAAACACGCTCGCGCAGTACCAACAATCCTTTGCTAAATATTTTCTCATCATTTATCATGGCCCGCGAGCGACGGGTAATTTGAATTTGCTTAATTGTTGTTAAGCACACCTGTGCGATCGTTCTTAATTTAATACTGGGCTGCGCTTTACTCCTTCCGTTTGATAGCTCCATGGTTAAAATAAGACCCTGTGACGTTCGGAGAATTCTACTTGGATTTCTTGGGTTCGTCTTTAACCACCGTCTTATCGTCTTCGTCCTCCTTCCCCTTCCCATCCTTGTTGTCCTTGTCATCGCTGTTCGGGTTATCCGCGTACCTTGACGGGGAAGCAAGTAAAGCGACCAAGATCAGTTGGGAGTTGGGGTGAGCACGAGCCTCGACCCACAACAAAAGGCTATGGATGTGCAACTATGTTTATTTTTCTCTTTTCTCAACAAATCTTTATTCAAACTGAGTTTTTTTGGTGCCGGTCAGAAAGGTGTTAGTTTACCTTCCGTCCCGGACACTCGGACGGCCAATGCAAGTTCCGGTCGGACCCGACCGGCGCCGGCCGGCGGGGCGACATCCCTGGTTCACTTTTCAAAACAGTAAAATATTTTTGTGCGACTTACTTGAAGAGTTCGACGATCTCGCCTCGTATCAGGGCCACGATCAGCGGTACCCCGATACACAACGGTACCAGGTACAACAGGGCGGGCTGGGCGTGCTTGAAGAAGTGCAGGATGCCGATGGTCGTCAGAAGTCCCAAGATGTAGGCCAAGAAGCTAGCCGTGAAGTAGGTACGACTCGACTTGGCTTTGCTACAAGAAAACAATCAGAAAAGACTGGAGACCTGACCTCTCAAGTCATAAGACACGTGTATATGAAGACAGGCACCAGCCTAGTTTAATCCGTTACGTTGTTGGTTTTGCGTCTGATTAATTGTTGAACCTGCTGATCTGAAGAAAAAAAAAGCCATCTCAAAATGATGGCACCCAATTTGATAAAAAAACTAGGTTGACCCTCATGTCATAGGTTAACCTGACGATTAACATGCTGGCCGATATCAGACTTCAAATGGTCGTTTACAATAACCCACCACTTCGAGCCCGTGTTCAGACTACAACCAAAGACCACCCCTAATTTGGAGAAGGTCGATCAACTGAAACGTACATTTTCGGGACTCGAGTTGTAGAGCTTGAAGCAGGAAATTGTGGCTCCATCTCGGTGTCTTTGCCAACTGGCGTGGCGGTGGTCATCACAGGACCTCTCACATGACTACGATTGGTCACGTGACAGGGTGCGATCCCGGGAAGGCCTCAGTAAAGCCATTGAACAAAAGGGATGTTGCAAGCTCAGGCTGTGAACTATTTAACCAAGTCCCGAAAAAGGGACCTCTCTATCGATCTGATTCAGTACTAATTCTGGAAACAAACTCCGATGGTTCTAGAATGCAATGGCGCACAGGTTACGGTGTTCGACTCATGTACCGTGGTGCAATGGTTCGAACACGGCCAGGAACATGGTGTTTGTGCTCTTGGGCAAGACACTTAACTACAATTGCCTCTCTCCAGCCAGGAGTATAAATGGGTACTTGCTAGGGTCGAAGGCGATCGGGCGCCTATATCGGGAGCCGCGTGGTCCATGGCCTGATGAACGGGGTAATAATACTGTAAGCAATAATCCAATCGATCTCTGGCTGTGCTCTGCAGTCGAATGGCGGCTGTCTATATGTGACCCGCTCCATCGTAATCAGGAATAAGTCGCTGAGGCCGTTTTACGCAATCGGTCGTTGAAGTAAACGCATGGGTGAAAATCGTGACCAAGTCGTTCTTCTGAACCTTTTTTTTTTTAGGAAGTGTAGTTATCACAGATTATTGTCATTAATGTCTTGTATGTAAAAACAATCAATAAAGATGAAAATGAAGAGGATTTGTGTGCGCTGTCCGTATGATTTTGGTCAATTTTGTTTATTTCAAAGCTGTTTTTCTCGGAATGTAGATTTGGCAAATAAATATACACCTGTCATCTTCATCAGACCATAACTCGTTAACCTAAGAAGATACACACTTGTGATGGGTATCATTAGAAAGCTTATGAAATTCCCTTTCTCACCATGTGCATATCTCAAAAAGTCATTTCGAGACTTATTCCTGATTTTGATTGAGCGGGTCACATATGCCATCGACTCGACCACATTGTAGCCGCGTCCTTATTATTATTATTATTATTATTATGGTTGATCTGAGGAGCTTTTTTTTACCTGACGTCGTAGCGTAGCAGGAGAGCAATAAATATGCCCGGGATGACGATGTCTCCGAGGCCTAGCATGGCAAAGTTACTGGCGTCAAAGCCCTTCTCAAGGATGTCTTGGGGAAACACCACTAAGAAACGAAAACAAAGAGAGCAAACGTTGCTTAGGATGCACTATTTGCAGATATCGAAACAAATTTTACTACCGAATTATTAATAAATATATTACTTATTTGAAAGTAAATAATGATTGTAGGCATCCAGCAAAATGATTGTGCTATATATCCTGTAATTATTCTGAAAAATTGTATTACAAAAAATCACGATTGTCTAGACAGCGATCGCGAACAAAACAACATAAGAACAACTGCCCGACACCGGTTGAAAATAAATGCTGTTTTTCTTGCTTTTTTCTCGGCATCCATGATTGTTAAACTTTGCACAAGTCAGTTAAACGATATTTACTATAAAATACAACCCCCAAATCCACCCATTCATGATTTATCAAGCAATTACCAATGGTGTATCCTACCTTTACATCCAACCTATTCCTGATAATTCAAGTAATTACCAATGGTGTATCCTACCTTTACATCCAACCCATTCCTGATAATTCAAGCAATTACCAATGGTGTATCCTACCTTTACATCCACCCATTCCTGATAATTCAAGCAATTACCAATGGTGTATCCTACCTTTACATCCACCCATTCCTGATAATTCAAGCAATTACCAATGGTGTATACTACCTTTACATCCACCCATTCCTGATAATTCAAGCAATTACCAATGGTGTATACTACCTTAACATCCACCCATTCCTGATAATTTAAGCAATTACCAATGGTGTATCCTACCTTTACAAGCAATTATCAAATATATTCTACACCGGGTAAATACCTGATTTAACATAAACACACCCAACTAGCAACGAACACATTTTGCTAAACTTCAAACAGTTTTTGAAAAACAGAAAGTATAATTGCCTGTGGTACCTACGTGACTTTAAGCTTTAATCCAAATAGTCTGAAGCTTTTGGTCTGGTAACAAGACCACCTAGCTTGCTACTCACACTTGATGGGCGCTTCAAACGACCTGGCGACAGTCACCATGACGTTGGTCCCAAACACCCAGAATATATCGTAAACGAACAGCCCGCCCAGCAGTATGCAGCCCGTCATGACTGTATTGAGTTGGAGAAACTCCACTCCGTTCAGAGCAAACGCTAGCCCAAAGATATTGTTAGCTATCCAGTGCTGAAGAAAAGAAACGGAGCACAAGAGAAATTCATCCCAAAATCTTAGATATTACAAGGAAAAAAAAAAACATCCTCTGATATTTAAGTAAGAGTACAATTTTGCATTTCCAAATCCTGGTATCATCTTCGTCGCAGACTTAACCAGTTCGCGTCGGGATTATTTTAACATCACCGAGCCGAGGGTCGGGATTAATTTTTAACGAAACGCGATCAGAGGCGGGTTCAGGCCGATGGTACCGGGAAGCACACCCACGCATTTCCGGCCTTGCTCGCTGCTGACAGACATTTCCGGCCTTGCTCGCTGCTGACAGACATTTCCCGGCCTTGCTCGCTACTGACAGACATTTCCGGCCTTGCTCGCTACAGACAGACATTTCCGGCCTTGCTCGCTGCTGACAGACATTTCCGGCCTTGCTCGCTGCTGACAGGCATTTCCGGCCTTGCTCGCTGCTGACAGGCATTTCCGGCCTTGCTCGTGACGTGTTTATGCGTCACCCGTTTTGAATCCGGGGAAAACTTTTGCGTTTATATACGTCATCCGGCGCGAACTGGTTGAGGTGATTTGGGATCCCAACTGCGAGAACTCCAGCCAAATTCTGGTGCCTGTTGTGCTTCAGAAACATTTCTACAAAAAAAAATTGTCAAATCTTTTGGTGCACATGCACGGTTGGAAACACCAAATTGGCTTATTGTAGTAAAGTGTCTTGCTTGTGAACACAAACACCATGTTACCTTTTTCAGCAAGTACCAGACACCGAAACAACTAGCCAAGCTAAGGCACACCAGATCCTTGTTATCAAACTCGTAGTTCATGAGGTCTGCACAGCGAAAGGAAATAACAACAAACAAACAACAACATTTTACTCCTGAACTACAAGATATCTAAGTTTTACTACACCTCATAAATATTCATGAGCACACTAGAACGCGTCATTATTATTATTTATTATTATTATTATTATTATTTCTTTTCGGCAATGAAACCGAGGATTCCTCAAAAGCGCCCAAGGCACTGTAGCTCGTAAGCCTGAAGAAACCAGTAGGAAGATGAACGAAATGCCAGAAACACCGAGGCAAACCCCTTCTCTTTAGCGATAAGCGTGACTGGGTTCTTTTACGTGCGTGTCCAGGTTCAATATATACATTATACACACACACACGGGACCTACGGCTTTACGTCCCATCCGAAGGACGAAGCAATAGTAGTTTAATTGCCTTGCTTAAGGACACACGTGTCGACACCGGGACTCAAACACAGGCTCTGCCGGTTCCGCCACGCGCCCGGAATATAAAAACAGGGTCTACCTGGGCCTTTGGTACCGAATCAAACAAAGTCCAACTACGAGTTGCTAATATTTCGTACCGAACCTGCTAAAACCTAGCAAAACCTGCAGTTGGAGTTTGACGGGTTTGGGGTTAAATTTACAACAAGGCGCTAAATATTCACAGACAAAAACAAAAAACTGTCATCACGAACCTTCTTTCTTCTCTGCCTTTCCCTTTGACAAGATGAGGTGATAGTTTTCATTGGGAAAAACCTCGGGGAGTAACTTCCGCATCAGAGGGCTACGGGAACGGAAGAGGTTTAAACAAAAATTATACAAGAACAAGTTAGTAACTAGAACAGTGTAGAAACGAAATCATACTTCTGGGTAAAGAGAGGCAATTGTAGTAAAGTGTCATGCCCAGGAACACAAGGCACTTAAAAAAACTGTTTACTTAAAGGTTCTACGCAGACCTTTCGAGGAGAATTGCTGTTTAATAATTTAAAATGTGCCTTGGTGTGTAAGTAACAAGACCAGGGGTGATAAAATGGTATAAAATGACATTAATTGGGGTTAATCACCGTACATATAATTGACCCCCTTATTAACATGTTCAAACACTGTCAAATGGTGGCGCTGTTCATGACGAACATTCGGCAACCCCCTAAAAGAGATGCCATGCACGCGGGTACGCACGCAGCAGATTTTGTTCAGACATGGCGAGTGAAGACGACAGTTCGGGGCCGGGGAGCGAATATTCCACAGAATCGGACGAAATATGTCCTCAGTATCATCAGGTCCTACATCTGAAGAAGATATTCCACTTGACAATTCCTTTGACAATAACTTGAGTCGACCATCGACTGAATGATTTTGCATCGATACGCGTGGCACATGATGCATGCATGCACGGGCAAGCTTGTCGCGACGTCGAAGTCTTCCCGAACATACGTCACAATTATGCAAATTGTACATGTTAATAAGCTACCATTCTAGGGGCGGGGCCGGTCCCCCAAAGCACTTTATTTTTATTTTTATCATATTAATTACCAAAAAATAAAACTTTTATAAACTGAAAATTACTCAATTAGTTATAATCTTTCATTTAAACTAATAAAAACCACATTTCTGGAACCCTTTAATTCTAACTGTACCTTAGGATGTGGGCTAAAGCCAGCACCCCTAGAAAGAAGAAATAGACCGTCAAAAGGAGATTAATGTAATCCTTGGAGAAAATCTGTCGAAAAAAACAAAATCAAAAGAAATTAAATAATCAACACAAAGAAACTATTTGTAATTCAAATACCGTATTTTATTTGAGAAATTCCTGTTGGTGGACTTTATAATTTTGAAGTTTGGTGTTTTTCTGAAATACAAACTATTAATCTACAATTTCCCCAATTTTTAACATAATCCGTCACCCACAAGTGTGTTTTTTGTCGATTTTGCTTAACAATTGTGTATAGAAATAATACGCTTTTCTTTAAAACTTCAAAGCTGTTTATCTCATAATTAGGTTGTCAGGGTTTTATCACTAAATCCTCCCCCAGGGAAAATAGGGTGGGGGTACATATGTAAATGATACATCATTTTAAAGCTGAGAACCTAGAGAATTAAAAAAAAAGGAAAATCTAATTGTCAAATTTGTCTGGGTTTCGTTGGAGCAGGTCGCAAATGATCCGGTATGCGTTAGGAACAATGCATATTCTACGCACCTGGAAAACGATGTATATCCCAAACAGCGTCGCGCTCGCAATGAGGGGGAACATCGCCGCGTCTTTCTCCGTCATGGTTTCCGGAACCTCACCATTTTCCTAATTAAAAAAAAAAAAACGAGATGAAATCGAAAGTAGTCAGCAATTCATTTGATCATTAGTCAACAACGTGTTGTCACTTTTGAAAACACCCATTAAATAAACAAATTCGCAATGCATCTTGAGAATGGATAACAAAACAGACAATTATTTTGCAGTTTATGCACAAACCCGCGAATATGAGGGTGTGGGGGCCAGTCAAGCCTTGAACTAAACCATAACCCTCCAGGCTAGAAACCCTGCCAGACGCAACAGATTGCATACTTTGTCACATTGACTTGTGTGCAGAGTCCAGCAAGGTCAAGCAGTCACCACAGATGCACTGTGCTGGATTTGGCAGGGTTAGGTTAATTAAAGCCTTTTTTTTTCTTCATATTTTTCCAAGATTACTTTAATCTATCCCAACCTATGCATACCCAGCATGTGGTGCTGCTTTCAAACGGCTGAAGCAGAGTCTATTTAATACATGCGCAATATGGACACATTCACCGTGGTTGGGCTTCATGTGACCCGCTCCATCGTAATCAGGAATAAGTCGCTGGGGCCGTTTTACGCAATCGGCCGTTGAAGTGAACGCATGGGTGAAAATCGTAACCAAGTCGATTTTCTGAACATTGTATTTTTAGGAAGTGTAGTTATAACAGATTATTGTCATTAATGTCTTGTATGTAAAAACAATCAATAAAGATGAAAATGAAGAGGATTTGTGTGCGCTGTCCGTATGATTTTGGTCAATTTTGTTTATTTCAAAGCTGTTTTTCTCGCAATGTGGATTCGGCAAATAAATATACACCTGTCATCTTCATCAGACCATAACTCGTTAACCTAAACAGATACACACTTGTGATGGGTATCATTAGAAAGCTTATGAAATTGCCTTTCTCACCATGTGCATATCTCAAAAAGTCATTTCGAGACTTATTCCTGATTTCGATGGAGCGGGTCACATATATCTTCAAAGATTGATTTCTGTATATATATCGCCTTATTACGAATAATTAAGGTCAGTAATTAGTGCTCCAATTAATAGTTGACATGTTTTTTTTAGGCTCGAGTGAAATACTTTCTCTACCACAAATGCAAGTTGAAGCTTTGTTGTCATTGTTCACTGTGGTCTTTGAATTAATTAATTACTACTAATTAACATTCACTACAGTATATTGCATATATTATTATTAATGATATTAATGATATTAATGATATTTATTACATTAATTATATTTATTTTATTAATTATATTAATGTTATAAATTATATTTATTATATATATTAATTATATTAATTATATTATTGAATTATATTATTCATTACTGAAAATATTAACAGCAGCAGTGTAGTGCTGGACAAAAGTGTTTTTGCTGCTTAATTATCACACAAAATTTCAATCAGTCTTCAAAATCCGTTAAAAAATACTTCAGTTTGGGTCACAGTCTTTTCTTTGTTTTTCTTTAAATTTTCCAATTGGGACGATTAATATTAATAAACAGGCATAATTTCCTATGTTTTTAATAACTTCATAAATATTTATGTGACTGAGTCTGAGCTGGTTTATGTATTATTTTATTGCATTTTAAATGATCTTTCCAATGGCTGCTAGTGCTAGTTTATTTCCATTGCTCAAACTTCAGAATGTCATTTATTTTCACTAAACAAGTCGGACTAAATCAATCGAACACGGAACAGCTGTTTCCAATGTTCACACAACAAAAAACAATGCGCCTTACCTTTTGTTCCTTTTGATATTTAACCGACCGAAAAGCACCAAAGAAGATGGGTAACAGGGCCATAATCACAAGGCTGCTGTAGGCTATGGCCATGCCCTCGGACGTGGCCGGAATTCTGGCCGTCACATTTGAAGCTGTTTCGTTTAAAGTCGCGTTTAAGACGTCGACAACCACGTTGTTTTCGCTTGTCGAATCCGCCATCTTGTTAGTGTAGAAACTGGTAGTCGGCGCACGGCACACATCTACACGCGTGTCTCTACACTGTTAAGAAAATGTGTATACTGGGCACCAGTTATTATTATCTGACGTGTGCGTAATTTTTTTTTTAAAGACCTACTAAAACGGTTTGAAAAAGCAAAAAATAAGTAGTTTATCTTGTAAATGATGTTTCAAAGTTCCCTGGAATAACATGTTTTGATTGTTTTTTATGCTTGTTTATAACGTGAAATTATGAATAAAAACCAGGTGATTCTATCTCGTTTTGATCAAACTTTCTTCATTTTACTCCCAGAGGGCGCTGCATAAAACAGCGTCGCTGGTTCCCTGTCCAAAACCAACATGAACACAGTTCGAGGTACGAAAACCCGTGCATATCATGACGCGTCAAGTGGTACGGTACCAGATGCAGATCTAGGATTTTTTTAGACGGGGGGTGTAATCCCCCCTGGTAAATGTGTCCCCCCGGACAGACTTACCAGGCCGTGACCCGGAAGATCTGTCCGGGGGAACACATTTACCTAGGTATTTCTGTCCCCCTCCAGGTAAATCTGTCTCCCTGCCCAACGTTAAACGTGTCCCCCTGGTAAAATTGTCCCGTGCAACGTCACAAGTCTAGCACCCACTAGACGCAACAACCAGTGTAGTACAGGTTCACGCCTTCATGGTGCATCATTTGTGGCAGACTGTAGGATGTGTAGCGTACTACAAATTACAGGTGGTCAAAAGTGCTGCCACATTCGTGCTGGGTATATAGAATTTGTACGCGTGCAAGAAGTCTGAAAATACTGATTACCGCTAATTTCCCTTTCGCGCAGAAACGTAGATCGGTTGATTTAATTAACACAGTTATTTATATTTTTATTTTTATTGAAGGGAACAGAAGTCCAAATAATAAATACCATGTGGGCTTTTCATTGAAATAACATCAAAATAACCACTTATGTGTGAAACATTGGGGGACAAAATTACCTAGAGAGGGGACAAAATAAACTGGAGGGGGACGGAATTAACGGCTCCAGGGGGACACTTTTACCTAGGTAATTCTGTCCCCCCCGGACAATTTTACTGGGGGACAGAATTACCTTCCACAGGGGCACAACGAAAACTAGAAAAGTGCGAGCGCGAAGCGCGAAGCCCTTACGGTGTGGGGTCCGGGGCCCGCTTAAGGGCCTCGGAAAAATGTTCATATGCTTTGTGGTGCAATCTGAGGCGATTCCTGGCCTCTTTCCTCTAATTATTTTAGCAAAAGTTTTAAAAATGATATGGAGAGAAAATGAAAAATTCTGGAGATTTTAATGGAGAATATATAAATAAATATATAGTTATATAAATTTATATATGAATGTGGGGCACACCCAAAGCTGGAAAATGCGCGAAGCGTGGGGTTTGGGGCCCGCTTACGGGCCCTGGGGGTTTATTGGGCTTTATTTTTTCCCTTCGTACAAAATCCAACAAAACCACAAAGTAGAAAAAGAAAATACAAAAAAATAAAAAAAAAATACAAAAACAAAAATACTGAGGATTCGAACCCACGACCATTGGACATGGAGGCTGGTACATTATCCATCAGTCCTACAAAACCATAGCCACAATCATAATCTTCAAGGCCTTTTTAAAACCTTTGCTTTGTCTTCGGCTTTGGCTTCGTCTCCGAATTCTGAATCAATGAGAAGAAAATATAAATAGAAGCAACCAATTGCTTCTATTTTAGTCTTGCCTTGCCAATTTCTTTGTTCACTCAGGAATTTATGCAAATTTACCTAGTCAGTTTCATTTGTGGTTTATTTGTGTGATATTCATATTATTGTTTTTGAACTTTAAAACTGGTTTGCGTCTATAAAGCTTCGATTTTTGTTTAACCAATTAACAGGTACAACGTTTAAGAATGCTATAAGTTTTATTCCCCAATGTACCCGACTTGCGCCCGTTTTATAATTATCTTTTCATTTCCAACTTCCAACGTGCGCCCCCTGGCGAATATTTTTTTCCAAACCTAACTGGCAGATTTTATGAATTATTCAGTAGTTGCATTGATCACTGTACAACACTTGGGTTCTAGGTCTCTTTTTTCCCCTTAAATTTAACCAGTTCGCGCCGGGATTATTTTTACATCGCCGAGCCGACGGGCGGGATTATTTTTAACGAAACTCGATCCGAAGCGTGTTCAGGCCGATAGTGCTGGGTAGCACACCCACGCATTTCCGGCCTTGCGCGCTGCTGACATACATTTCCGAACTTGAACTTGGCGTATTTATTCGTCATCCGTTTTGAATTTGGGGAAATTTTTGCGTTTATATACGTCATCCGGCGCGAAGTGGAAGTACTCCAAAGATATTAATTTGACTAGGAAAAACGAGGTGACCTACAGCAGGATTCGAACCAGGGATCTTTGATCCAAAGCCCATCCCACTATCCACTACACTACGTATAGCAGCTCGACAACAGCTGTTCTTTAAAGAGATTTAATGTAAGTAACTAGTTAACTAAATAACAACAATGCTGTGACGTCATGGTTTATTCCGATGAATAAACATAACTTCTCATCCAAACTACTGAATAATTCATAAAATCTGCCAGTTACGTTTGGAAAAAAAAATATTCGCGCCCGTTTTATACCTCTCCTTTATTTCCATGCCCACCGAGTTAGATTAACACACTTACTCCCCCTGTATCCCACATACTAACTTGCGCCTGTTCTTGTATCGCCAGGGGGTTGAACCACTTAAAAACACTAGACATTTTCTATTTTTGTTTTCCATTTCTACAGACCGTTTTTATTACGAGCCGACATTCAAAACAAAAACAATTGTACGAAGCAAAAAGCTACCCACTTAATATCTGCGAATAAATTGCATTATATACGGTTAGGTTCATACACACTCCACTCAACCCATAACCGAATTAAGACAAACTTAGATTTGTTGGGGGAAAGTGCGTGTATACACGTCCTCCGGCGCTAACTGGTTAATTAAACGTGAACAACTCGCCAATGCCACGTTACAAATGTTCAACTTTAATAATCAGTGCACTCAATCGCTTCGAGTCGAGAACATTTTAGAAAATTAATCGTAACAAAAAACATTGTACAAAAATATAAAAGTGAAGCACGTATAAAACTAACCGTTCATTGAGCACTGTAAGCAGACGAACGAAACTAATGTGTTGAAAAACTCAAATTCAAATATGTTTTGCAGATATCAAAACAATTTACTACCGAATTATTCAGAAATATCTTACTATTTGAAAGTAAATTAATAATGATTCTATGCATCCCGCAAAATGACTGCGCTTAGATAGGCCTATCCTGTAATTGTTACGAAAAATTGAATTTATAAACCAAAAATCGCGGTTACCGGACGGCAATCGCGAATAAAAACAAGAACAACTGCCCAACGACAGTTGGAAACGAACGCCATTTTTCCTGCTTTTTATTCTCGGCATTCATGATTGTGAAACTCCGGACAGGTCAGGTATAAACGACACTATAAAATACAACAATTTCTGATAGTTCAAACAATAGGCCGTATTATTGAACGTAGAGGGCGCTGTGCTCACGGTATTTGGGGGTATAATTAAAAGTAATTAGGAGATAATTCACGTCAGTTTAAATATTCTTACAGCTCAAATATTTTTTTTCTAATAATCAATTTTTAGATAAAAGTAAAGTTCCTAAAACTACTTCAATAATTTTGCCTGTGTTGGGTACCCAGAAAATGGCGTCTTACACCGCCCTCATGCGGCCAAAAATACGGCGCATTGCCAATGGTGTATACTACCTCTAACCATTGAAGTTCGTAAAGGCTAATCGTTTCAAAGTGCAAGACGTACGTATAATACAAGTACTATTAGTTAAATCACAATTCTTCGTGGGGAGGGGACCTGGTGACTTTGGGCAGGACTTTCTCGGGGTCTAAGTATCCAAAAAAGGCCACCAATTTGTCGTTGACGTCACGGTCTCGTTTGACGAAGGCGCTGAATGCCGACACGCAGTTCAGGATGACGTCATCAGCCTGCGCCAAGACGTACAAGTCCATCTGGTCCAAATTAGGCCCCCATGTCACGATCTTGATCTATAATAAAAAAATAAAAAATAAAAATAAATTAAAAAAAAAAAAAAAATTCTTGTAAATTATATAGTAACTATGGCAACGTTTCATTTACTGTCAACCACACATTTTATCTGCCGCGTTTATATATCTGCCACGAAAAATAATCGAATCTTGTTGTGCACGTTCGCAGTTTATAATACCGAGCTTGCTTAATATTGGTTTACTTTTATTTAATGTAATTTTTAAAGAGGGTAGTCCATTTTCAAAGGAACCCTCTATAACTAAAAGTTATTATTGTTTAACCCTTCCTCTATGAGAGTTCTTTACTGCAAGTCAGTGGTATATACCCAGCACGATATGTGGCAGAGGGGTACCCCCCTCTTATCCCTATACTTTATACGCACTCAACACTATTGTAACCTAACCCCCCCCCCCCCCCCTTGAAACCTAAAAGGAATTCCTGAGATCCCGGGAACACAACGGTCAACACAAAAGAGGGGGTGTTTTCTCTGCCACATATCGTGCTTCATAATTATGCAGTGGTACATGCCAAATCACTTCAGCTGCAGTGCATTGATTGATTATTTGCATGTACAGTGAAAAACACTTCTGTGGTTGTTGAATGGGTGTGTGGCTTTGCTTGTGAGTGTGATAGACATGGTGGACTCGGCATGACTCAGTTGACCTGCGGTTTTCATGATAATGCATTCCTTCAAGCAATCAAAAACCGCTCACATCCGGGAAGGCGGCCTGTAGATCCTCCTCCATGGCCACGTGATCGGTAGCTACGAAGATGCTCCGAGGCTTTTCTCTGCCGTCTTCCTCGGCTAGATGCAGCTGGTAGCGAATGTCATCGACGACTTGCTCCTCCGACTGCAGGCACATTTCCTTGGTAACCGGGTCTCCATCCCTACCAGTGCCAGTGCACTGTCTGGAGCTCAGGAGATTCGGGAAGTCGCCGGTACCCAGTAGATCACAAACTCGGCTCTAAAAAAAAAAGAAAGGAAAACAAAGAAATACAGGTCATTCTACATACCAAGTTGGAACCCCATGCCCCATGGTTAATTACAATCAGAACCTAGAGACCAATTTCACGAAGCTGCTAAGCCCAAAATTTGCTTAGCATGAAAAATTGTCCTTGGTAAAAACAAGGTTACAGACCAATTTTTCACGTGATCTTCATTTTTTTTGATTGATAATCGGCTGGTTTTTTGCTTAGCTTGAAAAACACGTAGAATTTTGGCTGATAACTTGTTTTTAATGAGCAAGACTTTTTGTGTGCTAAGCAAATTTGTGTGCTTAGCAGCTCCGTAAAATTGGCCCCTGTGTTGCGAGGCCATTCCAGTACTCCAAACTACCACTGCACAGTTTAGCTATGCATGATTAACCAGTTTGCGCCTGAGGACATAATTATATACACGCAAAGTTGTTTGTCCAGATTCAAAACGGGTGACGCATAAACATGTCACGAGCAGAGCAAGCCTTTAAATGTCTGATGTCAGCAGCGAGCAAAGTCGGAAATGCGACAATTACAAAGCCAAGCACAAACTTTGGATTACACTAATAAATTCGGAGTTTTTTTTTTATTCAGAAACGCACCCAGTCAGCGCCGTTTCTTAGATGAAGCCCCCAAAACGGTTTCTCCAGGTTTTTCTCGATGAACTCTTCGGCCGGTTCCCGGATGAAACTCTTAAATGTCAGGTAATGCTGCAGGCCCTCTACGTTGGTCGAGGCGGGGGTGCTTGAAGGGGCGGTGACCATCGCCAACACCGGGTGTTCTGACGCAGGATATCTGGAAACAATACAAATCGATAATGACTAGTCGTCATCTTAAGTACAAATAGTTTATGACGTCTCCAGCTTTTTGTATCAGGGGAAAACAACGTCTTGAAATCCGTCTTAATTTAAAAAAATTGTAAATTTTTTTTTCTTAATTTGTTTTGGATTATTTTTTTAATTGTTTTTTATTGATTTTTCCTTTTTTTGTATTAATTGTTTTTCTATTTGTTTACTGGTTGGTTTGTTTGTTTACTGGTTGGTTTGTTTGTTTACTGGTTGGTTTGTTTGTTTACTGGTTGGTTTGTTTGTTTACTGGTTGGTTTGTTTGTTTACTGTTTGGTTTGTTTGTTTACTGTTTGGTTTGTTTGTTTACTGTTTGGTTTGTTTGTTTACTGTTTGGTTTGTTTGTTTACTGTTTGGTTTGTTTGTTTACTGTTTGGTTTGTTTGTTTACTGTTTGGTTTGTTTGTTTACTGTTTGGTTTGTTTGTTTACTGTTTGGTTTGTTTGTTTACTGTTTGGTTTGTTTGTTTACTGTTTGGTTTGTTTGTTTACTGTTTGGTTTGTTTGTTTACTGTTTGGTTTGTTTACTGTTTTGTTTGTTTACTGTTTTGTTTACTGTTTTGTTTGTTTGTTTACTGTTTTGTTTGTTTGTTTACTGTTTTGTTTGTTTGTTTACTGTTTTGTTTGTTTGTTTACTGTTTTGTTTGTTTGTTTACTGTTTTGTTTGTTTGTTTACTGTTTTGTTTGTTTGTTTACTGTTTTGTTTGTTTGTTTACTGTTTTGTTTGTTTACTGTTTTGTTTGTTTACTGTTTTGTTTGTTTACTGTTTTGTTTGTTTACTGTTTTGTTTGTTTACTGTTTTGTTTGTTTACTGTTTTGTTTGTTTACTGTTTTGTTTGTTTACTGTTTTGTTTGTTTACTGTTTTGTTTGTTTACTGTTTTGTTTGTTTACTGTTTTGTTTGTTTACTGTTTTGTTTGTTTACTGTTTTGTTTGTTTACTGTTTTGTTTGTTTACTGTTTTGTTTGTTTACTGTTTTGTTTGTTTACTGTTTTGTTTGTTTACTGTTTTGTTTGTTTACTGTTTTGTTTGTTTACTGTTTTGTTTGTTTACTGTTTTGTTTGTTTACTGTTTTGTTTGTTTACTGTTTTGTTTGTTTACTGTTTTGTTTGTTTACTGTTTTGTTTGTTTACTGTTTTGTTTGTTTACTGTTTTGTTTGTTTACTGTTTTGTTTGTTTACTGTTTTGTTTGTTTACTGTTTTGTTTGTTTACTGTTTTGTTTGTTTACTGTTTTGTTTGTTTACTGTTTTGTTTGTTTACTGTTTTGTTTGTTTACTGTTTTGTTTGTTTACTGTTTTGTTTGTTTACTGTTTTGTTTGTTTACTGTTTTGTTTGTTTACTGTTTTGTTTGTTTACTGTTTTGTTTGTTTACTGTTTTGTTTGTTTACTGTTTTGTTTGTTTACTGTTTAGTTTGTTTACTGTTTAGTTTGTTTACTGTTTAGTTTGTTTACTGTTTAGTTTGTTTACTGTTTAGTTTGTTTACTGTTTAGTTTGTTTACTGTTTAGTTTGTTTACTGTTTAGTTTGTTTACTGTTTAGTTTGTTTACTGTTTAGTTTGTTTACTGTTTAGTTTGTTTACTGTTTAGTTTGTTTACTGTTTAGTTTGTTTACTGTTTAGTTTGTTTACTGTTTAGTTTGTTTACTGTTTAGTTTGTTTACTGTTTAGTTTGTTTACTGTTTAGTTTGTTTACTGTTTAGTTTGTTTACTGTTTAGTTTGTTTACTGGTTAGTTTGTTTACTGGTTAGTTTGTTTACTGGTTAGTTTGTTTACTGGTTAGTTTGTTTACTGGTTAGTTTGTTTACCGTTTTGTTTGTTTACCGTTTTGTTTGTTTACCGTTTTGTTTGTTTACCGTTTTGTTTGTTTACCGTTTTGTTTGTTTACCGTTTTGTTTGTTTACCGTTTTGTTTGTTTACCGTTTAGTTTGTTTACCGTTTAGTTTGTTTACCGTTTAGTTTGTTTACCGTTTAGTTTGTTTACCGTTTAGTTTGTTTACCGTTTAGTTTGTTTACCGTTTAGTTTGTTTACCGTTTAGTTTGTTTACCGTTTAGTTTGTTTACCGTTTAGTTTGTTTACCGTTTAGTTTGTTTACCGTTTAGTTTGTTTACCGTTTAGTTTGTTTACCGTTTAGTTTGTTTACCGTTTAGTTTGTTTACCGTTTAGTTTGTTTACCGTTTAGTTTGTTTACCGTTTAGTTTGTTTACCGTTTAGTTTGTTTACCGTTTAGTTTGTTTACCGTTTAGTTTGTTTACCGTTTAGTTTGTTTACCGTTTAGTTTGTTTACTGGTTAGTTTGTTTACTGGTTAGTTTGTTTACTGGTTAGTTTGTTTACTGGTTAGTTTGTTTACTGGTTAGTTTGTTTACTGGTTAGTTTGTTTACTGGTTAGTTTGTTTACTGTTTTGTTTGTTTACTGTTTTGTAGTGTGTATACTGTTTGTTTGTTTACTGTTTTGGTTTGTTAGTACTGTTTTGTTTGTTTACGTTTTTGTTTGTTTACTGTTTTGTTTGTTTTCGTTTTGTTTGTTTACCGTTTGGGTTTGTTTACCGTTTTGTTTGTTTACCCGTTTTGTTTGTTTACCGTTTGTTTGTTTACCGTTTTTGTTGTTACCTTTAGTTTGTTTACCGTTTAGTTTGTTTACCGTTTAGTTTGTTTACGTTAGTTTGTTTACCGTTTAGTTTGTTTACCGTTAGTTTGTTTACCGTTTAGTTTGTTTACCGTTTAGTTTGTTTACTGTTTAGTTTGTTTACTGTTTAGTTTGTTTACTGTTTAGTTTGTTTACTGTTTAGTTTGTTTACTGTTTAGTTTGATTACTGTTTAGTTTGTTTGACTGTTTAGTTTGTTTACTGGTTAGTTTGTTTACTGGTTTTGTTTGTTTACTGGTTTAGTTTGTTTACTGTTTAGTTTGTTTACTGGTTTAGTTTGTTTACTGGTTAGTTTGTTTACTGAGTTTAGTTTTGTTTTCTGGTTAGTTTGTTCTGGTTTAGTTTGTTTACTGGTTTAGTTTGTTTACTGTTATGTTTGTTACTGGTTTAGTTTGTTTACTGGTTTAGTTTGTTTACTGGTTTAGTTTGTTACTGGTTTAGTTTGTTTACTGTTTAGTTTGTTTACTGGTTTGTTTGTTTTACTGGTTTGTTTGTTTACTGGTTTGTTGGTTACTGGTTTGTTTGTTTACTGTTTGTTTGGTTACCTGTTTGTTTGTTTACTGGTTGTTTGTTTTTTGGGTGGTTTTTTTAGGGTGTACGCCAAATGGCACTAGTGGTCATATATGACACCAGAATGCAATAACATGTCCCTAACAAGTTAAATTTAGCTCAACAAAATATCTTATAGCATTTAATGAGATCATTGGGTTGGTGTGGTTTTATTTCGGACCAGTCTCATAGGTTTACGCACAGGGCGTCAAGACAGTGATGTTCGTGGCAATCAAATTCATTCAACTTTTCCCAACCAGCATTTTTCTCACGTATCCCGATCAAAAAAAATCTTGTTTCTTTTTCAAAACCTGTGAATAATATTATAATGTTAATTTTATTACGTATATATTTTCATTTCGAGTTTTGTTGAGATTTCGCTTACACTTCTTTCCAGTGCTCGCTACTTCTGGCGTGTTGCACGTGAGAAGTACAGGTTCGGTCACAGGCGTTCGAGTCGTCAAAATCGATGCCTTGATCCTCCCAAATGTCCGGAACGGATAGCCATCCTAACGAAAATTAAATTCACGAAAAGAAAAAGTGAACATATTTAGGTGTTTCGTTTCCGCGTGAGCAATTGCTTGTCATAATACATGTACATTACACTAACATCGCCCATCGTGTTCTGGACCAATCACAGCCTCGATTCAAACTCCTACATGCGTGCGCAATACACAGAGCAGTGACCACGTGCTGAAGCATCATGCTGAAACATGGAGACGAACATCCGCCATAGGTGTCTGGACCAATCACAGCCGTGATTTATACCCGACATGCGTGCGCAATACACAGAGCATTGACCGGACAGGCGCGAAATATTGGAGAAGAACACGTGTTAATTACCCACGTGCGCAGTAGGCGGGGCTCGGCTGAAAACAACAATGAATATGCAAATATGACCTCACTCTTGTGCACTTTCCTTCGTTTGTTAGCGGCTAAACCGTAGAGCAGTACGCTACGCGGTTCCCTTCCTTCCAATAGAGCGGCGCCTAACTCTGTCATGAGTCTTCCATTGTGATGACATCGGGATAAAACTCTTGATTTCGTCAACTCAAAGTATTCGTCGATTTGGACGTAGGCTAGTAACCAAGATTAAGGTATATGATTATGTAGGTATACTCCATTGGTAATTGCTTGAATTATCATGAAATGGGTAGATTTGGAGGGTTATATTTTATAGTAAATATCGTTTAACTGACCTGTCCGAAGTTTTACAATCATGAATGCGAGAAAAGCACGAAAAACACACATTTGTTTCAACCGCCGTCGAGCTGTTATTCTTATGTATTTGTGGGTTTTTTTCGCGATCGTCGACGGCGATCGCGAATATTTTTTTATAAAATTATATTGTCAGAATAATTACAGGATATCTAGCGAAATCATTTTGCTGGATGCCTAGATCATTATTTACTTTTAGATGAGTAAGATTTTTCTTAATAATTTCGGCAGTAAATATTTCGATATCTGACAAATGGTGTATACTTCCCTTTAAAGTAAATAAGCTCAACGATGTGGAATGCAAATAGTTTCCATTTTCTGAATAAAACAAAGTGGTTTTGTGTTCAGTATATTTTTTAGATTTTAGTTATTTTAGTTTTTCTAAATTTGGTTTTTGTAAAAGTATTCTGACGCCACTCCTCAGCGGTTGTGTACAAAGTCTATAGATAATCGAGAGCAATTCGTCACCGTTTTCACGAAGAGCGAATTTCATGACAAATCGTCTATTTATCGAAATATTTTTTTTGAATTGAAAACGATTAAATATTGCATTATTCTTCAACCTGGTGAAGTATACATCCACAAAATCATAAAATCACAATTAACCTAATTAACCTAATGGGCGAATTGGTCCTCAAGTGCCCTTTTCCGTTTTCACGAGAGGCTAAATTCAAATAAGCGATGACTTCACGAGTTTATGAAGGGCACTTTGGTGCGCGTAGTCCACTTAGCGTTTTCACGAAGAGGGAATTGGCGAATTGGTCGCGAAGTGGCTTTTAGCGTTTTCACGAAGAGGCAAATCGAAATAGCGTTGACTTCACGTGTTTATGAAGGGCACTTGGGCGCTTAGTCACTTTAGCGTTTTCACGAAGAGGCCGAAATTGGGCCGATTGGCGCGAGTGGCTTTTATCGTTTTCACGAAGAGACAAATTGGGGGCGCAATGGGGAAATGTATACATTCTGACTCTCACAGCCACGGGCGATTTGCTAATGTATCGTTTTTTTCGTTTTCACGAAGGGCAATTCTATTATTGATTAATTCTGCAAAACTAATCCCTATTTTTTCTTAACGTTTGCTATATTTAGAAGATTGAATCTCCTTCTTTCATGATACCTTAATCTTGTAATATTCTATGATATTTATGTTTCCAAACTGCAACGAAAAAAGGACAAACTTTACAAGCGATTATCCCGAAAGTTTGTTCTGACCATGAAAGCCTCAATTTGCCTCTTCGCTGAAAACGGGTGCGATTATGTGTCTAAGTATTCTCCAACAAAATTATAAATATTTCTCACTCCAGATTCATGTTTTTTCGAAATTCTTGCACCGGTTGACCTTTATCGAGGTCACGGTGATACTAAAAAAAAAAATGCGTCAGGTTTAAACAGTTTTCAAACTAATGTAAATGGCCAGGGATTTTCTTCGCACTCTTCCATTTTGGGGAGTGTCCTCCATAGCTGTAGGGTACATGATACAACGGCGGAAACGACCAACATACGACGCCGGATTTGGAGGCAAAAAAGCAACTTCCATAACTGTTTCACTGGTTGCCATAACGACCTGAAAAAGATCAACAGTTAAAGTTTAATTGCTTGCCGCACAGACTTAAAAAAATTAGTCGAGGACGAAAAAAAAAATTGAAAACTGTCAGAAACGTCAATTTTCTTCATCTTCCTTTTAAGTTATGACATGCTAAAAAGTTAATTATACAAAGTGTGACAAATGTAAGTATTTACAATCTTAAACCAAGTGGACAGTTATTGGCTTTGCGAGTCGGGGGCCCGCGTAACATTCATTTTGTTTGAAGCGATTACAATATCAAACTTGTTACGCAATAATGCACTAATTATTCGAGAAAATTAATCGGAAAAAAAAAAAAAAATTGTGATTCAAAATCTTACGTTTCGATCGATGTGAATTGGTGCTTGGACACCAAAGGGGGGTGAGCGTCTTTGCGGCCACACGGGTAATTGATAAAAGCTGGCGCCACAAGAACGCGAACCGACGGCCTTTGAAAACTGCAGGGCACCCAATACTGTTCCACTGGCCTGAGAATCGACTACAAGAGTATAGGACAATATAAACCAACTTGCTCACATCAATAACAAAAACACACCAAAAACCATATATTTTTACTCGGATTACCAGTTCGCACCGGATTATTTATTTTAACGTCGCCGAGTGCAAGAGATTATTGTTAACGAACTTGGTCTGAGGCTGGTTCAGGCCGATGGTACAGGAAAGCACACCCACGTATTCTCCCGCCTTGCTCGCTGCTGACAGACATTTCCGACCTTGCTCGTGACGTGTTTATGCGTCATCCGTTTTAAATCTGGGAATTTGTTTGCGTGTACATACGTCCTCCGGCGCGAACTGGTTAACTTAAACTCTGACGCCGGTATTCCTCACGGACTGCACATCGGCGTTTATCGGTAGATGTGTACTAGCACAAAGGACAAGAGTGCGGCAGCTGTGCCAAAACAGGCCGTGTTTCGACGGCGTAAGCACAGCTGACAACAACACTCTAGACAATGGCGGGTCGCGGCTTTAACCGCTCCCCGGCGTCAAGGAAAGGCACACACAGACATCGCTAATTTTCCTGCATTGACACCATCAGCCTTAGAAATGAAACCGTTAAAATGTCATGAAAAGTCAAATATTAGTGAAGCATTTTAGTATGGAACAATACATTTTTGAAAACCAGTTCCATAGGGTTTGTGCGCAGTCAAGCGATGTTAAGTATAATTTTGTCGAATAATTTTATTATACCCCCCCCCCCTTTTTTCCGGGCTGCTGTATACCCAGCACAATACGAGACCATACCTATACACTTTTTTAAGACTATGTACCTAAAGCCCTGTTCCGCACTGGACTTAATTTGCTAAAGCCCTGTTCGCACTGGACTTAATTTGGGAAAACTAACCGAGCCAATGGGTAACTTACCCATTTCAAATCCAGTGCGAACAGCCTGGGTAACTTTCCTCACATGTAACTTACCCACGCCGCGTGGGTAGTTTAACCGAGCCAATGGTGCCCAGGAAGATTGACCAGGTCAGTTTAACCGAGCCAGAAAATCCAGTGCGGACGCGACGTCTCGGTTAAATCTTCCATCACCCGGTCGAATGACCATAGGTCACATCAGCCAGTGACCTTTTACGGTTAGTTTATACCCATGGTATCGGCAATTCTACTCGCGTCAATTAAATCCAAGTGCGGACGGTGGGAAGATTAACCTATCGGAATGTTACCCGGCGTCATGGTAAAGTTACCCAAAATGTTTATCCGGTGCGAACACGGCTTAACGCACCTAAAAACCTAAGGAGAATTCCTGAGAAACCACAACATTCCGCAAGCACAATGACCACCACAAATGAAGGAAGGGGCGGGGTGGAACACCCCCCCCCCCGTCTTATATCTCGCTTCATATGAGCTGCTGAAGTTTAATTGGTTGCAACAAAAACCCGAAACTCCCCAAAATCGGTAGTATCGATGTACATGACGTAATTTCAGAGAGAACTGGAAAAAAAAGTGGCCAGAAATCACATAAGATTGTGCCACAAAGCATCTATAGGGTCACAAATATTTCGGGGTCCTTAACCGGGCAACCCCCCCCAAAAACCAAAAAAAACCCAAAAAAACAAAAACAACAAAAAAAAACCAAAACCACGTCATTGATCAGCGCGAACTTCGACTATTCGGTCAAGTGTATAAAAATCGAATACTAAATTATTGGAAAATGAACATTCCTTTGTCATTACCAATATACTGAACATGTTATAATTGATAATTAACAACAGACTATTTATAATAAATTCCATAAAAAATAATAGTACAAATATTAATAATAATAGGATTAGAACATAAAAAGGCAAAGGCTCATTGTTAAGTTTGGGGTGGGGACAAATTGCGTTAATACAAAGCACAAAAATCACGGCAATTAAAAAGTTATATGATAACGACACCGAACAAGCAGTTTCGGTGAAACATTGGTTTATAAAAATGAGCCTGGCTTGTAACACAATTTTGTCTAAATCGAATTAAGGACGCTGTTTTGTTTATGGAACAGGCTACATTCGAAATTGATTAAACTTACCTGAACATGGGCAGTACATGAGATATCCCTTCGATCCCTCCCATTCCGTTTTCCCCACATTTCTACACTGTCCTAGTCCAGCGATGGACGCTAACACAATCACTAAAACCGTCCATGTCGAAAGATCTGCCATCTCTACAAACTAAATTCCTATTTTCACCACAAAATGATGCGCCCGTCGATGGAAATGCTCAACTTACGAGCTTCGGGTAGCAACTATCATTGATAGTGAAAGTCTCCGAAAAACTCTGGCCTCGATCTAAAATGTACACGTGTACAAACGAAACCGCACAGGTAATATGAAAGGTACTGATTTGCATGATAATGGTCGTTATTATTCGCGCCTTTTGAACTTTTGTAAAGTTAAACCATTTACGAGGTCAATGGGTGGAGTCATTAACATGACAATTGGTACCTTTGTTGGCGCGACCGGTGACGTGGATTTGCCCCTGTGTACGTGTGTGAGGTCGGTTTGGGGTTCGAAGTTGCCACGCCCCAATAGATAATTGTAATAGATTGTGTGACCACGGCCGCGTGTATACAAAAAACAACAACATTAATAACTTGAATATCTGTGGAGAATCATTGTACTAGTGAAAATCAGTCACATTTCTTCCAGACAAAATGGCCAATTCGTAATCTTTGTTTCAGGTTATGTTTTAGGATAGACTAAACAAGTTCAACAGGTCTACGAATTTCAATAAACTGCCACTGTAGTATTTGTGTGGTGTCCGATTACGCAGTTACACCGTTGTTTTAAAATAAATTGCATAACTCAGAATTTGTTTATGGCTTTTATTAGCGACATTATCTTTACATATGAAGCACGATATGTGGCAGAGAACCCCCCCCCCCTCTTTTGTGTTGACTATTGTGTTCCCGGAATCTCAGGAATTCCTTTTAGGTTTCAAGGGGGGGTGGGTTAGGTTACAATAGTGTTGAATGCGCATAAAGTATAGGGATAAGAGGGGGGTACACCTTTGCCACATATCGTGCTGGGTGTATATCTTTACTGTGTATAAGAGTTCTAGACTGGTTCTCAAACCAAATAATTCTGACTAGGGGCCTTTTCGAAACCGTTGCTTCGTCTTTGGCTTTGGCTTCGCCACCGAATTCCGAATTACTGAGAAGCAAATAGAAATGGAAGAAAATTAAAATAGTCTAACTTTTGGGTTCACATCAATCGAGTGAATGTTTCTGAAGTACAACAGGCGTCAGAATATGGCTGGAGATCTTGCAGTTGGGAGTCAAAAATCGCCTTAAGCCAAAGACGAAGACGAAGCCAGGGATTCGAAAAAGCCCTATGTAGCGCTTGATCAGATAATTTTGGTGACTGCTATTTGTGTAGAGCGCCCTCTTTTGAACGAACACTAGTTGTCAACTCGACTTGCATTTTGTTTATTTTGATTTTATTAATTGGCCATTCTTTTCGATATTCAATACACTTCACAGTCATAATACAGCCAAACGATAGACGTTGTTTTAATTCAATGCAATACATTTTCTTTGAGCCATCGCGATGAAAACGTCTTGAAAACGTCTTGAAAACGCGATTAGGACGTCTTGCAACCAAGACTAGTAGTAAATATACAGATGGTTTGGACGTCGAGGGCGCTATTTCACGCAGAATGCACGTGGGTTGAAACGACGTGGTTTGCGTTTCTCATGGTGGTGAGAAACTCACTTTTTTTAGAGACCAGATTCATTTAATCGTGAATATTATACACAACCAACAGTCCTGATGAAAGAATCTTATTTTTCTTTCTAAAACTTAAAAAAATGAATGTATTTTGCATGCTTTTTATATCGACATTGCATGACAAACATTGCCCGTCGTGAATTTACGCAAGTCTACCGTACGGCGCGGCACACATACACGTGGATAGTAGAATGAAATTGTTTTTGTTTTTGTACGGAAAATGGCACTTTGTCACATTGAATAGAATGAAGTGGCCGTGTATTCTATAGTTGTACCCCAATATTATGGAACGCCAAAGAGGCATAAACCCCGTTCAACGCATCGATCGGTCTTTTACATCGACCGATCGGTCTTTTACATCGACCGATCGGTCTTTTACATCGACCGATCGGTCTTTTACATCGACCGATCAATTTTTTGCATCGACCGATCGGTCTTTTACATCGACCTATCGGTCTTGTACATCGATCGATCGTTTTTTTACATCGACCGATCGGTCTTTCTACCGATCGGTCTTTTACATCGACCGATCGGTCTTTTACATCGACCGATCGGTCTTTCTACCGATCGGTCTTTTACATCGACCGATCGGTCTTTTACATCGACCGATCGGTCTTTCTACCGATCGGTCTTTTACATCGACCGATCGGTCTTTCTACCGATCGGTCTTTTACATCGACCGATCGGTCGTTGCCATCGACCGATCGATGAAAAAAGAGGCATAAATCCGACCAACCTTGTTGACGTACGTGTACATGTAGTCATGTACACAATCTTGGCCTATCTTTCATTGTGTATCTGAATAGTTAAAAAACCTACGGTTGTCGGGAATTTGCTTGCAAGACATGCAGTGCTCAAGGAGACCATTTCACGAGGGGACCGTGCAGTGGTCAGTCCATTTTCTTAACTGGTCGTTGATTGATAAATAGCATCAGCGGCCTTCTCCGACGACGCCAAAAGTGGTGGTCAACCCCCCCCCCCCCCTCCCTCCTCCCCCCTCCCCCTCCCCCCCCCCCCCCCTCCCTCCTCCCCCCTCCCCCTCCCCCCCCCCCCCTCCCCCCCCCCCCGCCAGGCGTAACACAGACCATAATTATGCCAAATACACTGAAAGGGAAACTCTACCCTTTTTGGCAGTAAATATACAAACAAAAGGGGTTCTCCAAAATTTGTTATCATTTATTATTTCTGGTTTATTAAAAAAAAAAATGTAGCAGCCAAAAGCGGAAATAAAATGGCTTAAATAAAACAGAGTAGTATTTTTTATGAAATTTAGTAAATCGTTTTGTTTAAGCCATTTTATTTCAGCTTTTGGCTGCGACATTTTTTTTTTAAAAATAAACCAGAAATAATAAATGATAACAAATTTTGGAGAACCCCTTTTGTTTGTATATTTACTGCCAAAAGGGTAGAGTTTCCCTTTCAGTGTATTTGGCATAATTATGGTCTGCGTTACGCCTGGCGGGGGGAGGGGGGGGGGGGGGGGGTTTGACCACCACTTTTGGCGTCGTCGGAGAAGGCCGCTGAGGCTATTTATCAATCAACGACCAGTTAAGAAAATGGACTGACCACTGCACGGTCCCCTCGTGAAATGGTCTCCTTGAGCACTGCATGTCTTGCAAGCAAATTCCCGACAACCGTAGGTTTTTTAACTATTCAGATACACAATGAAAGATAGGCCAAGACCAAAAAAACTCGATTGAAAGTACTAAAACGTTAGGTTATAAATTAATTTAAAAACAAAGTAGCGTCTCAGCTAACACAATTTGTACACAAATATGCCAACTCTATTATTATGTACACGCGAAGTTTGATTGTACACGAACCACGATATACGTTGGGTTGCTCGGCTGCCGCGGGCTCGTGGCGACACTGTTTAATGTGCATTATTGACTCGGTAATTAACGAGCTACGTAGGCGTAGCGGGATTTAAGAGATATTCAATGTGTCAATGATAAAACCAAGGAAATAATGTAATGGATAGAACACGATATTGTGATGTGTGCGGATGGATATGGAAAACCATGGAGGAATAAGAACAAGTGAAGGAAGTGGGGGAGTTGGGGGGGGTCATGTTTGAGTACCACCGTTTGTAACAAAAATCTGTAGGAATTAGGAACCACTGATTAAGGCTAACATAGGGCGGAGCACGTAAACAATTAGTTGAAAACAAAATGCTTAACAAGAATTTTATAGGAATATAATTATTTTGTTCCCAAAACTTTTCCACCTGGTCTAAACGGAGGGCACATGCATGCTAATATTAATTAGGCTTGGCTGTATATGTCAGGCAGGATGATTTTGTTAACTTCATGATAGTATTTAATATCAATCAAATCATCTTTCTTTTGAGACATACAAATCCTACATCTTAAAAAAACCCAAAAAAACTCCCAAACTTAACGTCCCTGCCCAGGATCGTGGGGTCGTGTGGCGTGTGAATCGAAGGGTAAAGGTTTTTTTAGAAAGGGTTTAGGGTTTTTAAACTTAAAAAGTTTGTTTTTCTGTGGCAATTTTTTATGAAATTTAGTAAATCGTTTTGTTTAAGCCATTTTATTTCAGCTTTTGGCTGCGACAGTTTTGTTTTTTTAATAAACCAGAAATAATAAATGATAACAAACTTTGGAGAACCCCTTTTGTTTGTATATTTACTGCCAAAAAGGGTAGAGTTTCCCTTTCAGTGTATTTGGCATAATTATGGTCTGTGTTACGCCTGGCGGGGGGAGGGGGGGGGGGTTGACCACCACTTTTAGCGTCGTCGGAGAAGGCCGCTCATGCTATTTATCAATCAACGACCAGTTAAGAAAATGGACTGACCACTGCACGGTCCCCTCGTGAAATGGTCTCCTTGAGCACTGCATGTCTTGCAAGCAAATTTCCGACAACCGTAGGTTTTTTAACTATTCAGATACACAATGAAAGATAGGCCAAGATTGTGTACATGTACACGTACGTCAACAAGGTTGGTCGGATTTATGCCTCTTTGGCGCGGGGTACTTTTCATCGGGTTTTTTTCATCGGTCTTTTTTCATCGATCGGTCGATGGCAACGACCGATCGGTCGATGTAAAAGACCGATCGGTAGAAAGAAAGACCGATCGCTCGATGTAAAAGACCGATCGGTCGATGTAAAAGACCGATCGGTCGATGTAAAATACCGATCGGTCGATGTAAAAGACCGATCGATAGAAAGACCGATCGGTCGATGTAAAAGACCGATCGGTCGATGTAAAAGACCGATCGGTAGAAAGACCGATCGGTCGATGTAAAAGACCGATCGGTCGATGTAAAAGACCGATCGGTAGAAAGACCGATCGGTCGATGTAAAAGACCGATCGGTCGATGTAAAAGACCGATCGGTCGATGCAAAAGACCGATCGATGCGTTGAACGGGGTTTATGCCTCTTTGGCGTTCCATACAATATACCCATACAGCCTGGGCCACTCCATTGTACGTCCTAGGGTGAATAAAGGCGCCGAGAACTAGTCCTGCATTATTTACTCCTTTACCTGATGTACTGCGCTGTGTTTGGCAGAGTTAAAGCATGGATACACCATTTGCAAATATCGAAAATATTTACTACCGAATTATTAAGAAACATCTTACTCATTTGAAAGTAAATAATGATTCTAGGCACCTAGCAAAATTATTGCGCTAGATATCCTGTAATTATTCCGAAAAATGTAATTTTATAAAGAAAAATTTGCGATCGCCAGACAGCGATCGCGAAAAAACAAAGATAACATAAGAATAATTGCTCGAGGCCGGTTGAAAACAAACGCTGTTTTTCGTGCTTTTCTCGGCATCCGTGATTGTAAAACTTCGAACAGGTACGTTAAACAATATTTACTATAAAACACAACCCCCCAAATCCACATATTCATGATAATTCAAGAAATTACCAATGGTGTATCCTACCTTTAAGGTTTAAATTAAATAACGAAAAAATAGAAATGCGATTTGTTTTTGTTTTATCATCAGGTGTTGCATAGACGACCGTAACCATGGATACGGAGCCTCCGTGCCCTGGTACTTTTCCAGTGGAAGAGATAAACACGGCCGTCAAGCAAGAAAAAGAAGCCGAAAACCCATCATCTTCGCTTGCTGCTGAGCCGTCGAAGGCGGCATCTGAAAATGACAGCTGCGAAATAAATAAACACGAAGGTACTCCGTCGACTCCAGTGAACTCTGAATCGACGACTAACGTTACCCCTGAACAGACGGATAGTTGGAACCTAAGCACGAAAACTGAAATTGACGACTTGCATTCGTGCATTGCTTCGAGAGAACTTGGAACAGCGCTCAATCCAGCTTCGACGGCGAGTTTTGAAGACGTATCTCCAAGTCTTAACGGCGATGCCTCCCAAAGTGTCGTGGTCAAGCAAGAGGACTTGCCGAAAAAATCTGAAGAAATGATACAAGACTCGAGTCTTCAAGAAGATGCATCCCAAAAAGTCGTGGCCAAACAGGAGATCTTGCCAGAGAAAGTCGAAGAAATGATTCAAGACTTTAGTGGCGATTCCTCCGAAGGTGTGTTGGTCAAACGAGAGGACTTGCCAAAGAAATCTGAGAGTATGATACAAGACTTGAGTCTCCAAGGTGATGTCTCCCGAAGTATCGTGGTCAAGCAGGAGGACTTGCCGGAGAAATCTGAAGAAATGAGACAAGATACTGAAGATTCGGAAGAAGATTCGTCGACATCATCGTCATCTTCGTCGGGCAGCGAGAGTGATACAGAAGAAAGCAGCTCGTCTTCCGAGTCCAGTTCGGAGGACTCCTCAAGCACAGGCGATGAGAACATGGCATCCATCCAAGGTGCAAGGTAAAGGAAGCCCAAACTTCTTAGCCCTCTCGTTAGGAACCATCCTTAACCCTAACCCCCTAGCCCTATGGTTAGGAAGCAAACCCTAACCCTAACCTCCTGTTAAGAAACCCCCCCTTAACCCTAACCCCCTGGTTAGGAACCATCCTTAACCCTAACCCAGCCAGACCCTATAGTATTCGTCCTCGTACATGTACCTCCGACACCTCATAAGTTTGACGCCTCATAAGTCTGACGCCTCATAAGTCTGACATCTGACAAAAAAGCAAATATAATTTAATGAGGCGTCGGACCTACAAGGCATCAGACCTACGGGCCGTCGGATCTATGAGGCGTCAGACCTACGAGGCGTCGGACGGTCACTAGGACCTATGAGGCATCGGACGGTCACTCGGACCTATGAGGCGTCGGACGGTCACTCGGACCTATGAGGCGTCGGACGGTCACTAGGACCTATGAGGCGTCGGACGGTCACTAGGACCTATGAGGCATCGGACGGTCACTAGGACCTATAAGGTGTCGGACGGTCACTCGGACCTATGAGGCGTCGGACGGTCACTCGGACCTATGAGGCGTCGGACGGTCACTCGGACCTATGAGGCGTCGGACGGTCACTCGGACCTATGAGGCGTCGGACGGTCACTCGGACCTATGAGGCGTCGGACGGTCACTCGGACCTATGAGGCGTCGGACGGTCACTCGGACCTATGAGGCGTCGGACGGTCACTCGGACCTATGAGGCGTCGGACGGTCACTTGGACCTATGAGGCGTCGGACGGTCACTCGGACCTATGAGGCGTCGGACGGTCACTCGGACCTATGAGGCGTCGGACGGTCACTCGGACCTATGAGGCATCGGACGGTCACTCGGACCTATGAGGCGTCGGACCTCTGGGTCATCGGAACTACAAGGCGTCGGACCTACGAGGCGTCGGACCTATGAGGCGTCGGACCTATGAGGAGTCGGACCTATGAGGAGTCGTGCTTACGAGCGGACCCCAAATGCACAAGTTTGCGCGATCGGTAGAATCGGTAGGACATCTCCGACTTTACTTCTCTTTTGATACAAAACACTCCTCCACGATCAACAAAAAGCGCAGATCCACACAAAAATAAAGTCGGAGATTCCCTACCAGATTGATCGATCGCGATAACGCAGATCCACCGATCGTACCCAACACTCTTCCAAAATCAACTGACACTCTCTGACGTTATGAGAATGCTTTACATAGCGTCGTGCTTTTCTTTTTGCTTGTTGCAGTGATAGCGAAGAAGATTGTAAAGACCGTCTAACCCTTCCGCCAAAAACCGCGAAGGAAGTGCTTATCAAGGTAACAGAGTCTTATGATTTTTCATGCTTTTATATTTTTTAACCCAAAACATGTAGCTGATGAGAAAAATACTCGGGAAATCACTGGGTAAACAAACCAGTTCGTGCCGGGATTATTTTAACATCATCGAGCCGAGGGGCGGGATTATTTGTAACGAAACTTGATCTGAGGCGGGTTCAGGCCGATGGTACCGGAAAGCACACCCATGCATTTCCGGCCTTGCTCGCTGCCGACAGACATTTTCGGCCTTGCTCGCTGCTGACAGACATTTCCAGCCTTGCTCGCTGCTGACAGACATTTCCTGCCTTGCTCGCTACTGACAGACATTTCCGGCCTTGCTCGCTGCTGACATACATTTCCGGCCTTGCTCGCTGGTGACAGACATTTCCGGCCTTGCTCGCTGCTGACAGACATTTCCTGCCTCGCTCGCTGCTGACAGACATTTCCAGCCTTGCTCGCTGCTGACAGACATTTCCGGCCTTGCTCATGACGTGTTTATGCGTCAACCGTTTAGAATCTGGGGAAAACTTTGCGTTTATGTACGTCATCCGGCACGAACTGGTTAACCCTAAACCTGCTGAATCCCACAGGATTCTACTAGTTGACATTTTCTTTGGAACCTGTTCAACTGAACTCTGTTGGATCAAACAGCAAACCAAAAATATAAGACCCAGTTGGACTGTGTTGGATTGAGCAGTAAAGTCATATGTGACCTGTCAACCACAATATGAGAGTAAAGTCGAAAAAATTGAAAATTGAGATATTGGTATTTTCATTTTCTTGAGAAAGAGAGCTTTCAAATGGTACATAACACTTGGGGGTTTTGCGACAAATACATTTTACAGCGCTCTAGAAAGTCACGGGTTTCACAAAACGTGTTTGTGAGTAAACTTACTTATAAACATCCTAAACAGAACACAAATCATTATTTCTTCTTGAAACTTTTCACAAAAATATACAAACGATTGTATAATCAACATACTATCAAAATTTCGAAAACGTGGGACAGTTACGAAGACCTAATTTGCATATTTAATTACCGTGTTAATTAGACCACTAATGGACTTTAATCCAAACACTAACTACGCAAACACTACACAAAATCGCTTAATTTAGGAGGTTTTTGATCATCTGATCGTACCCAAACAATAGGAATATGTAGAGGAGGACTTGGGCTTTCCAAATTACCCAAAATCTCAAAATTGACTACCCCTTCATATTTTGACTTTGGATGGCCATATCTCTGAATCACATTGTGCGACTTTACTCATTTTGGAGTGACAGGTCACATATGAGTTCAGTTGGAATCTGTTGGATTTAGCAGGCCAGTCGTTTTGGTACCCAAAAACTGGGTGAGTTGGACTTTTTTCATATTACACGTGTTTACTTACACACGTCTGTTGTTTTCCAGGATTTGTCGCCAGTGCAGCCTGTGGACGTGATTCTAGATTCGAACGAAGAGCTAAAATCTGTCGGTGTGGTGTCGAGTATTATCGGACAACTTGGTAAGAAGTAAAAAAAGAGTTACTTTATTTTAGCGGACTTCAAAAAATGACAATTATATTTACACAATTTGCATTGTTTAACCCTAACCCCCTAGGCCTTACTTTGGGCTAAAGAACTGCGTACTACAGAATACTACTTAGTATTTTGTAGCATTGGGTCTCTCCGTGACTGATGATTGGGTGTGTACTGACAGAGTACAGATACTGCCAACTACAAAATACTAATAGTGGCAATACAGGTCAGTAATACTTACCTGGCAAAAAATGCAGTAGTCCAGCCTTGACCCATTGTGTCCCAAGTGACAATTTTTGCTGTAGAGTTTAGAACACCTTACACAGCATACATGGGCCATGCACACTCAGCAAGCATAGGGACCCAATGCTAAAAAGTACTACGAGTGCAATAAGGGGTGAAGTACCAAATACTAAAAATTACTACAGGCATTGCACACAAGTCAGTGAGAGTACTGCATACTACTTTTTACTACTAGTAGTAAAAAGTAGCATTAGGTAGGGTTAGGGTTAAAGGAAGGATACACCATTTGCGGATATCAAAAAATGTTGGCTACCGAATTATTAAGAAATATTTTACTTATTTGAAAGTAAAGAATGATTCCAGGCATCCAGCAAAATGATTGCGCTAGATAATCGGTGATCGCGAAAAAAACAAGAACATCGAGAACAACTGCCCCACGCGTTTTGAAAACGAACGCCGTTTTTCTTGCTTTTTTCTCGGCAACCATGAACCCATCTTCACCGTTGTCCGAATCTTTGAGTTCCCTTCGGTTCCTTTCAGAACCACACATCTCACTAAAGAGGATTACCACGTGGTGTTATCGCAAACTTCTTATCTCATTGCCTTTTTGCCATTCAAACCTTCATCTTCAAATCTCATCTTTAACAAATCTCGCCATCAACAAACTATGGTCCTCATCTTAATCGTTGACTTTCTTGGTATTTTCTAGTCGTGATTCAGTCGAGCCTTGGCGTCGAAGCTCTGGACTCGAACACGGTCTTGTTCCGCGACGACAAACAAGCTATCGGAGTGGTAAGACAGTGGCGTATACGGAAATATTTGAATGGCGATCAATGCAAAATTATTTTAAAACGCAGCACTAACGAATTCCTTTAGTACTTGACATTGTATTAACCCTAACCCTAACCCCTAATACCGGTCTTTGAAACAGTTTAACCAGTTGGCGCCGGATGACGTATATAAACGCAAAGTTTCCCCCAGATTCAAAACAGATGACGCATAAACACGCCACGAGCAAGGCCAGAAATGTCTGTCAGCAGCGAGCAAGGCCAGAAATGTCTGTCAGCAGCGAGCAAGGCCGGAAATGTCTGTCAGCAGCGAGCAAGGCCGGAAATGCGTGGGTGTGCTTCCCGGCACCATCGGCCTGAACCTGCCTCGGATCGAGTTTCGTTAAAAAGAAATCCCGCCCATCGACTCGGTGATGTTAAAATAATCTTGGCGCAAACTGGTTAAGACAGTGAGAGCTACTTAATTCTCGTTAAGCAATGCCAGAGATGGATTCTGCTGTGTTGGGTGACTGCAGACTCTGAAGCAGTTTGAACTTTGAGATTTCGGAACCCGATGGATCTCGCTGCATTCCTCAGCCGAGTCACTTTGACAATTGACGCGATCCGATGCGTTTGGCAGGGTTTCTAGCCAACACATCTCTGGAAGTTAATCCAGTTTTTTCTTCCTTGTGTAGATTTTTGAAGTGTTTGGGCCGGTGATTGCTCCGTTGTACACCGTCCGATTCAACAGTCTCACAGACATCCAAGATCTCAAGATTGATTTAAAGATGCAGGTTTTCTTCGCTCCACGAATCCCGAACATTACGACTTACGTCTTCACCCAGAAACTCAAGCAGTACGTCTCGTTTTGTGTCATGTTTTTGTTACTAGAGAGACAGCACTTTTAGCACTTCAGAGAGCGCATTGGAAAACCAATGGTTTGTGTGTGCATATGTGACCTGTCATCACAAAATGAGCGTAAAGTCGCACGGAGTGATTTCCCAGTACGGCCAGTGAAAGTCACAATTTGAAGGGGTGGTCGATTTTGAGATTATATGGTTTTTTTAAAGACCAAGTCCCCAACAATCAATGACCAATTTTTCAAGACGATCAGATAAAAAAAAAAAAAAGTTTTTGAGACAATTTTGACTATGCCTTTTGACTATGCGCGTTCACACAATTTCTCGCAAGAAATGCCCGCTTTCTCATAATCTCTGTATTAAGACTCCAGACTAAAAAAAAAAAAAAAAAAAAAATATTGAGTATCAAACCTCCAAGTGTTATATACCATTGGAAAGCTCTGTTTCCACAGAATTTAGAAATGCCCATATCTCAATTTTTAGATTTTGCCGACCTTACGGTCATTTTGCGATGACAGGTCACATTTATATAATACACAATGTCGTAGTTTGCACCCGAGGAACATCTTTGTCAGGCTAGCACCCTAGAGCAGTTTAGAAGTTGGCCCGACAGAGTAAATGGCTCGTTTTATAACCACGCCCTTTTGGGACAAAGGTAACGAATTGGATTTGCGTACTCGATTGATTGACAGGTTGAGAGGCTCTGATGCATCGTGGGAAAATGACGAGGAGCCCCCGGTCGAGTTAGTTCAGTACAGCGACGACGAACAAGAGCGCGACGCCAAGAAAACGAGGAAGAACGACAAACGCAAGAGAAAGACGCCAAACCCTCCCAGGTAAGTTACAGAAGATCTGAGGCTGTCATGGTTCGCTGCCGTAAACCGAATCGTCTACCATCCCGCACCAGCATCCCTTTACGCATCACCGACCCGGAGATCCAGTCGTTTCCCCGCTAGCATCCTCTTTCCATGCATTACCGAACCCGCCCGTCCTTTTAAACCAGCGCATCATCGCAGTTTGGCACTTCCCCACCTAAGGACAACCAGAGCGTACTGGTCGAAACAAAATTTATTTTGAGCTGATGGATTTGGAAGATTATATGTGACCCGCTCCATCGAAATCAGGAATAAGTCGCAAAATTACTTTTGGAGATATGCACTTGGTGAGAAAGGGAATTTCATAAGCTTTCTAATGATACCCATCACAAGTGTGTATCTTCTTGGGTTAACGAGTTATGGTCTGATGAAGATGACAGGTGTATATTTATTTGTCGAATCGATATTCCGAGAAAAAGAGCTTTGAAATAATCAAAATTGACCCAAATCATACGGACAGCGCACACAAATCCTCTTCATTTTCATCTTTATTGATCGTTTTTACATACAAGACATTAATGACAATAATCTGTGATAACTACACTTCCTAAAAATACAATGTTCAGAAAAACGACTTGGTCACGATTTTCACCCATGCGTTCACTTCAACGACCGATTGCGTAAAACGGCCCCAGCGACTTATTCCTGATTACGATGGAGCGGGTCACATATGGAGAAACACTGCAAGATATTTTTATGCCAGCATTGGTATCCTGAATCCGTCAGAATCTATCATACTAGCTGGTTGATTGATATAAAAGTACCACTTTTCTTGAAAAATGATATTTTTACCAGCAAATCATAATAAACATGGACCCTGTCATTGCTGTACGTATTAACCCTAACTCCCTCACGGCTTTTACTAGAAAGTATCCTGAATCCGCCACAGTCCACCAATTTTGGTTTGCAAAAACTGCTGGTGTCCTGAGTCCATCAGACTTCACCAGTATGCATTCTGGAGAGATCCTGAGTCCATCATAATCCACCAGCAAAAGTTTGATGGACTGTGACGGATTCAGGATACCTGGGTAGGTGGCATACAAAAAATTGCAGTGCGTTTCTCCATATAGTCCATCACAGTCCATCACCTAAATTTCTGTATCCTGAATCCATCAAACTCCTGCAGTAACGCTAGGCTTAAAATCCTCAATCCATCACACTCCTCCAGTTGTTTCAATATGGAGGTATCCTGAATCCGCTAAAATCCTCCAAAACAGGAAATGGATTTTGATGGACTCGGGGTGGATAGGGTTAAGCTTCATTAATGACACTCGCAGCTGTAGGATTTAGCTAAAGGAATTGCTATTTTTTGCGTTACTTCACGATTCCGCAGCAAGTCAGACAAAACTATTTTCAAAATTGTTTCAAAAATATATTTTTTTTAATCCAAATATCCGCAACTAATCGTCGTAAACGCTGTTTAAAACGTTGCGCAAGTACGTCAAGTTTCGTGAAATGGTCCGTAAGGAAATGGCGCAGCTACGCAACTGTTTTGTTACGTAAGCCTTACGCTACTTTTTAAAATGGCGCAAGCTACAAACTTTTTTGTGAAATCGGCTGTGGGTGCCCTTAACCAGTTCGCGCCGGATGACGTATATAAACGCAAAGTTTTCCCCAAATTCAAAACGGATGACGCATAAACACGCCACGAGCAAGGCCCGAAATGTCTGTCAGCAGCGAGCAAGGCCGGAAATGCGTTGGTGTGCTTCCCGGCACTATCGGCCTGAACCCGCTTCGGATCGAGTTTCGTTAAAAATAATCCCGCCCCTCGGCTCGGCGAAGGTTAAAATAATCCCGGCGCGAACTGGTTAAAGGTATTTCATAATAATTTGGTAGTTTTGTATATTCCATTCATCACGTGTAGAATTGCTTTTTTTTCTTTTTTTCCGGCCAACAGCCGAAACAACTCCCAAGATGTTGCCATGGCAACCGATGAGGGCCTGCCGTCGTCGAGGCGTCAGTTTCAATCAGATAATCGCCACGGTTACTTCGGTAAGATTTTCCTTTTTGGCTTATTTGATATTTTCGCAGAATCCGTTTGAGGCCAAAATCAATATTAATAATAATGGGCGTTTTTTTTTTTTTTTTTTTTTTTTTTTTGAATTTGTTTTTGAATTTGAAAGTCATATCATTCTGATTTTTGTTCTCGTAATTTGGGTCATTAGAAAGCATTTCAATTTACAACGTATTATAACAAAAAATGCGAATTGATAAATTTAATATGATACAAATTTGTACCTCAACTTTAATCGAACATGCACTTAAAAGTGGGTTAAATTCTAACAAGGGAGTCCAGTCCGTCTGTGCCTAGACTAGACTAGACTAGACTAGTCGGTGTTTGGTACCCAGACTTCTATCCGATGCATTGTCACATTTTTTGCTTTGAAACGTTATAGTAAAACTCATCATTATTTTGTTCGTTTAGAATCGTCCAATCACCAAAGACCGAGAGGGAGGGCGGCCTATGACGCGAGACCGCGACCGCCGTTCCAAAACTGGAGAGGGCGGGGCATGCCACGTCCACCATTTGGGCATTGTCCGCCGAGACCTCCGTTCGGCCCGCCCCCGTACCCACAAGCATACCAGCATTATGGGTCGTCATTTAATCCGGATCACTACACGGGAACACCAGGTAATCCACAGGCTCCGCCCTCTAATGGGGGTTACTGTTTCCCGCCCCCACCCCAACCTCCACCTCGTCCCCACCCCAACATGTTTGAACCCCCTCCACCACCCCCTCCTGGTTATCCCAATTATCCCAATTTCTATAATCCCCCACCCCCTCCTTCCCCCTCCAACAACATGCCATGGAAATAATATCTATATTTGTGACCCGCTCCATCAAAATCAGGAATAAGTCTCGAAATGACTTTTTGAGATATGCACAGGGTGAGAAAGGGAATTTCATAAGCTTTCTAATGATACCCGTCACAAGTGTGTATCTTCTTAGGTTAACGAGTTATGGTCTGACGAAGATGACAGGTGTATATTTATTTGCCGAATCCACATTCCGAGAAAAACAGCTTTGAAATAAACAAAATTGACCAATTTCATACGGACAGCGCACACAAATCTTCTTCATTTTTATCTTTATTGATCGTTTTTACATAAAAGACATTAATGACAATAATCTGTGATAACTACACTTGGTCACGATTTTCACTCATGCGTTCACTTCAACGACCGATTGCGTAAAACGGCCCCAGCGACTTATTCCTGATTACGATGGAGCGGGTCACATATTTGAGTTTACTTGACAATATTAGATGCGTGTTTAAAGGTAGTATACACCATTGGTAATTGCCTGAATTATCAAGAATGGGTGGATTTAGGGAGTTGTATTTAGTAGTAAATATCGTTTAACTGACCTGTTCGAAGTTTTACAATCACGGATGCCGAGAAAAGCAAGAAAAACGGCTTTCATTTTAAACCGGCGTCGGGCAGTGGTTCTTATGTAATTCATGTTTTTGTTTGCGATTGCCGTCCGAAAATTTTTGGAACAATTATAGGATATCTAGCGCAATCATTTTGCTGGATGCCTACAATCATTATTTACTTTCAAATAAGTAAGATATTTCTTAATAATTCGGTAGTAAATTGTTTGATATCTGCAAATGGTGTATACTACTTTAACTGACCTGTCCGAAGTTTTACAATCGTGAATGGCGATTAAAATAAAGCAAGAAAAAAGCTTATTATAATTGCTTGTGATTCCTCAAAGGATGTTCATATTTTACAAGATGCGTTTATTATTTTTACAAGGACTTTCCCATATTTCATCGGTGTTATCAGATGACTCAAAATATCGGAAATGTCAAGGAGAATTAATCGCTACATTGATTTTTGTTAAATGAATTCTGCTTTGCGTACTATAATGTAAATATCATTGTATTTTATATTCTATGCATTTTTTTTACTAGATATTATCAAAACCTGCGACTAAATAGTCGTCGGTAAACTAGTTGTATGTATGAGACGCCACTGTTGTTTATTTTCTAATTCTGTGAAGTTACAGCAATTTTTTCTGTAATTGAGCAGTTGTTACGGTTAACTGACTATTTGCGTGTTAAATTTGAATATTATCTGGTACACTGACTTGTCACACAGCTTGGCACCGTTGAACTTTGAATTCTCCAGACCGAAGACACTGTTGCTATATCGCTTGATTCGGTGCAAGCTCTTGCATAGTTACGTAACAGACATTTAACACCAATACATTGTTCACAACGGGTGAGAATGGCACAAAGACACCAGACCATTCCGGATCTAAGGGTTGCTATTTTAGGGGTAATGTATTTTTGAATTGAACAGCGGCTTCGCGCAGCCAACTACCCATTCAGCAGTCGCGCGGGCCTGCGCTGCATATCTAATTATCGCTGCTTCACAAAGGAATTGTGTGCGTGGGGGTAGTACGCATTGTGCGTATGTAAGCAGCCGGCGTTCTGCGATTGCCGATTGGCTCCCTAGGAAAAGCCTGCCGAGAAATAAAGAAAAAGTTAAAACCGCTGGATCAAGTTTGCAAAGACAACTGTAAGAGTCGTTTGCAAGGGCACTGCGTGAAAAGATTACACGCGACCTGCACAATATCGATTAATGTCGCAAGTCGACTTCGGCATTCAACCGGCCTACCTACTACGAATATTTTTTGCTTCGGGTGCAACCCTCGCACTCCCACATGTACACGCGTCGCGATTCTCCTCATCAATCCAATTACACGACTGAACCGTGCTTTGAGAACGAACCGACTATACGCCACGTTCGCTCAACATCAATTTGTTTTCTTCAATTTGGTAACCCCACCCCCACACCCTTCCTTCCCCTCCCTAATTTTCTGTGCTGCCACAGCCAAAGATAGCGGGCATTGACCACAATCTCTGACAAGACCGATTCCCTGGAAAAATCATTTAACCATCGTCGTCGCTAATCGCATAATCCTCTCCGCATCTCGAACCAAAATGTCCCCCCAAGGATAACTTTAACTTTGTTGATACCGGAGCCGGGGCACACCAGTCCTCTAGGGGTGCAAGGCCTGCCATTTCTGCCAGTCCTGCCCGGGGTAGGGATTATAATCCTAATGGTGAGAGGATTATAAAACGGTATACATGTATAGTAGATCACATAGTAACCAGCATAAATTTGTCCAGAATCTAAAATGTGACCCGCTCTGCAAAAATGAGTCTGATGTGTTAAAAATATATTTTTTTTTTAAGTTTTACGGTTGGTCAAAAAGAGCAGGAAATAAGCTTTTATTTGACATATAGCACAACTCTGTAGTGTAATGCATTGGTCTTTTACGATTGTTTGAAATTTGCTTTTTCTCAGTTATATTAAAATGGTCTTTGAACAGAAATGAAGATTTATAATTTGAGTGCTTCATTAGATGCTATGGTTAGAGGATGACAATAACATTGATTAAATCTACCTTAGGGATCAAAAAAACCTTTTCAAACGATCAGTTCTGAAGAAAAAAAATAGGTGTCGGAGAAATCAAAATTCCTTAAAACCAAAAAAAATTGTCGAAAGAAAATTCACCTCTGAGATAATAAGCAGTCCTTTCTTTACGGGAAAAAGTATTATGCGACATCAGACTCATTTTGGCAGAGTGGGTCACAAATTATAGTAATTCACGAAGCCTAAATGCCTGAATTTTCAAGTAGTGTACATGTTTTACCATCGATACATTTTTGTATTCCATATGTTCTCGTATAGACCATTTGCACAGTCGGCCATCTTTGAGGTACGTGCTTTTATTGAATTGCGATAGGCATGAGCTGACCTCTTTAGTCTTGTGCAGTCGGTTAATAAATAAACAAAACGGACCTCCAATAATGCTACTATTAATCGAATCATTCTTATCAATATCTACCCATTGTAGTGTTCAAGGCATCGTATACGTTTGGTAATTGGAATCCACTGTTTGTTTCAATCCTATATAGTTATAGATATATACCATAAAACTTAAAATTTCATTTCAAAAGGTGGTAGCGATTTTGAGATATTGCCGAAAATCTGGAGCGGTTTTGTCCACGCAGGAAGAATAATCTGCATTGGAATACACAATCTGAGAAACGTCACTGCAGTAACGCTTCTCAGATTCAAATTTTTGGGGATAAAAAGTGTTATCTTTTTTCATAACCGCAGTACTTCGAAGTAAAGAGTTTCTAAAAATGCATTATACTATCCAAAGCTGCTGTACTTCTTACCAAGTAAATTTTATTGCCATTAATTTTTGGAGTAATTACTAAACGTATACGATCCATTTAAGGTTGTGTTTTTGCACACATACTTGCACAAAAGTGCTGATAATTTGTATTTTCTGTAAAATATTTGTTTTATTTTGTTTTATAAATGTTTGTTTCTTATGTTCTTTTTCAGTTTTTATGTTTAAGTATGAAAACATAACTCCTATTAAAATTGGACTTCGCATCATATTATTTTGTTGTTTTGTTTGGTTTATGTTCTTTCAGTTATTTGTCTCAATTTATATTTTTGTTTGTGCGTTTATTTGTTTAATTTACACATTTTTGAGACGTTTATAAAAAAGAACGAAGGAGCTCATGACATTCGCAATAGTTCAGGAGTCTAAATCTGACCACTAATATTTTGCCAATTTTTTTATATTTTTTATTCACATTAAAAAAAGTCGGCAATAAAAACCTCTATTTTCATGGATTGCTAAGCTGGACTTAAACCAAGTCGCATCAAAGTCCCCAAACCCTCTTATGAATATATTACCCCTCCGGAAACGGCCAATAATATCACGTGACTAAAACGGGAGGAATTCCTACCGTTTCCGAAAATGTCCGAATTTTGCCGAATACGTTCTATAGACATTCGGGCGTTTATCGCTGTTACAATAACGTTTCATACAACGGGCGGTTTTTTTTCTCTAAGAACACAGTTATGCAAAGCTAAACTCGTCAAAATTATTATTTCCTAACTTTGTCTATCGGGTGTAAATTATATACAACGCCGCCTTCGGAAAATACTTAAACCCAGATAGAACGATGACATTTACTGGGCTTATAGCTTTTGTAGATTGGGGCAAAATAAGGTACAATTATTCAATTAATGATAAAAAGAATGAGATTTGCGCCACAGTCGGAGTACGTCCTGAGAAAGTGTTGGGCTATAGGGCCAAAGCAGATTTGACCTTTGACAAAACTATATGGGTGTAGGGTTGTAAATAGGCCCAAAATTGCTTGCGCTGACCAGATCACATTTTGCATGCCCAGGAAATAATTTTCTAAAAAGCATTTTGAGAGCCATGCATTTGAAGGATTGTAAAAATACAGTGTACCACCTCGATCCGGGAGTGTGAGCTTCTAATTCTGAGCATTTGGAATGAATCTGGCCATGGAATTGGCACTACTTGGCTCTTGAGCGAGAGGATATTTTTTTCAAAATGGACGCTCTGCAGATTGGACTTCAAAACTAGTTTTAGGGGTGTTCTCCTTTGGAGGGAAATATCACCCAAAAGTTATCAGATGACCCCACACAAATTGAAAAGAAAATGAAAGATGGTGAAATAAGCTTCATTTTGGTGTATAGTTTAGTCACCTTGGAGAGTTGTGAGTATTTTTTTCAATTGTTTGAATTTTGGGTATTTATCATTGTTGTCTATGGGACTTTATTTGGATGTGCGCAACCATATAGGTAGAATAACATGCAGTGGTAGCCATTTTGAAATTTTGAACATTGCTTGTTATACCAATACATTTTATTTTATCAAACTCTGTCAATTTCAAGCAATGGGGACAATCGTCCTTACTGGCAGCTGTTACTTAAGCTGAATTGCGAAGGGTGTCACATTTGTCACATTATTACCCCGGTCATTGGGCCCACGAAACTTTCCAAAATCTCGACTTTCTGAGGAGTATACAGCTCGATGCTGCCATTTCGGCGCAAAGCAGCTAAAATCAACCACAATAACCATCTCTGCCCTCACAGGTACCCATTTACTCCTGGGTGGAGAGAAAAGCAATGAGTGACAAAGTGCCTTGCCCAAGGGCACACGCCCCGTAGTCCCAGGCCGGACTCGGACTCGAACCCACAACCTGCATCTTTACCTATAGATTACAAATTCAATGCTACAATTCCCACAATTTTTCTCATGTATGTCCCACTGACGAGCAAAATAGAACGATGACGTTTATTGGGCCACTCGCTCTAGTCCCAATGCAAATTGATGTTATTGGACAAAAAGGACCATCCAAAACAGTCCTTTATTGAAGGGGGCAGTCCACTTAAAACCTGTTTTTGTTGCCGTATATATCGAATTATTCGCATGGATTTATTTTTCAGTAGTAAAAATGTTCAATATCTGCAAATGGTGTATCCTACCTTTATCGACGCGAGCCACATATTTATTATTATAATTTTTTTTATTCGGTCACTTTTTATTATTTTGGTTATTATTTTGTATCTGATCGTTCCGGTTTTTTTAATAATATATATTCCTATATAATTATTCCTAACCCGGATTTGAGTTTGTAAAGCAAATAATATCAAATCGATATTTTGAATATTTCAGTGGATATCACTAAAAATTGTTTCCAGTGTTTGCAAAACCTTTCCGATCGTGGGCGGGAGATTTCGTTTGGGTTGAAACTGTCGCCTATTCGAGTCCGATTTGAGAAGAGCACTCGCACGTGATATGTGTTTGGAATGGTACGATCGCCATATCGACTCTACTAGAAGCCTCAATTCTCGACTTGAAGACTCGGGGTGGGGGGTGGGGGGGGGGGGGGGGGGGGTGGGGGGAGCTCGCTTTCAGCGGGACGAAAAACAATTACCTTGTTGACTGAGTAACAAAACTCTGTCACGAATCTATTATTCAGACAGTTTGCAGTTCCAAGGCGAACAAGAGAAAGGGAAAACTATACCGATCCAAACAAGAGTCTAGTCCACAACAACAGATAAATTAGATTCAGAAGGCGGATGAAAAAAGGGTGTAATTTGGTTACAGCGACTTGAGTAACGTTCACAGTGTAGCTTTCTGCGACGTCAACAACCATCACCTAGCGTGTTTTTCTACCCACAGGGGTGGAATGTAAGCGTAGAAAATAGGCTTGCACGCAGTCGTCAGTTCGGTGTTTGGTTACTGTCATCGGTCCGCGTTAATAGGAGTCTCTGCTTCATGATTTGTTGCCGTGTGAAGTTTTTACGCCTCGCTGTCTTGTTTTTGTTAGTCCAATCAGCTGCTCACCCAACCCCGACTATTGCTGGCCCCCGATAGTCTCTGCCCGGCGGATATTTGTTCCAGGGATGTAGTCGAGTCCATCACAAGTCCCTGCAAGTCCCTGTAAGTCCCTGCAAGTCCATCACAAGTCCTTCAGTTCCAATTCAAACCACAAGCTATTCAAATCAGCTTTGACAAAAGCATTCCTTTGTCATTGTTCATCTAGTTACTTATGACTGCCTTTATGAAGGGACTTGTGACTGGCTTCACGAAATGACTTGTGAAAGGACTTGCAGGGACTCGACTACAACCCTGATTTGTTCTGCAGGTAGGTTGGTACAGTTAGCCAATCAGAACACAGATGGTGTTGACGTCATCGATGATGTTAGAGTTGTCTGGGATAACCCTAACCCCTAACCTCTAACCCTAACCCTAACCCCTAACTCTAAACCTAACACCTAACCCCCAACCCCTAACCCTAACCCCTAACCCTAACACTAACCCCCTAACCCTAACCCTAACCCTAACCCCTAACACTAACCCCCTAACCCTAACCCTAACCCCTAACCCTAGTCAGATCCAAGACAACTCTAACATCATCGATGACTGTACCTATCTCACTGGCTGAAACACTTAAAGAGGGCAACCAAAGTGACAACCCTAACCCTAGCCACACTATAGTAGTGAGGCTACAGCTAACTGTTAAACACTAACACTAATCAAAGCCACACGACGAAGCCGTAACCGAAGCCGTACGACGAATGTCGTTGTGCTTGTAGCTGAACAGTGCTTTCCTATTTGTATACAATGTACATGTACATGTACATGTACATGTACATGTACGTTAACTGCACAGTTTAATTGCGAGCAAGCCAGCGCATCAACAAATTCAATAATAAGAGTCGCCTTAAACACACTAACAAAGTGAACGTTACTCCATGGAGATATGTGAACTAATATTTTAACTGGTCAATGTGCTGTGTTATGTAAAACAACCACGATCGAGTTATCCCAGACCCGATAGAGGGCGCCCGCTGAACAGTCAGAATAAGCCATTTGCGCGTGACCCCGAGTTAAATTTGAATAACATCTGGTACACTGACTTGCTCACACAGCTTGGCACCGTTGAACTTGGAATTCTCCAGACCAAAGGCACTGTTGCTATATCACGTGATTCGGGCTAACCTTACGCTAGCAAACCCCAGCTCCGGAATGGTCTGGTGTCTTTGTGCCATTCTCACCCACTGTGAACAATGTATGGGTGCTGAACGTCTGTTACGTAACTATGCAAGACTTACCTCGAATCATGTGATATGAAAACAGTGTCTTTGGTCTGGAGAATTTAAAGTTCAACGGTGCCAAGCTGTGTGAGCAAGTCGGTGTACCAGATGTATTATTCAAATTTAACTCGGGGTCACGCGCAAATGAATTATTCGTCACGACGCGGTGTTGTTTTACATATAAATTATCGCCAGACCTGTTCTGCATAATTATCATAGACGTTTGTGCGCGAGCGGAATATTCCACATATTAGTTTTTACCCGCAAGCTTTGTATGTCAGCTGTTGAAATTCATATTATGATTATTGGCAATTGTGATGATTTTATGTTAATTAAACTCTAGCCCTCTGGTCATCACGTATCCAGTTGGCAAGCGATCGCTATCAAAACCCCGTCCTTTCCTATCCTGCAGCTTTCGCTATTCACTGATCATTTACCTGGCACCCCGACAATTCCAATCCTACCGCCATGACCAAATCAATCTCTTTATTCCTGCCCGTTCATTAGTATTCACAACAGTCGACGTACGCCATATAGCCGCGAGCCACACGCGTTCAACCGGGCATTTTTATCAATGCATAATGCGCCGTCTCTATAATAACACATGCAGCCTGAGGATATAACCTTTGGGATAGTAATTTGGCGGGGGAACCTATAATCTGGCGGGATTTTTGCAGCAACATTGGAAATTGCTTGTTTTCAATAGGAGGACAAAATTAATTTCCGCATTTCGCCGGATTGTTTTTTTGACAAACCACGCAGCTATAGGCTATATAGGAGGATCGTAATGAAAGCCGTGGTTGGTCGTAACCCGGTTATTACTGCGTGGTAATGACCGGGTTGGGGAATGACCGCTGGTAATGGATCGAGCCAAAGGTTAAACTGATCCGCAACTAGAAAAAGGGATGTCGGTATATTTGACGTCGTATTTTCAAATAAAGAAGAGCATAAATATCGAAACAAAAACTGTAGTTTCTCCATCACTCAAGGTAAACTACTAAACCTATTTCATTTAAATTTCGAGGATTAGACTTGCCGAAAACAGCCTGAATATTTTTGTTGCGATCCGGAACTAGGAAAACGTCTGTAATGTGGCCAGAATGCAGCCCAAAGCCGGGGTTTAGAAAACGGCCCTTGGAAAACCCATGATATTACTACATAATAATGCCCTGCACGTGATCGAGTCTCGGCCAATCAGAAGCCTTCAACTCTCCTAGGTATTTATTAAACCTTCATATAGGGCACCGCTAGCATGCGAAGAGTGGTCGGTTTACAGAATCTTAAATTTGACCCGGACTCGGCACTTGTCTCTCTCTCAAAGGAGGAGGTAGGATCGAGCGTTCTCGCCTCTCGAAGAAACCTCAGACAGCCAAAATGTAAACACTTGGAATGTCCCTTTGAGCGAGAGGTGCCACCATAGCCCAAGTGCTCATCAGAACATCCTGAAGCATTTTGCCAAACAGGACAGGGTTACACACCCACCTTTTGTATATTTGTTTCAAAATGTCCGCAAAGTTGCGGTAAAGCCTTAGTTTTTGTTCAGATACTTTTCAGTATCTTTTCCTTTCTTTTGTGTTCTATCAGTTAAAATCTTAAAATCTCGCAGACCTATCTTCTTCTTTCTTTTGTGTTCTATTAGGTGAAATCTTAAAATCTCGCAGACCCGACAGTAACGTTGGGTCTCGACGAGTGACGTCATGGTGACGCCATCACGTGTCACGTGACGCCAACTTAAAGGTTGGCATTTCAAAGCCGTGTATATCTGGATTATGACGGCAGTACGGCACCGAACGGAAACACAAAAGCCCGTAGATGCTGTAAAGTCGAGTGTCGACATGCCCCGTGGTTTCTAAGATTCTCTATTATTTTGAGACGTTTGTTGACATCATGCCATGATTTGCATGTGTGGTGATATTTGCATGTGACCTTTTGTGACCTTTGCACCTTTGTCCTAAAGTTCTCCGATTTGCATACGAAGTGCGCCGATTAGATTGGGCGAGTTTATCCCGAATGTGGAACCCTCTTACACCAAACGCAACTAGTTCGTCCAAATTTGTGTTATATTTGTATAGTACCTATTTAAAAGTAGGATACACCATTGGTATTTGCTTGAATTATCATGAATGGGTAGATTTGGGGGTTTGTATTTTATAGTAAATATTGTTTAATTGACCTGTTTTACAATCATGGATAGCGAGGAAAGCAAGAAAAACGGCGTTCGCTTTCAACCGGCGTCGGGCAGTGGGGCCTATGTTGTTCTTGTTTTTTTCGCGATCGCTGTCTGGCGATCGCAATTATTTTAAATACAATTTCATTTTTCGAAACAATTATAGGATATCTAGCGCAATCTAGCGTAATCTGTTTGCTAGATGCCTACAATCATTATTTACTTTTAAATAAGTAAGATACTCCTTATCTTAATAATTCGGTAGTTATGTTTTCTTCAATATCTGCAAGTGGTGTTAAGATGATGCCACCTGAACAACAAAATTGACGTGGTCGAGTAACTATAATAACTTTTGTAGTTTATTTATTAACTTTACACGGATCATTGTGAGTTGGCTAACTTTTTTAGCCGGTAAGTTGTACTTTCTACACTTTCTTCAGAGAAAACGGAACACGATGCTAATAACACGATCGTACAAGTTGCGTCACTTGGAGCCGTCAGCCGAAACGTTAAACCCCGACAAACTCAAATATAACTTCCTGTCTGTCCCCAGTTTATGAAATGGCGAGAACTGCGTTCCCACGTTGTCTTCGAGTTTAAAACAGGATTGTATATAGGATGGAAGGACAGAAATCCAATCGATTTGGCTTGATTTAGCTCGTGCTTGGCAGATCTTAAAGTCAAACCACCGCCAAGTGCCGTGTATTGCGGCTCTGTCCACGTGCGTCATCGCGGGACTTCATCCTAAGGGCAAGCGAGTGTCAATCGTCGGTCGGATCTAGTTTAACACTTCTTTTTTCTTCTTTTTTTCTCTTCTTTTTTTCTCTCATGTTTAACCGATCCTTCCATGGATAATCTTCCACGATCGACATTGCTTAACTCCACCGACGGTTAAATCGTTTCAATTTTGCGATTTCATAGTGATTTGGCGAGGGAAAACAAAGCCTTGGTTGAAACGGAGTTTGTCAATTGTGTCTGCCAATCTTGAATGTTGAAGAACATGTTTTTTTCTGCCGAAGAATTAATTTGTTTGCTTGAAATTCGACCATTTGGTCATTATTTGTTTAATGTGTTAAACGATTTAGTTTTCTAAGCATATTAAAGAGGCACTATGTCCTGGAAGCGCCCAATTGGGGTACAATTGGGACCTCTTTGATGAGTTGGAACCTTTGTTGAATGAGAACCTTGGTTGGATGGGAACCTTTGCTGGATGGGAACCTTTGCTGGATGGGAACCTTTGCTGGATAGGAACATTTGAGGGATGGTAACCTTTGATAGATTGTAACCTTTAATGAATGGAAACCTTTGTTGGATGAGAATCTTTGTTGAATAGGAACCTTTGTTGGATGGGAATCTTTGTGGGATGGGAACCTTTGTTGGATGGGAACCTTTGATGCGTGGGAACTTTTGATGGATGGGAACCTTTGTTAAATGGGACTATTTAACGGGGGGAGGGGGGGGGGGGGGGGTAACCTTTTATAAAGAGGAACCTTTGTTGAATGGGAACCATTGTTGGATGGGAACCATTGTTGGATGGGAACCTTTGTTGAATGGGAACCATTGTTGGATGGGAACCTTTGTTGGATGGCAACCTTTGTTATAGGGGAACCTTTGTTATAGGGGAACCTTTGTTGGAGCGGAACCTTTGTTGTAGGGGAACCTTTGTTATAGGGGAACCTTTGTTGTAGGGGAACCTTTGTTGTAGGGGAACCTTTGTTATAGGGGAACCCTTGTTGGATGGCAACCTTTGTTATAGGAGAACCTTTGTTATAGGGGAACCTTTGTTGGAGGGGAACCTTTGTTGTAGGGGAACCTTTGTTATAGGGGAACCTTTGTTGTAGGGGAAACTTTGTTGGATGGGAACCTTTGTTGGATGAGAACCTTTCTTTCATAGGAACCTTTGTTAGATGGGAACCTTTCTAAATAGGAACCTTTGTTAGATTGGAACCTTTTATGAATGGGAACCTTTGTTAGTTAGGGATCGTTGATGGATGTGGTAACCTCTGTTGGATTCCAACCTTTGATGGGAACAGTTGATGGATGGAAACCTTTGATGAAAAAAGAACAAAATTTGTACTAGAATATAATAGTATTCATATTGTTAACTTCCTCCAACTCTTAGAACTTGAAAGAACCGTAGGAGGTTTTACGGTCTGGAACCGAACCGTTTACACCCTGCAGAATGTGTCCTAGTGGTAGGGTTCCTGACTCCTGGTCAGAGGATCAGGGGTAAGATCCCAGCTGCTGGCCATATGTTGTGTCCATGGGCAATCCACTTCACCCTAAGGCCCTCTCCCCTTGCCTCTATCCTCTCAGAAGTATAAATGGGTACCGGCATTAGCTGGGAGTAACCTGCAATGGACTGCCATCTCATCCAGAGAGAATATAAACATTCGCAGGCCAGGGAAACCGGGAGACAGGCTCCCACGTACATTGGCTCGTGACATATTTTCCCTGTTAAGCTCAATTAGGTGTAAAAAGTACCTTGCCGCTTGTCTTTATTCGCATTCACGACGTGCCGCGCACCCTCCTTTAACCATAATGCGTTCAGGTTTATTTCACTTAAAGAGTAAATCGCTCTTTCTTTTTTTCTCTCTGTCACCTTACATCAGTCAAGACGAGTCGAGTGGAGTGACCGAGTACGGAGTCGGTCTCTCCAAACAGTGACGTCGTCTTCATTCTGAGAGAAGCATATTACAAGGGCTTCTCTAGTGTGGGATTTGATTTGGATCTCTCCAGTGAGATTTGGTATGATTGAATTACCTTATCCGGATGCTCCCGTGTTGATGAAGGCATTACCAAAACTCAAAGGACCGGACCGGACCGGACCGGACCGGAACAAAATCAAGGACCGGAGATTACGGTTTTTAATGAGTTTTCACGGAAGAGTAGCCCTTGTTTCGCTGTAAACAAACTGAAATGTTGAAGTTAAAGGGGAAGTTGAAAGCCTGTAGTCCGGTTTTCTAGGAATCCTCGGTAGTGTTTTGCGAATCCTTGACTTCTTTTAAAGTGTAAAACAGTCATCTTCAACGACTGGAACCGAGAAAGTGGTGCAGGTTGAACTTTGACAAAGAAGATGGATTGTAGGTTTTTTGGGACAGTTCATGTTTTGAATCATGCTGTGAAATGGCCGGCCAGGTCACCGAATTTGACTTCTTGCGACTTTTTCCTGTAGGGTATTTGAAGAGCAACGTGTTCACTAGTCCACCGCGTAAACTTGCAGGTTTTGCAAGCCCGCATTCAACCTTGAAGCACGTGTCATTTTGTCGACTCTAATCATATTAGAGCAATCAGAATAATTTAGATTCTTGACGACATTTCCGCGTCCGTTACGTCTAGATTATGTTTACAATTTTACCCTTTCAGCTGCTCTTCGCGTCTAGCCTCCGCTCCCAACCTCTCATCCGTAATGACGGTCAAGGAAGCCACGACAGCTGTCTAGTGATAATGTGCCCTATCCGGTTTCCTTCCTCAACCTCTGTTATTATATTTTCACAATTTTGTCTTATTTGACGCAGTGACGTCACGGAGTGGCTCTTGCACCTGCTCTTCCGGGGAACGAACATTGACGCTGGTAACGTTGTTTGGAAAACAAAGCTTGACACTGCTCTTGTTTTTAGAGTCGAATTGAGGGAGAATCGGATACTCGTCTGGTCAATGTTTGTTTGCAGCCGGTCAAAACACCTGATGATATTGACGTCTGTATCGGTTTGTTAGTTGTGATCCAATTGAGTATCTGGAGTATCTGGAGTATCTGGGGTATCTGGGGTATCTGGAGTATTTGGAGTATCTGGAGTATCTGGAGTATCTGGAGTTTCTGGAGTATCTGGAGTATCAGTCTGGAGTATCAGTCTGGAGTATTCTGGAGTATCTGGAGTATCTGGAGTATCTGGAGTATCTGGAGTATCTGGATTATCTGGAGTATCTGGAGTATCTGGAGTATCTGGAGTATCTGGAGTATCTGGAGTATCTGGAGTATCTGGAGTATCTGGAGTATCTGGAGTATCTGGAGTATCTGGAGTATCTGGGGTATCTGGGGTATCTGGAGTGTCTGGGGTATCTGGGGTATATGGAGTATCTGGAGTATCTGGAGTATCTGGAGTATCTGGAGTATCTGGAGTATCTGGAGTATCTGGAGTATCTGGGGTATCTGGGGTATCTGGGGTATCTGGAGTATCTGGAGTATCTGGGGTATCTGGGGTATCTGGAGTATCTGGAGTATCTGGAGTATCTGGAGTATCTGGGGTATCTGGGGTATCTGGAGTATCTGGAGTATCTGAAGTATCTGGAGTATCTGGAGTATCTGGAGTATCTGGAGTATCTGGAGTATCTGGAGTATCTGGAGTATCTGGGGTATCTGGAGTATCTGGAGTATCTGGAGTATCTGGAGTATCTGGAGTATCTGGAGTATCTGGAGTATCTGGAGTATCTGGAGTATCTGGGGTATCTGGGGTATCTGGGGTATCTGGGGTATCTGGAGTATCTGGAGTATCTGGAGTATCTGGAGTATCTGGAGTATCTGGAGTATCTGGAGTATCTGGAGTATCTGGAGTATCTGGAGTATCTGGAGTATCTGGAGTATCTGGAGTATCTGGGGTATCTGGGGTATCTGGGGTATCTGGGGTATCTAGAGTATCTGGGAGTATCTGGAGTATCTGGAGTATCTGGGAGTATCTGGGAGTATCTGGAGTATCTGGAGTATCTGGAGTATCTGGGGTATCTGGGGTATCTGGAGTATCTGGAGTATCTGGAGTATCTGGAGTATCTGGGGTATCTGGGGTATCTGGGGTATCTGGGGTATCAGGGGTATCTGGGGTATCTGGGAGTATCTGGGGTATCTGGGAGTATCGGGGGTATCTGGGGTATCTGGGGTATCTGGAGTATCTGGAGTATCTGGAGTATCTGGAGTATCTGGAGTATCTGGAGTATCCCAACAAAGATCAATTATGTTGTTCTTGGGCTGCAGTTGGCTAAGGTGCTGCTTTTCCTCCACCAGTTTTGTTTCGGGACTTTTTACATCGGATAACGTGGTTCTTGGATTAAGATTTGAGTTTTGAGAGCCTATTTGTTATGTCTCCCAATGTCCGATTGGTTGTGGGAAATTTGGCCCTATGATGAGTGAGGATAACTTCCCAAGTATCTTTCTTCTTGCAATTGGTGTTGACGTCTTTTTTTATTTTACGAGTGGTTTGTCAAATATTAAAGCACCCATATAATGAATCTTCGGTCCAAACGAACACTTCATGTTCCATCTTTTAAAACAACACGTTTTTATAATAAATAGCCCAGTCCCATATTTCAACAGACTTGTTAATATTGCACTCAGTTCACTCCCCCTAGCCCAATGAAAATAATTACCGGTTCTTTTTAACATACATGTAGTCTCGGAAGCCTTGGTCTCGGTCTCTGTCTCAACACTGCCCCACGCTTGACTCGGTAGCCAAATCAGTTTACCTGAAATGGCTTCCGGCACTCCGGGTTTTATTGGGTATCTTCCATACATCCTCTGACCGGATTTGTTTACGTTGAAGCTCTCTACATACACATTATATGTGACGAGCGAGACACAGTAATACTATTAGTATATTATTAGTGCCCTAAATGGTCTTTTAATCAACGCTCTCATATCCGATAACTCGGCCCTTGGGGAAATCATGGCGTTTGAGGCGCGTCTAGTTACTCATTGCACAAATGGCTACCATAGTAACAGGTTAAAGGGTTCATTGTATAGCTAGCTCATATTAGCTACGCGCTTGAAACTAAAGTGTTGAATCCACATTATAAGTGTGCGGATAATGCTCAACCAGTTCGCGCCGGAGGACGTATAAAAACGCAACGTTTTCTACAGATTCAATACGGATGACGCATAAACACGCCACGAGCAAGGCCGGATATGTCTGTCTGCAGCGAGCAAGACCAGAAATGCGTGGGTGTGATTTCTGGTACCATCGGCCTGAACCCGCCTCGGATCGAGTTTCGGACGCCGATCGCGAATTATTTTATAGAACATTATTTTATTTTTCCGGGACAATTACAGGATGTCTAGCGCAATCATTTTGCTAGATGCCTAGAATCATTATTTACTTTGGTTATTTACAGATTGTTATCTTGAACAGTCCTTTAATCAAAACTATCCATTTATTTAGTCAACCATCAACCAAATAACCACGAATTGGTTGAATTTACAAATAAAATTGGTTACCAACTAAACCCAAGGTATGTTGGTAATGTTGACCAACTAATCGGTTGGACACATGATGTCTACTTTAAAACGCACTCTAATGTTGGTTACCGCAAAACTAATGGGAGACTTTTAAGAAGATATCGGGCGCCCCACAAACCGGTCCTTTTCTATTGTTTCCATAGTGACGAGAACAATAGAGAAGGATCGGTTGCTGGGGCGCCGGCTATCGTCAAAAAAGTCTCTCATTCGGGTGTTTTTTAGAGATAAATAGACTGGTATTTAGGCCAATATTGGTTAAAATACAAACTGCCGATTTCTGCCTTGGTACAATTATCTCTCCTAGTATACACGGTGAATTGCTTTACCCAAACTAACAAACAATGGTGTAAACTTCAATGTTAGGCAAATAACTTAACCAAATGCATAGAAAGTAATACTCTGTGGTTTTTTGATTTGCAGAACATGCCTTTCTAGTGTCTGAAACGTTGCCGCCTTCTTAGCTTTTTTGTTTACCCCAAATGCCGACAAATCCCTACGGCCTAGAGTTAGATTCTAGTCTACTTCTTTTCACCACTACTGGCAGAACTTCTTATTTCATTCCAATACGCAAAGCTGTTTTGTTTGTGTGTTTTTTTGACTGGAAATCGCTGTCTTCCCCTTGGCCGTTACGGCTGATCTGTTTTTGATCCGGTAGATTTTCTCGCCTGGTGAAACTTAGGCGTATTATGTTCCCTGGAACAGCCGTCGGGCGGTGCACAGACAGGCAAACGCGCGTATCGGGTATAGGCACAGCACGAACGCGCGCTCTTCACCTCGAAGCAATTATGACAAGACGTCGGCGGGAATGGATATCTCTTATTTTAAAGGTAGGATACACCATTGGTAATTGCTTGAATTATCATGACTGGGTGGATTTAGGGGATTGTGTTTTATAGAGTAAATATCGTTTAACTGGCCTGTTCGAAGTTTTACAATCATGGATGCTGAGAAAAGCAAGACAAACGGCGTTCGTTTTCAACCGGCGTCAGGCAGTGGTTCTTATGTTGTTCTTTTTTTTCTCGCAATCTCCGTCTGGCGATCGTGAATTTATTTTTATAAAATTAAATTTTCGGAACAATTATAAGATATCTAGCGCAATCGTTTTGCTGGATGCCTACAATAATTTATTTTTCTTTCAAATAAGTGAGATATTTCTTAATAATTCGGTAGTAAAACATTTCGATATCTGCAAATGGTGTATCAACCTTTAAATGACAGCATTGAAGCGCGGATGACCTGGCAAACGAAAAGGCTCCGTATGATAGAGGATCCGGTGTTATACGTAAATGTCGTTTATATATCCTTGTTTTTAAAAAAAAAGTTGAAGACGTTGAGAGTTTATACAACCATTTAGCGAATAATGGGTGTTTCCCCAATACCAGCTTTGTCTACAATTACACGGTTACACCATTACACCGTTAACGGTTACACCATTGGTCACGCACTGACCAATCATAATGAAGAGGCTTTATTTAGATGTTGTATTTAGGGCATAACGGTCATTACTGCGTGATGAATAACCGGGTTGGGGGATGACCAATGGTAATGGACCAATCTTTAATTATTCCCTTTAATAAATACCTCTTTATTTAGGTAATAAACAGTGAATTGGCTCAATTTCTTTAAAGCCGGGGTCGTTACTACAAAATAATGCCCTCCACGTGATCGTGTCTCGACCAATCAGAAGCTATCAACTCTCCTAGGTATTTATTAAAAAACAAATAGTGAATATTTAGCTTTATATAATTATGAAACGTGTATCATCTGGTGACATTATACTCTCAAACATTCAAAGCTGTATATTAATATAACATAAAAGAGGAGATTTATTTACGACAAAATGTTGTCTTATGAAAAGGGTAGTTGCGAATACCCGATGCTTGAACCCACAACCTCTAATCTCTACGCAATGCACTGTATCGACTGAGCTATCCAACTGCTTGGCCAAAGACGATAATGTATTGCATTATATACCTATATTAATATAGTATACACCTGGCACCACAAAATGGGTGGAAAGTCGCACAAAAAAAATTGACTTTATTACATTTCTAGAAAGAAGATGTCCTAAGCTTTCAAATGATGTATTGTGTGTTGCTGTAGCTTATTCCTAGCCGCTGCTATACTCTTTTGAAATATATGAAGTTATGCTCCCTTGTTTTGAGAAAACAGAGTTTAAAGTCTGTGAACCGTGCCAACTATACTATCAATCAGTGCAATTCAGCCACAACAAAAAACACTTTAGAGTTTTATTGGAGCTATAAAATGTTGGAATATGATAAAGAAGGTTTTTTTTGTGTAAAAATGTTAACAACTCAAAAGCGACCTTCCACTTGAAAAATAAACGTTTCGGTTAATAACTCGTTTTGGCCATGTGCGACTTTCCGCTCATTTTGTGGTGTCAGGTCACATAATAATGCTCAACAATCCATACATTTGGATGTGGCTTAGGGGAAATAATTCGCATCCTGGCTAGCTCGGTGGTCGAGTGGTAAGACCTCAACACTAGAAAGCAACATGCCCTGAGTTCGAGTTCCACCCGAGTACTCGGAAAAAAACATCGGACACCGTACAGTATTTATAAAACACGTCAGTAAAATACGAACCAAAAATACAATGTTTACATCTCTCGCGATCAAAACTTCTATTTAAGTTTCGAAATGACACCAATGTTCATGTCTAGCTCGGATCGGGGTCTAGTGGGGGAGGTTTTATCTTTTATTCTTTATCCGTTTGCACGATTGTTGATAACTACGCCATATGGCAGGGCTTAATTGCCGCGCTGGGAATTGGCGCCCGAGCGTTTTCGACAAGTTCGGATCACGTCCAGCCGTTAATAACTTCACGATGGGGCAAGGGTTTGCGTCAATAAGCCCCCACCGGTCCGCTAGAACTCATCATCAGATCTAATTGTCCCGAGCCCACTCGGGACGTGGGATGTTTTTCAAAGGGAATTGGACAGTTTCCCCCCCCCGATTCTCGATCCCTTCGTCGATCGGTGAAATGACTCGTCCCAGTCAGAGGCTTTTTATAAAGTGGAACTTTGAGAGACCAGATTTTTTTTTATAAAGATGAACACACACAAACGAAGAAAGGGTTGAGGTTTAAACCAGATTATGACATCTCGGAGAAAGAACCTCATCTTAGATGTTCAAAAAGCAAAGAGATGGGACAGAATTTGGAAGAGATTGAACAGAATGGGAAATTGTGAGAATTGTTTGCGCTACTTGCAGTATTTACAAAAAAAGCGGGAAACTTTCCAAGTATCTTTCAACGGAAGATACTAAAAGGTGAATGGTGGTCGCACGTAAAAGGAAATAGGCACACTCTATTGATTGCTACGTGATTGACACGAAGCGATAAAACTACTCAAAATAACTTATTTTACAAGTCCTTTCACAAGTCCTTTCACAAGTTCTTTCACGAGTCCTTTTACAAGTCCCTTCACAAGTCCCTTCACAAGTCCTTTCACAAGTCCTTTCACAAGTCCTTTCACAAGTCCAGTCACAAGTCCAGTCAAAAGTCCAGTCAAAAGTCCAGTCAAAAGTCCAGTCAAAAGTCCAGTCAAAAGTCCAGTCAAAAATCCAGTCACAAGTCCAGTCACAAGTCCTGTCACAAGTCCACTTACAAGTCCACTTACAAGTCCACTTACAAGTCCAGTCACAAGTCCAATCACAAGTCCAGTCACAAGTCCTTTCATAAAGCCAAGAATAGCCTTTCTTTTAACATGACTCTTTTAGAAATAGGAGCTCAATTAAGACGAGCAAACATTATCTAAAGGGGCCCAAGCCTCGGCTAGGGCAGGCGACGTTGACTTGTTAAGCCTCTTGGCAGTAACAGGACAACCTTTTACCTTTGAACTTTAGTGAGGTTATTGCGAATATTAAATCACAAACACAAAATATCTAATGAATAAGACTAAAACCGCTGCAAACTGCTTACTGGCTGGAATGACCTGAAATATACAAATCAAATAAGTTAAGAGGGCCTCAATATTTTGATCTTAACAAGATCTTCTTCAGAGACATAATGGCTGCATACAAGAAACAAACATAATATAGGGCAACATACAGCATGATGCACATCATGGCTGGCGGGAGAAACACAAAAGAAAAAAGCATGTACAGGTATCTTAGGTAACCAGTCTAATTCACAAGTGACAGCCATTCAGTGGGATAGACAACCAGTCTATCCAGTCTATCTCATCTTTTGCATGTTTTGTGGAGTTCAGTATGTCGGAGAGACCAAAAATGCCCTAAAAAAGCGTTTCTACGGCCATAGATCGACTGTCAACACCAAGAAACTGGATACCCCCGTCGGTCACCACTTTAACCAGCCTAACCATTGCATTTCTGATATGATTCTACTAGAATCACTTGGCCACCGGAAAGAGTCAGTCCGCCTCAGCCGGGAGAAAGTTTGGATGAATCGTATCCAACTAGGAAATGATTAACTTCTATTTTTTTCTTCTATTTGTCATCTGTTTCAGATTTATTCCTCGCCAGGATTTTGTTTTTGTTTGTTATCACTCCTCTGGTTTCCCCTGTCTATTTTCCTAAACTAGGAAATGATTAACTTCTATTTTTTTCTTCTTTTGTTGATTGTTCCTTTGGACTCTGTGCTTTTTCTTTTGTGTTTCTTTCGCCATCCATGATGTGCATCATGCTGTATGTTGCCCTATATATGTTTATTTCTTGTACACAGTCATTTAGTCTCTGAAGAAGATCTTGTTAAGATCGAAATATTAGGCCCTCTTAACTTATTTGATCAGTCTATTAAGTGGCAGTAAGGGAAGACTTTTGCAAGTCTAATTCACGTTTCACAGCCAGCCAGTCAGTCAATTAATCAGGGGCCAATTTCATAGAGCTGCTAAGCACAAAAATTTGCTTAGCATGACAATTTGTCCTTGGCAAAAACAAGGTTACAGACTAAAATTTTCCCTGATCTTTATTTTTCTGGATTGATAATCAGCTGTTTGTTTGCTTAGCATGAAAAAACACGTATAATTTTGGTTGGTAACCTGTTTTTAATGAGCAAGACTTTTTGTGCTAAGCAATTTTTTTTGCTTAGCAGCTCTATGAAATTGGGCCCAGTTGTTGTTTGCACACGAATTCCACGTAGCTAAGCTGGCCGTGCGGTATCGCCGCTTGGTATCTGCGTGTTGCGTCATTGGCGCATCCCGTGAAGTGCCCCGGTTATTACCGATGGCGCTTCCTGACGCGTCCCGCCTCGTTGACCGTGATGTACCCCCATTACGCCGCTACTGCACATCAGCCACTCCCGAGAAGAAATGGCTTAGAAACGTGACATTTTCCCCAGAATTCGGCTCGGTGTTTACGTGAAGCTAGTCGTCCCTTTAGTCGCGTTTATGATATCGCATGCTTTCGTGAGCAGTGATTTTTTTCCTGATGCGGTATCGATTGAATTCATTACCCTATAAAACTGGAATATTTTAACAAGGTGCGGACCTTATAATAAATAATATGTTTCACCTTAATGCATAGATTGGGATACCGTAGTTTTTAGATCGAGCGACCTTTGAATTGTATTGAACTGTTTAGAGTGATCATTGTTTTGGATCGAGCGACCTTTGAATTTTAGTGAACTGTTTAGAGTGATCATGTTGTTGTTGTCACGATAACGGATTGATTTTGAAAGAAAGAGGCGAAGTCGTGTCTAAGGGTGACAGACATCGTGTTTGTTGTCAAGATTGTTGCCTTGGCAACCATGTCACGTGCACTCTGAATCGCTCAAAGGGCAAGCTGTTGATCACACAGACAGGCTGATGACGTCATCGCTTTTGTTCGAATGTCCCAGAACGCGCGTAGAAGTTGAATATTACAAAGTCGATGTCTATCGCTTTTGTTACCGATTAGTATCGTCCGGTTTGTTTTTCCCACGAGTGGCAATTTCTCCACACTCTCCATACAATAATAATTTAAGATCATCGTTGATCATCGTGAATGAATGATATCTTAATGTGAAATACTTTGTTTGTTAAAAACAACTTGTTTTGTAATAAAAACGCACCCTAAAAACAGATTGGTTGATAAATAACCAATTGATTGCTAGATAATGTGTTCGACCGATATATTTGTCAATTTTAACCCATACATTAGTTATTTTGACCCATATTTGTGTTAAAAATTAATGACCAATATCATTGGTTATTTTGACCACTATTTTGGTTAAAATTGACTAATATCATTGGTTTAAACCTAATCAGTTGGTCTGATCTGATTTTAGGGTTTATGATATAGGAGAGTTCTATAGATTCTTACGGATTAACAACAAAATAATATTTGTCGAATAAGGTTTTTTGCAAATGTGCTTAGCACAAAAACAATCCTGCTCAGTAAAAAAAATATGTTACCAGCCAAAACGCCAATTGCTTTTCATGCTTAGCAAAAACCAGCCGAATACCAGTCGCAAACGATATCATCACCTGAACATTTAGTATTGTAACCCTGTTTTTGCCAAGAATATTTTTCACGCTAAGCAAATCTGTTTGTGCTTAACAGTTCCATTAAATTATCCTCCGATCTAACAACATATTAATGTAACGTCAAACTCTACCACCTCATTATAAAATACATGTAGCCGTTTTTCTATATAGCGAGTGTTGATAGACTTCATTTTTAATGCCGTTTTTGGCGATTACATTTTTAGCCTTTTTAATTTTATTTAGCGAACAGGTTTCCAACTATAGACATAATTGTCCGAGTCAATTATGATGTTAGTAAAATTAAGTCCCGTGTTTCACAGATAGCGTTCCATCACGCAGTGATTTACGATATAATGTCCGCTCATTAATTTTCTCTCTTTACTTTAGGCGTTTTAAAGACGTCTTTTTATTCGTTTTGTCTTCCACATTATAGGCTACATGTACATACAGCGCGCATGTACATACGAGCTGCAACGCGGTGCACTATATCCCGCCATATGTTGCCTAAATTGTTAATGAGTCGTGTACTGCGCGCGACATGTCTTGCATAATGCGCTGTGCAATATGTCGGGACACGCACACACCGTGTTTCGCGTGCAAAAGTGGGGGGGGGGGGGGGGGGGGGGGGGGGGGGGGTGTGGGGGCTCTATACTGAATGAACCGCAATTCATCCTTCTAAAAGCCGTGCCGATTTGAGATATTCCTGCGCCGGGCGTTTGTTGGAACATCTGCGGCCAAACATACACACGCCATGTTTTCTTTATCAGAAGATTCGAAAGTCTAGCGATGATTCAAATTCAATTTGAAAGCGGGTGAAATTCTTCAAAATATATTTCCGATTCGCCTCAATTTTTTGTTTCACATTGCACAAAATACATACCTTTAAAACCTTACGAGTAAATGGTTACATTCATGGGTGGATTTAGGGGATTTAGGGGAATAAATAAGTCCATTGATTTTTTTCAATTCATCTGTATCAATTTTACAATTGAACAAAATTATTATTATTAAATGCACTTTATATTTTACAATTGTTTTCTTTTCGAGAACACCCGACGACTTTTAGAGTAAAAGATGTTGAGATGAGTCTAGTATTATTCAAATCAATTAATATTATATATTTTTTTTAAGAACATATAGTCATTTGAAGTAACTTCAATACTGACCTGTCCGAAGTTTTATAATTATGGATGCCGAGAAAAGCAAGAAAAACGGCGTTCGTTTTCAACCGGCGTCGGGCAGTGGTACTCCTATAAAGATCTTGGGTTTTTTCGTGATCGCCATTTGGCAATCGTGATTATGTTTTATACATTTAAATTTTCGGAACAATTAGGGGCCTACATGATATCTAGCGCAATCCTTTTGCTGGATGACTACAACATTATTTACTTTCAAATAAGTAAGATATTTCCTAATAATTCGGTAGTAACATTTTTTTAAATATGCAAATAGTGTATCCAACATTTAACTTCCCATTTTTTTACAAATTAATAAATTCAGTCTTGTTTATTATGTTGGGATATTTGGCGTTAGTTTGTGTGTGTATCGCTATTGATGTAAATGTTAATGCTAACTGCGGCTTTAAAGGTAGTATACACCATTTGCAGATATCGAAAATATTTACTACCGAATTATTAAGGAATATCTTACTCATTTGAAAGTAAATAATGATTCAGCATCCAGCAAAATGATTGCGCTAGATATCCTGTAATTATTCTGAAAAATATAATTTTATTAAATAACAATTTTGATCGCCAGACGGCGATCGCGAAAAAACAAAGATAACATAAGAATAACTGCCCAATGCCGGTTGAAAAAAACCGCTGTTTTTTGTGCTTTTCAAAGGTCAGTTGAATAATATTTACTATAAAATACAACCCCCCAAATCTACCCATTAATGATAATTCAAGCAATTACAAATGGTGTATCCTACCTTAAATCTCGGTACAAAAAATGCAATTCAGCCTAGCGGTTGGATTTTGTTTAATAAACTATTTTCATCTTAATTTAATTCAATTCAATTCAATTGAATAATTAATGCAAGACCATTAGCGTTGCATGTACGTAACACTTTATTGCATCGAGAACGTTGTTCCCTATTGCCAGAAATCAGTATGCGTGTGTATATAATTCCATATACATGTAGTCCGCCGCGCGCTGGTGAATTCGATGTTTTACGATTTGGACGACAGTAATTTTGTTAATATATTACATTATATCACTAAATATACAAATATGGAGACATAGAGTAAATAATTCGGCAATGGGGAGACTTGTCGAAGTAGGTGACTTTGGGGAGTCTCCATTTGTTTAGCTAGTAAAAGGAGACAAAATGTTCATGTTTTTATCAGTTATATTTGTAGAGCAAGGTCCAAATTTATAAATACCCAATTATGGAAAAAGCGCTTGGGGAAAATAGGTTAGGTTAAAGTAAAGATTGAACAATGTGCGTGTGTCTATGGGAAAGTATTCCAATTTACCAATTCCGGGTGATGTAATTATTATTATTATTATTATTTTAATTAGTTTATTCAGGACATTTTACACACATAATATAACAATATAAAGCAAAATTGTACATACAATTAAAAGTATACAATGTACAAGAATAACATGACAGAACAAGAACAGTGATGACGGGCAGCCAAGAAGGAAATTAACAGTGAATAAAACACTGCCGCCGAAAAAAACCGTGTCACTACAACCCTTCACAACACAGAATCACAAACACAGACACGGGCGACTTACAGGCAAAATCATCAATCACAAATGCAGATGGGCGGACAAGATACATAAATAAGACAAGGAGAATTATGTTAAAAGGCGTCAGGGTCAAAGACCCATGTTCAGACAAACCTACAAGGGTAGGACAACAAATAACAGACGACGATTTGCACTGTCCTATAGCACATACTAATATCGAGTCAACAAATTGAATATTCACACTGTGCGCATTGTAGGTATGTAATACTATCAAATACTATTAATTCCTTTGGCCTAATCCTCCTTCTGTTGGTTGTTCATCTACTTCTGTATCCTTATGTGTTTCTTCTCCTAACCATGTGGCGCATCATGCTTGCATGCCCCCCTGTATTATGTTTGCTTCATGTACACCGCCATTTTGTCTCTGAAGAAGATCTTTTGTTGATTGTTCCTTTGGACTCTGTGCTTTTTCTTTTGTGAATTTGATTAAAACTGCTGCAAACTGCTTACTGGCTGGAATGACCTGAAATTTACAAATCAAATAAGTTAAGAGGGCCTAATATTTCGATCTTAACAAGATCTTCTTCAGAGACTAATGGCCCAGTCACAATGTCGGCGATCTGTCGGGGATTAGTTTGGCCGGGGGTCGTCGTAGAAAATAAAGAATCCTTGAACAATCCTAGCAATAATCCTAATAAAAGTGGAGCAGTCACATTGTCTGAGATTTTTTCAAGGATTTTGACCCGGTTTTGTCGAAAAATCGTGGGATTAGCCTCCGATCGCCTCCGATTGCATCGGAGACGATATCTGCAGCAAGAGCGTCTCAAACTTTTAGCGATCCGATCGGAGGCGCCCTTATATACACGGCGATTTACTACGATTCCACCGTACGATTCGTCGGAGACGATCACAGAAAGCGTACGAATCGTCACAGGGCGCCTCCGATTCAGTCGGAGGGCGCCGGAGACCACTCGCAGACATTGAATCTCAACCTGAATTTCCAATCCCACACAGAATCTTGCGACTAGTCTCAGATTATTCGGAGGACGCCTCCGATAAATCGGAGGGCATCGTAGGTCATCGGAGATTGTGTCTGGGATGCCCAAAATGGGTGAAAAATCTTGCGAGCAATCTTAAAATTTTAAGTTCAAAGTTGGGGACCGCGACGGGTGTGGCGATGCCTAAAAAATCTGCGACAAGCCGCAGGCGTCCGGAGAGCGCCTCCGACGGGTGCAAAATCGTGAGATCTGTCTCAAGATTTTGTTCAAATTTCCCGGTTTTACCCATCGCCGACGCATCGCAACTGATTTGTGACTGGCCCATAAATGGCTGTGTACAAGAAACAAACATATATAGGGCAACATACAGCATGATGCACATCATGGATGCTGAAAAAACACAAAAGAAAAAAGAACAGAGTTCAATGGAACAAACAACAAAAGGAGGATTAGGCTGAGGGATTAAATGGTGAGGTCAGTGTGGGTAGGATCAAAGGCAGGGTAGGAACAAAAACAGAAGGGGTAAAGCCACAAGGAAGGGGGTCCAGGGTGGAGATCAAAGGGAAGAACTAACAAAGAATGGAGATGACAAATGGAGAAAAAAATAGAAGTTATTCATTTCCTTTTGTGTTTTTTTTGTTGCCATCCATGATGTGCATCATGCTGTATGTTGCCCTATATATGTTTGTTTCTTGTACACAGTCATTTAGTCTCTGAAAAAGATCTTGTTAAGATCGAATCATTAGGCCCTCTTAACTTATTTGATGTGTATATTTCAGGTCATTCCAGCCAGTAAGCAGTTTGAAGCAGTTTTGTAATCTTATTCACTATCAAATCACTTCAATATGTTTGTTTGTGGGCCTATGGCGCACGGAATGAACGATATCGATTCAGCAAAAGCGATTGGCGATTGTTGTCGTTTGGCGACCGTTTTTTTTCTTTTAGCCAGACTCGGCCCGCGTCTAATCGATATTCCCCTTACCGGGATTTTCTCGGGCAGGTAGAATTTAGATAAAGGGATCAAGTAAACATGTTGTTCTTCGACAAATGTCCCTTCTAGCAGACGGTGTCAGGTATTTGCTAAGTAGGTCGTCCCGCGGCGGTTATTCAAATTGAACCTCGTCGTCACAGCAACCCCGACCTTTGTATAAAACGACACTCGCTAAATTACAATATTTAAGTGCATCGTCGACTAAACGTCGTTCTTCAAATTTAATTTAATTCTGTATTCTTCAACTGGGTAATCGGTTTAATACGTGTAATTTGCATTCCCGATTTTGTGGTTTTCAAAAAATTCAGTGCACGTGTCATAATAGGTCCTGATAAACAGTGGGAATTTAATTTTCGTAATTAAATTGTAAACATGTTTTTGTTACATGTATAATGATGCAACGTCTTTATATAGTCATGTATCGTCGTAGGAAATTTGTTTTATAGAAGTATAGTAAATAAGTTATTTGAATAATTGGTAAAAAAATATGTACTTTAGGCTACATTAATAAAAGAAACGATTTTTGCATCTTTTACAAGATTAGTGTATGAAATTTAGATAATTATAAACATTTCTGAAATCGGCATTGGCAGTTTAACCAAAATATATATCTGGTTATTCTTTATCGTAATTACGATACACTTATATAAAAGATAGGTCGTAATTGAAGGATATATATATAAGCCGTATGTTGTCTTAAAAACATTGGTGGTTTTTTTCTGAATAAGCTATGAGATTTCAAAATATTGATGTGCCTTCAGGGGCCAATTTCATAGAGCTGCTAAGCACACAAATTTGCTTAGCACAAACAAGTCTTGCTCATTAAAAACAGGTTACCAGCCAAAATTCTACGTGTTTTTCATGCTAAGCAACAAAACAGCTGTTTATCAATCCAAAACAATAAAGATCACGTGAAAATTTGGTCTGTAACCTTGTTTTTGCCAAAGACAAATTGTCATGCTAAGCAAATTTGTGTGCTTAGCAGCTCTATGAAATTGGCCCAGAAGGTTCGACGTTGCCTAAAGGCCAGGTATATTTTACTGATTTTGGATGATAATCTATACCCGAATCGGTGCAGTTGTTACAGCGTTCGATGGTAGTTTGCCCTAAAGTACATTGCGTTTATTCATGAGTTTCCCGATGACGTTGTTGCGCGAATCAACAGTAACCATGTATGTTTCTTAATTCTCGCGCGTCTCTCCCTCAAACATAGGCTTCCACAATCACTATAATCAAATAAATGTTCGTCAAATGGTAGGTTTACATAATCACACGGGATAATGAATTGGCCGCGTGGGTCACGCATGGGGCTTCAACGGAGGTTTTCCGTCACAATTTGGTTTTGAAGTTTTGGTTTTCGCGAGTTTAGAAAGGACTGTTGTATCACGGCTAACCGCCAAATATCACTACGCGAACATTCCATGTTACCGCAGGCATTGTTTCCATAGAAATGCAGTTCTCCGAAATCTATTTAAGGTATTTAAACTGTTACTGTTATAATTTGCATTCGATTTTGTTTTGTGTGTGTCCAGTTAGAATTAGATTTGTTTAAATATATATTCGCTCCTTTTTTAATTTGTTTTAATTTTTTTTTATATTTTTATTTTTATTTCGTGCTACATTGTATTTAACATTTTTTTTGTAATTTCCCCACTGATGCAATAACGGTCGGTGTAAACAATGTTTGTACTTTTTTTGACGAATAGTGACGTGTCACTTCGTCAAAACTAAAAACTGAGGGTGTCGCACTTGTATTGCTTTGTGTAATTAGCATAATTAACGAACGGTGGAATTTTGTGTCTCGAAAGTTGGTAGTTATGAAGATGACATCGTAAAATATCCAAAAATCGAAGATTGCTTAATATCTCGATTTTTGACGGATGTGTCACCTCGTCAGATCGGTGAAATAATATAGCACACATTAGAAAACTGAACTTACTTGAAAATACTTGCAATTTGTAGTTTTTATTAAAAGCTTATTCAGGGTGACGTATGGACGGCCAACTGATTTTAGCGACGCTCCGATAAATAAAATCAATTGTTCACACGACACCCGTAATTACTCAATTGCAACTATGGCTTAACATCCAAAACTGATTTACATTAAAAAATTACCGTCCTACAAAGCTTGGAGCAAACCGCATTTTAATTTGCTTTCAATCAAAACGAATTGCCAGCGAGAAGGTTTTGTTGTGGAATGCCAATTCTGGTTGCCTTGGGAACGGGCCTTTATACGATCTCGGAGTTGCGCTAGAGTTCGGAGCGACCAGTTTTTTTTGTATTGTACACGCGGAATTGTGCGGCGGGCGTTCGGTAACATTAGACGGGTGTTTACAGTCCGTGTCCCGAAATCAGTGCAACTCTCCAGAATATTTTAATTTCAACCGACATTTTTTTACGCTACATTTTCACGACAATCGACTTCAGTACGACAATTGTTTTTTTATTTGGACTGAAACCACGATTTGACAAAAGCTAAGACAACAGTTCACTTCAAGGTAGGATACACCATTGGTAATTGCTTGAATTATCAGGAATGGGTGGATGTAAAGGTAGGATACACCATTGGTAATTGCTTGAATTATCAGGAATGGGTGGATGTAAAGGTAGGATACACCATTGGTAATTGCTTGAATTATCAGGAATGGGTGGATGTAACGGTAGGATACACCATTGGTAATTGCTTGAATTATCAGGAATGGGTGGATGTAAAGGTAGGATACACCATTGGTAATTGCTTGAATTATCAGGAATGGGTGGATGTAAAGGTAGGATACACCATCGGCAATTGCTTGAATTATCAGGAATGGGTGGATGTAAAGGTAGGATACACCATTGGTAATTGCTTGAATTATCAGGAATGGGTGGATGTAACGGTAGGATACACCATTGGTAATTGCTTGAATTATCAGGAATGGGTGGATGTAAAGGTAGGATACACCATTGGTAATTGCTTGAATTATCAGGAATGGGTGGATGTAAAGGTAGGATACACCATTGGTAATTGCTTGAATTATCAGGAATGGGTGGATGTAAAGGTAGGATACACCATTGGTAATTGCTTGAATTATCAGGAATGGGTGGATGTAAAGGTAGGATACACCATTGGTAATTGCTTGAATTATCAGGAATGGGTGGATGTAAAGGTAGGATACACCATTGGTAATTACTTGAATTATCAGGAATGGGTGGATGTAAAGGTAGGATACACCATTGGTAATTGCTTGAATTATCAGGAATGGGTGGAAGTAAAGGTAGGATACACCATTGGTAATTGCTTGAATTATCAGGAATGGTTGGATGTAAAGGTAGGATACACCATTGGTAATTGCTTGAATTATCATGAATGGGTGGATGTAAAGGTAGGATACACCATTGGTAATTGCTTGAATTATCAGGAATGGGTGGATGTAAAGGTAGGATACGCCATTGGTAATTGCTTGAATTATCAGGAATGGGTAGATGTAAAGGTAGGATACACCATTGGTAATTACTTGAATTATCAGGAATGGGTGTATGTAAAGGTAGGACACACCATTGGTAATTGCTTGAATTATCAGGAATGGGTGGATGTAAAGGTAGGATACACCATTGGTAATTGCTTGAATTATCAGGAATGGGTGGATGTAAAGGTAGGATACACCTGGTAATTGCTTGAATTATCAGGAATGGGTGGATGTAAAGGTAGGATACACCATTGGTAATTGCTTGAATTATCAGGAATGGGTGGATGTAAAGGTAGGATACACCATTGGTAATTGCTTGAATTATCAGGAATGGGTGGATGTAAAGGTAGGATACACCATTGGTAATTGCTTGAATTTATCAGAAATGGGTGGATGTAAAGGTATAGGATACACTATTGGTAATTGCTTGAATTATCAGGAATTCAATTTTTCGGAACAATTACAGGATATTTCGCGCAATCATTTTGCTGGATGCCTACAATCATTATTTACTTTTAAATAAGTAAGATATTTTCTAATAATTCGGTGGTAAACAAAATCGATATCTGCAAATGGTGTATCCTATATACGTTTAAAGCAAAACGAAGAGTAATATGTAGTAATCGACAGAGAACGATTTTAAATGCATATAATAACCATGCTTTATGTTTTTTGGTCGTTGCTTATGGTTATATTACGAACACAACTCAAAATCCGAAGAAGAATCTGAAAAAACCTAACATGTTAAAGTTTTAGCTCGGTTGATATTACACTTTTTGGTAAAACGGTGAAACATTGCTCACATGTTGCTCCAAAAACCACAATTTTACGCGTAGCACTCTGTGCATGGTTTATTAAATATTAGTCATTTGAGAGAGCGTTCGAAATCGTCTACAATTCGTCTCAAATAACAGCTGTCTCGTGCTAATAAAAAATTTTAAGCTTTAAATTGCTTAAAAGTGGCTACACGAAATAATATCACGGTTTGCTGAGTACAAGCACTAGAATTCGTTGTTATCGGGGTTTTTTTAAAATCATATTCGCCAGGTCACCTTTGGGATATAACTTATAAGGCTTGGAACTTTCGTTTATTACCCACCTGACCCAAATCTCGTGTGAATTGTGTGTCGTTGGGGGGCAAAATTTGAAAGATGTAACTATCAGGCGTTCCGTTAAACTGAGCCGTGAGTATTATCTTCTTAATGAATACTGGTCCAACCAATGTTTCTTTAAACCTCATTTTGAAATCAACGCGGCTGAAATGAACAAACAATGAACAAAACTATTGAAAAGGTAATTAAAACAATACCAATGAATAAACAATTGAATTTGAAATGTCATGGCATAATAACAATCCTGCCGGCATAGGCAGTAATTTGTTAACTAATCCATCTTGAATTTCAGATTTTTAAAGTTTTTTTAAAAATCAGAATTGCTTTGAAAGGTTAGATTTTTACTTTAAAATACTTTATCAATCCTACTTTTTTATCCTAGCAATTGTCTTTGTTCCTTTAAAGAGCTAAGTAAGGTATTTTTTTAATGCATACTATTACGCCTTGCCGCGTTTTTTTTTATTTTAAACGGCATTTTAATGTGTTTTATGCTAATTTAGCATTTATAAGCAAAACTGTGACATTTTCCGGACAGTGACCTCAATTAGCCTTTTTGATGTATTGTGTGTCTTGATTTGCCGAAAGTTAGTCACAAGAATGTTTTTATTTTTTATTTTATTTTTGTGCACAGCTAAAACTACTATATATAGCAACCAACGTACTATACCCATAGCGCGGTAACTGGGGCAAATTTCATAGAGCTGCTAAACACAAAAATTTGCTTAGCTTCAACATTTGTCCTTAGCAAAAACAAGGTTACAGACCAAATTTTCAGGTGATCTTTGTTTTGTTTTTTGATTGATAATCAGCTGTTTTTTTGCTTAGCATGAAAAACACGAACAATTTTGGATGGTAACCTGTTTTTAATGAGCAAGACTTGTTTTGTGCTAAACGAATTTCGGTGCTTAGCAGCTCTATGAAATTGGTAACTGTTCGCAAATGCCAGCCTCGCCTGTGTGGGCGCGTGTGCGTTCGTTCACTAACCCCTGCAGACGATTTCACAAAACTTTACGCAATGGCGTAAGCCCCCTAATTGCGCCACAATATACTGCGTAAGCTGCGCCACTTTTGTTTGCTGCGCAACATTTCGCTTACAACAGTTTCACGAAAGTTTGATAGTGCGCAAGTCCGCGGTTTATACGCAACAAATTATGGCGTAGATTGCGCAGTCAATTTAGGTGGCGTAAGATATGGCGTAGCGACTGAAAATGACCTATTTTACCAGCAAATCGTAATTGACGTGGAGCCCGTTATTGCCCAACTTATTAAGCTTGATAAAAGACACACACAGTTTCATGATTGAAATAAAGGAATTACTATTTTACCCGTGACAGAATTGTTAATGTTGCCGCACGATTTCGCGGAAAGTCGGACAAAACTAATTTCAAAATGGTGGGCGAAGGTGATACAATGACGATTTCGTGAAAGAACACAATAATACGCAAACAGTCGTTGTAAACGCTGTTTAAAACGTTGCGCAGCTACGCCAAGTTTCGTGAAATGCTCCGTAAGGTAAATGGCGCGGCTATGCAACATTTTTGTTGCGTAAGCCTTACGCCACTTTTGGAAAAATGGCGCAAGTTACGCACTTTTCGTGAAATCGGATGCGGGCTGTGAAGAATACGTAAACGACGACGAATGGATATTCAGTGCGTACTGTGGGTGCGTATTACGAAAACTGCACAATGCATGTAATGCGCTCGCGCGTCCCTGAACGTCACGTCATGTACGTTTTTTGTTTTAATACTGCGCAATACCTGTACAATATGGATTTTGAAGGTTTTGTTTTTTGTTTCGCTTAAAAACCTGTATCTTACGTTGTATAGAGGAACGGCAAAGGTATGTACATTTAATATCAATCCTTGCTAAACAACGCGGCGTCAAAATATCATCTTTGAAAAGATTGATTCTACAAAATAACAATTACAAAATTTTAAACATGGCGTCACGCGTTAAACGCACCGACTGCAGTCCTAATTTAAACGTGGCAATATAATGGCACAATTAAATTTGATAATTCCAGGGGTTAAGATCGCGCAGGGCATGGTGGGACAACATGGCGCAGCCAGATCGTAGCCATGGTAACGAGGTTTTCCAAATGCATGCTGATGTGCGCGTTGAGCGCGCGTTGCGCGTATCTCGTATTGTACCAAAGAGTCAGCGCTACAGAGCTGGATTCAAACATTTCGTGAATTAAGGGTGGTTTAAAAAAGAGCAAAGACATTTCCCACCAATTTTGTATTGAAATCGAAGTTCATTTCAACCGTATTTAGATTTAAATAAGTAAGATATTTCCTAATAATTCGGTGGTAAACAAAATCGATATCTGCAAATGGTGTATCCTATACGTTTAAAGCAAAACGAAGAGTGATATGTAGTAATCGACAGAGAACGATTTTAAATGCATATAATAACCATACTTTATGTTTTTTGGTCGTTGCTTATGGTTATATTACGAACACAACTCAAAATCCGAAGAAGAATCTGCAAAACCTAACATGTTAAAGTTTTAGCTCGGTTGATATTACACTTTTGGGTAAAACGGTGAAACATTGCTCACATTTTGCTCCAAAAACCACAATTGTACGCGTAGCACTCTGTGCATGGATTATCAAATATTAGTCATTTGAGAGAGCGTTCGAAATCGTCTACAATCCGTCTCAAACAACAGCAAGCTACACGGAATAATATCGCGGTTTGCCGAGTACACGCACTATAGAATTCGTTGTTATCGGTTTTTTTTTAAAATCATATTCGCCAGGTCACGTTTGGGATATAACTTAAGGCTTGGAACTTTCGTTTAATACCCACATGACCAAAATCTCGTGTGAATTGTGTGTCGTTTGGGGGCCAAATTAGAAAGATGTAACTATCCGGCGGTTCGTTAAACTGAGCCGTGAGAATTATCTTCTTAATGAATACTGGCGCAACCAATGTTTCTTTAAACCTCATTTTGAAATCCACGCGGCTGAAATAACAAACAGTGAACAAAAGTATTGAAAAGGTAATTTAAACAATACCAATGAATAAACAATTGAATTTGAAATGTCATGGCATAATAACATTCCTGCCGGCATAGGCAATAACTGTTTTACTAATCCATCTTGAATTTCAGATTTTTAGTGTTTTTTTTCAAAATCAGAATGGCTTTGAAAGGTTAGATTTTTACTTTTGAATACTTTTTAAATTCTACTCTTTTTATCCTAGCAATTGCCTTTGTTCCTTTAGGGAGCCTAAGTAAGGTATTTTTTTAATGCATACTATTACGACTTGCCGCGTTTTTTTTCATTTTAAAGGGCATTTTAGTGTGTTTTATGCTAATTTAATATTTATGAGCAAAACTGTGACATTTTCCGGACAGTAACCCAATTTACCTTTTTTGAGGTATTGTCTTGATTGGCCAAAAGTTAGTCACAAGAATTGTTTTTTGTTTTTTTGTGCACGGCTAAAACTACTATACATAGCAACCAAAGTACTATACCCATAGCGCGGTAACTGGGGCCAATTTCATAGAGCTGTTAAACACACAAATTTGCTTAGCATCAACATTTGTCCTTAGCAAAAACAAGGTTACAGACAAAATTTTCAGGTGATCTTTGTTGTTTTTGATTGATAATCAGCTGGTTTTTTTGCTTAGCATGAAAAACACGAAGAATTTTGGCTGGTAACCTGTTTTTAATGAGCAAGACTTGTTTTGTGCTAAACAAATGTTGGTGCTTAGCAGCTCTTTAAAATTGGTAACTGTTCGCAAATGCCAGCCTCGCCTGTGTGGGCGCGTGTGCGTTCCTTCACTAACCCCTGCAGACGATTTCACAAAACCTAATACGCAATGGCGTAAGCCCCCTAATTGCGTCACAATATATTGCGTAAGCTGCGCCACTTTTGTTTGCTGCGCAACATTTCGCTTACGACAGTTTTACCAAAGTTTGACAGTGCGCGTAAGTCCGCGGCTTATACGCAACAACTTATGGCGTAGCTTGCGCAGTCAATTTAGGTGGTGTAAGATGTGGCGTAGCGACTGACAATGACCTATTTTACCAGCAAATCGTAATTGACGTGGAGCCCGTCATTGGTCAACTTACTAACTTGATGAAAGACACTCACAGTTTCATGATTGAAGTAAAGGAATCACTCTTTTACCCGTGACAGAATTGTTAATGTTGCCTCACGATTTCGCGGAAAGTCGGACAAAACTAATTTGAAAATGGTGGGCGAAGGTGATACAATGACGATTTCGTGAAAGAACACAAAAATATACGCTAACAGTCGTGGTAAACGCTGTTTAAAACGTTGCGCAGCTACGCCAAGTTTCGTGAAATGCTCCGTAAGGAAATGGCGCAGCTACGCAACTTTTTTGTTGCGTAAGCCTTACGCCACTTTTGAAAAATGGCGCAGGCTAGCTACGCACTTTTTGTGAAATCGGATGCAGACTGTGAAGAATACGTAAACGACGACGAATTGATATTCAGTGCGTACTGCGGGTGCGTATTACGAAAACTGCACAATGCATGTAATGCTTTCGCGCGTCCCTGAACGTCACGTCATGTACGATTTTTTTTTCAATACTGCGCAATACCTGTACAACATGGATTTTGAAATTGTTTTTTTTTTTCGCTTAAAAACCTGTATCTTACGTTGTGGAGGAACGGCAAAGGTATGTACCTTTAATATTAATCCTTGCTAAACAACGCGGCGTCAAAATATCATCTTTGAAAAGATTGATTCTACAAAATAACAATTACAAAATTTTAAACATGGCGTCACGCGTTAAACGCACCGACTGCAGTCCTAATTTAAACGTGGCAATATAATGGCACAATTAAATTTGATAATTCCAGGGGTTAAGATCGCGCAGGGCATGGTGGGACAACATGACGCAGCCAGATCATAGCCATGGTAACGAGGTTTTCCAAATGCATGCTGATGTGCGCGTTGAGCGCGCGTTGCGCATATATCGTATTGCACCAAAGAGCCAGCGCTACAGAGCTGGATTCAAACATTTCGTAAATTAGGGGTGGTTTAAAAAAGAGCAAAGACATTTCCCACCAATTTTGTATTGAAATCGAAGTTCATTTCAACCGTATTTAGATTTAAATAATTTAAAAGATTTAAAACCAAGCTGAATCTGTGGTTGAGGTGTTCTAAAACAAATGTTGAATGCTTATCTCGTGATGTAGTAACACTAGCCTCCCTCGGTGATCAATGGAGCATTCCATTTCCCTCGGCGTCGCCTCGGGCAAACAGAATGCTCCATTGATCACCGAGGGATGCTAGTTTTACTACACTACTCGAATCATTCAATATTTGTACACCATTTCATATTTATTGTACGTACACTGTACCACAAATGTGCATTAATTTGACTGAATGGAACCGAAGTGTTTCTTGTTTTGTTGCCGGGACTTAAATTAAATGACACTCGTACGAGTTACGAAGCAAATGTTATGAAATAAACAATTTCTCTCGCGGGAGATTTGGGTAAACTAAAATTAAAAACAAAACAAAATAATTCGGTAATTTTCGTTCGGATACTTTCATTTTATTTCTCGTCCTTTTCAAGATTATACATTTATGATAAAAAAGTAATAGTTTACACTGTCGTTATCTGTACGTTAATAAACTATTACCATATCAACGCTTATTGCGTTTTCTATTTCTTTCTATGAAATAAATCGATGCTTAGTTTGTTATTATAGCCTTTACAATGTCAACGAAAGAAACAGGGGCCAATTTCATAAATCATGTAAGCCCAAATATTTGCTTAGCACAAACTAGTCTTGCTCAGTAAAAAAATAGGTTACCAACCAAAACTCCATGTGCTTTTCATGCTGAGTAAAAACAAGCTGAATACCAGTCACAAACGATAAATATAACCTTAAAATTTGGCGCCAATTTTATAAAACATGTAAGCACAAACATTTGCTTAGCACAAAATAGTCTTGCTCAGTAAAAAATAGGTTACTAGCCAAAACTACATGTGCTTTTCATGCTGAGCAAAAACCAGCTAAATACCAGTCACAAACGATAAATATCACCTTAAAATTTGGCGCCAATTTTATAAAACATGTAAGCACAAACATTTGCTTAGCACAAAATAGTCTTGCTTAGTAAAAAATAGGTTACCAGCCAAAACTCCATGTGCTTTTTTATGCTGAGCAGAAACCAGCTGAATACCAATCACAAACGATAAATATCACCTTAAAATTTGGCGCCAATTTTATAAAACATGTAAGCACAAACATTTGCTTAGCACAAATTAGTCTTGCTTAGTAAAAAATAGGTTACCAGCCAAAACTACATGTGATTTTCATTCAAAGCAAAAAAAAAGAGCTGAATACCAGTCAAAAACAATAAACATCAACTAAAAATTTGGTTTGTAACCCTGTTTTTGAAAAGAAAGAATATTCATGCTAAGCAATTTTGTTGTGCTTACATGTTTTATGAAATTGGTCCTTGGTTTCTGAACCTGCATTTGCCAAGGAAGCCTTTTTATGCTAAGCAATTTTGTTGTGCTTACATGTTTTATGAAATTGGTTCTTGGTTTTTAACCCTGTTTTGGCCAAGGAAGCATTTTCATGCTAAGCATTTTTGTTGTGCTTACATGTTTTATGAAATTGACCAAGGAATCATTTTCATGCTAAACATTTTTTTCTTGTGCTTACATGTTTTATGAAATTTGCCCCTTTTCAGTAAATAAATTAGCATGGTAAGCATAAATAATGATATCGTAATAAATAGCCGAGAACTAAATATTTGAGCAATCGTAGGATCATATTCATCGCTATTTTATAACGGTGTTTAGTCATTTTCTTAAAATTTGATAGTGTCTATACTTAACATTTGCTATGAGCATTACATAGTATTACATATCTAATGTATAGCATTTGTATGCGGTAATATACTGGTGTACCGAAGGTTGTTATTAAATACATTGTTATTGTATAACAAGATTTACTCGTGCACATACGATACAAAACAAAATTGCCCTAAAATTGCCTTTACGCATACACATGATTGACACCGTGCAGACGAGTTCTAATCTGGTACAAAAGTTCTGTTTAATGCCACTAATTAAACAATTGTTGTTCAGTCATTCATGACAATAACCATGATTATTTTGTGTTAATGTTAAAGGGATCGTATACGTTTGGTAATTGGAACCCACTGTTTGTTTCAATCCTATATAGTTATATACATAATACCATAAAACTAACCTGTACAAATTTCATTTCAAAAAGGTGGTAGCGATTTTGAGATATTACCGGACATCTGGAGCGGTTATGTCCACGCAGGAAGAATAATCTGCATTGGAATACACAATCTGAGAAACGTCACTGCAGTAACGCTTCTCAGATTCAAATTTGTGGGAATAAAAAGTGATATCTTTTTCCATAACCGCAGTACTTCGAAGTGAAAAGTTTCTAAAAATGCATTATACTATCCAAAGCTGCTGTACTTCTTATACCAAGTAAGTTTTTATTGCCATTAATTTTTGGAGTAATTACCAAACGTATACGATCCCTTTGAAGGGGTAATATACTTTTTGCAAGACAGTGTTCGAACGACGCGCGACGCGCTTCAAACGATAAAAATGCACAATCTACATAATTGTCCTTGTAATTGCAGAATACATCTTTGTAAATACATTTAACGTTAAAAACCAATAAGTTAAAAGCGCAAATATGGCATTAAGAACGCGACAACAAAATATATCTTATAAGTCTTCAATGTTCAGATATAAATTTGTTGCCATGCAAACTCCCGTTTCCCAGCAACCGAGTTATGCCTATGGGGCCAGTAATACAAAAACAAGTCCATATTTTGTTTGTGTTTTTATATATTTGCCGATTTTTTTAAAGTCAATAAATGTGTCTTCGTTGAGTAATAGTGTAGTGTATGCAAAAAGAAAATGACTTGAATTACAAGCGAAATATGCACGGACTCGTTTTAAATGCCATTCATTGATATGTCACAATAGAAATATATTATATAGCATCGAGCCAGCGACGATAAATTTAGTATTTAAAGATAGCAACACCATTGGTAATTGCTTGAATTATTAGGAACATGGATTTGGGGGGTTGTATTTTATACTAAATATCGTTTAACTGACCTGTCCAAAGTTTTAAAATCATGGACGCCGAGAAAAAAAGCAAGAAAACGGCGTTCGTTTTCAACCAGCGTTAATCATTTGTTTTGTTGTTCGTGTTCGCCAGATAGCGATCGCGATTTCTTAAAAACAAAATAAAAAATCGGAAACAATTACAGGATATCTAGCGCGATCACTTTGCTGGATGCCTAGAATCATTATTTACTTTCAAATAAGATATTTCCTAATAATTCGTTAGTACAATTTTTGCAAATTGTGTATCCGACCTTTAAAGCTGGCGGAATACAATCGTGCAAAAATATCGTAAGTTTTCATCTATAATGTACACACCATGTTTTTTAGCACTTATTGCCTGATGCATATTTCGTACGAAAACAAAATCGGCATTCATGTGCTGCTAAAATGCGACACGTCAATATTCTTCGCAACAAACTTGAATATTCCTTGTTTAATATTTGTCTTGGACGGTACATCAACTTACTAAATTCTGCCCAGTGATATTTGTGACTTGCCCCCACGAAAACAGCGTAAAGTCGCGCTATGCTATTGAGTTATGATTGAAAATAGCCGATTTGACGGTAGGAAATCGTTATGGGGTTTTTGGCATGATACAATTCCCACACGTTTTCTTTCGAACTACCAAGTATTTGTTTGCAAAAGATTAGCAGAAAAAAAATTAAATTTGATTTTACTGAGCGTACCCACGAAGTAAAATGTAGCGAAATTAATGAAAATATGAAAATATCATGTTTAAAATGATCGTATTTTTACATCAAAATTTCCTATTATCTATGGCAATATATATATCATTTTAAAGCTAAGATGTCAAGGAATCTGGAAATACCAATATCTCAAAATATCAAAATGTCAACTTTAGTCTGATTTCGTGGGGGCAGGTCGCATTTTATACCCGTGTTGTATGCATCTATACTGTCGCGTATTACGATCGCAGGTCGTGCACGTGGGATTATATACATGTACATGTACATCCTAATGATAATAATCTTGATACGGGGGAGTCTATAGGGTTATGTTTGTTCTGCATGTACATGTACTTAGAAAAGGGATCTGTTGTAGTAATTTGACGCTACTTTTTTTGTAATAACTTGGTGGAGTGTACATTATTTACGTGGATGTGGTTCTAGCATTTAAGGTTTTTTTACGGAAACCAATTTAAAGGTAGGATACACCATTGGTCATTGCTTGAATTATCATGAATGAGTAGATTTTTATAGTAAATATCGTTTAACTGAGCTGTCCGAAATTTTAGAATCATGAATGCCGAGAAAAGCACGAAAAACAGAGGGTTTTTTTCAACCGCCGTCGAGCAGTTATCCTACCTTTAAATGGTGCTATTTTGTAATTGCTTTTTTTTAGCTTGCCTTTAAATGCTTAATACAATATATTACAATTTTGTTAACGTCAGGATAATATACAAGTAATGATGTTTATGAGTGCAATGGTGAGAATATTTTGATAGTTTGAAAGATGAAATGTTCCATTCAACGGGGCGAAGCCGAGTTAAATGGATCATGTCATCTTTCAAACCATCAAAATATTCTTACCATTGCACAAATGCAAAACATTCATTATTTGTTTCATATAACACCCAAGTATATCTTTGTCATTTGTTTGGAGGATAAAATTATAAGAATAAACCAAATTTGTAATACGGAGGGCGTTTTGTACTTCTGTGTACAAAACGCGTGCATCTCCGTTCTAGCGTGCAATAATCAAAAGGGTTGGAACGGAAATGAACGGTGAATAGAACCACAGATGCACGGTCATGACGTATGGGCCATGCAATAGTTTGACTAATGAATACCGCGTGACCTACAATCCTCCAATCAAATGACAGGGATTTACTTGGGTGTTATATAATGATACATACATCTTTATTTACACGGAATATTTACATCGGTAGTCCGTGTTTGTTTAGACTGCCGCTGTTGTCGAGTTCTCCCTCCGGAAGGGGAACCGGGTGACCAGATTGCTGATTCGGTTCTGTGTCCACATACTCTTGATGGAATTGGATCGGCTGCGTTCGGGTTTGCTCTCGTGGGTGGGGCTCACCTTTGCGATGGTCAGGTGTCGCTCGATCGCCTGGCCGAGGAGCTCTGGGTCGAAGCCGGTGCATACGATGGTCTGGGGAGCGGCACTGGTACTCGTGCTGGGTTGGCTCTCGGCTTCGGGTGTTGTCGCCACGGGGCTGGGCGCGGATTTGTCAGGTGACTGCGTCTGAATGATGACGGGCACCACGGTTTCGACTTCCTCCTCGATCTCAACAATGTTACCGTTGTCGTCCTGGTCGCTTTCTATCTCACCAAGCATGGGTTCAAGTTCTGTCGGGCACTGCGCCGTGGTGGTCGGGTACGACCAATTCCGGCAGAATCCGTTGGACGACCGCTTCTCTCCTCTGGAGAACATCTTGGCTGGGAAGTTAGCGTTGGAGCTGGAGCTCTGACTGTTGATGAGGGCGTGTTTGGGAGACCAGTCGTGCAGGTCCATGGCGCAGGTCTTGAGATCATCCGTGGTGTGGTTTGTGATTCGCATGCTGTGATGTCTAGTAGACCAGGATCGCGGAGAGTTGGAGGTGATGGTTGGGCCTATCGGGGTTATTTTAGGGAGCGGTGTTAGCTCAGCTATCTCCTCGTTGAGACATGTCTCAGCTTCACCCGTCGAGGCTTGTTCTTGTGGGAGCTCGGGGGTCGCATCCAGCCGGCAGACGATAGTATTGTTGCGTCTCCGGGTCACCTTTTGTTTCCTGGCATCAGAGAGGATCTTCATGAGGTCCTCGTTGGAGCAAACGATGCCCTTCTGATGGGGGATCACGTTGCCCGCCGAATCCTGCATGTTGTTCTTGGCGGTGCGAAGCATCGTGACATCGATAGCGGACTCGCTGTGCGAGCGAAGCATCTTCTTCTTCGGATGAGGTCCCATCTTGGGTTTAGGCACCGCCATCTGCTCAACGGAGCTAGCGGTCGACATTGCCGCATCTGACGGACTACGGAGCATCTTATTCTCTTGATTCATTCCACCGATGACAACCACACTGTCTGATGATTGATGCCGGAGCGATCGTTTATACAGTCGAGTTCGGGCTTTGGGACCGAATCTCGTCTCGGAACGAGAGCGCGGCAGTGACGATGAATTCCTGGCGAAGGCGATTGCTCTGAGTGATTTAACATCCACGCTGTCCAGGCTTATACATGAGCGATCGCTGCTGCCTCCGGTGCTAGAGCTGGAGCATGTAGAGAGACTCGCACGCGACGAATTGTTGTCAGCGCTACTCGTGCTGGCCGAACGGCTGAGTTTACTGGATCGCTTCATACGCGAGCGCCGGTAGCGCCCTACGTCAGACAGCACCGACACCTGATTGGTCGTCGGATCCGGCACGTCATCCTCATTTGCATTATTACCAGCCGTGTCATTGTCCTGGGAGCTCATTATTGGCTCGGCGTTGCTAGGCAGTGATGCGACGGGAGGCCCCGCGCTGCTGTTCCCTGGTAGCCGCGTGATAGCGGGCTGTGTGGTTTCGCTGCCCTCGCGTCGATGCGTACGCCTGACACGGAACAACTCCTGCAACCACGAATATAAACAAAACACCGAGTTATTCAATTAGAAGTCAAAGCAAGGAAGCTATTTAATGAGTCAATACTCCAGAAGCAATAAACAATACGAAAAAACCAGAAATTAGAGATCGTTCGAAATGTACACAATGAAACTATTTTAAAACATGTATTCGCGTTTTTGTATCACTGTGGAGACATGGCTTTGTTCTCGTGTACAAAATGGTTAGTAAGTCGAGCACGTTTTTCAAAATGCTCCAAATTTTAACCACAATTATTTTCCTGGGTTGAATTTTCGACCCAATATACCCTATATTATACCCTAACCCAAACACTAACCCTAACCCACATTCTAACCCTAGTTTTTGAGTAATCTAGGTACAATCCAAAAATCGAATTCGTGAAATTCCCAGAGGAGACCTATTCATCTATAGAAATTACCCTTTGGAGATCTTTTCACTCCCATTGTCCCCATTGTGTTCAAGTCTCCAGAGGGTACCGTATTTCGACATATGAAGCACGATATATGGCAGAGAAAACCCCCCTCTTTTGTGTTGACCATTGTGTTCCCGGAATCTCAGGAATTCCTTTTAGGTTTCAAGGGGGGGGTGGGTTAGGTTACAATAGTGTTGAGTGAGTATAAAGTATAGGGATAAGAGGGGGGTACTTTACCCCTCTGCCACATATCGTGCTGGGTATATATGTCGTTATCACCAGTTTCATGGAAGTCAACAATTGCATACTTCATTAATTATATTTCAACCACGCAACTGCGTAATAATACAGTACAAAATACCAGCAGTATTGTTAGTACACGAGCTTTAAAGGTCACGCATGATTGGCGAGTCAACATCGTCACGGCTGGTTTTACGCCTAAGTTCTTACAAATTATGCGATTACTACATTTCATAAATATTCATGAGAAAATTGGAGCGCGTCGTTAGCCGATTCCGCGTCCGCCGCGCGCGCGTCCGGGAAGTTAAAATGATACGCTGTCATGTGACGGCATTCCGGTGAGTATCCAGCTCGCTACCGGGCAGTAGTCTTTTCTGGTAGCACCAAAAGTTCCCTCTGGAACCCGCCTCGTAGACATGTATAGTCTGTGGCATGTAATCTTTACGGAACCAGTCTCAGTAACATTACTAGATTTTCGTCATTTTCCTGACGAAGAACTTGAATATCTTGTGCTGAATAAATATTTAAAATATACGAAGGCCGTTATCGACAAGGCAGTGAATAATATATAAAATAGTGGCAATTACTGGTCCCTCGGTGTACTAGGTCAGCTTTATATTTTATTTATTTTATTCATTTTTCTCGGTAGACATTTAAAATTTAAATGTCACCCATATTTGTTTTGGCAGAAATTTGAGCGAGAGAAAAATGTTTTTACTTCAAGTTAAACTTCCTCCGATTCTGTATATCATTTTGGTTTTTGCCAGACAGAATTTCAATCAATCTAACGAAACTAGCAGAGGCATTAATCTGTATTAAACCCCCGGCTGTTTAATCCTCTTATATACCGTGCATTTACCATAGAGCTGTCAGACCTTTCAAAACCTTTCAAGTTTCCTGGACTAAGAGGTTTTGAAAGGTGAGAAAGCTGTCTGACAAAAGAAACCTATGAAAGATTTTGAAAGGTAAAACAACTCTCTGAACAAACTGGTGTGAGGTTTTGGAAAGTCTGGCCGTTTTCTGATAGACTTCCCATACCTTTATCATAGGGGCATACCATACCAAATAAAAGTTGAAATGTTTTGAAATGTTTAGCTGTTTTCTGTGAGAGATATTCTATATAATGTGCTGGGGAGTAATTCTACCTTTCAAAACATTTCAAAAGGTTGTATGCATAGCAACTGTACTGATATTTGGTTGAGCAATAGCTCCACCTTTCATTTTCTTTCGCAAGGTTTTGGAAGGTCTGGCCGTTTTCTGATAGACTTCCCATACCTTTATCATAGGGTATACCATAGCCCAGTTTTTATATCTTTCAATTCCTTTCAAAAGGTATTGAAAGGTGTGGTAGTGCAGTAGCAACTTATTCTGGAGCGTTTTGAAAGGTTCATACTTTTTTATATCCATTTTGCCCAGTAAGCAGATTTTGAAAGGTGAAACCATAGTTAAGGTATTTATTGCAATTATAAGTACTGTAAACTATAGCGCAGTGTACGGTGTAAGGTTTTGCTTTTAAACCGGCCTTCATAAAAAGCTTTAACTTAATTTCCACGTCCTGATTACAGTCAGCACTTGACTTTCAATATTCCACGGGGCGAGGGTAGTTTTTTCTTAAATTGTTCAATCGGTGTTCGTTAATTAAATGTAGGAATGCAAATTTTGCAAATATCGAAACATTTTACTACTGAATTATTAAGAAATATCTTGCAAAATGATTGCGCTAGATTTCCGGAGGGCGATCGCGAGAAAAACTATGAACAATGTAAGAAGCCGGTTGAAAACTAACGCCATTTTTGTTGCTTTCCTCGGCATCCATGATTGTAAAACTTACCGCTGGTAATGTCCAATTCCTAAACAGCAATGTTTAATGGCTAAACACTATACCCATCATTATTCTCAAGCATGTTTAGCATGTAAACATGTGCCTGTTTCCTTTTGCGATCGAGGATCGAAAAAACAAAGGAAAACAAAGGGAACAAAAGATCCTCAAAGGACGGTTTCTTTGTCCTCGATCGGCAAGATAAGCGCAAAGCAATGGGGTTAGGTTTCAGTAAAGGAATAAAGGAAAACACAATAGGGAATCCTCGGTCGTAATGGCAATTCACGAACTATAGTTTGCAAACATGACTTTTGTTTTCTCGCAAAAAAAACAGTTTTTGCCCGGTACATGTAATTTCATAAACATAAGCAAGTAGGCTACCATTGTACCAATGCCTAAAATTGACAAATTGGTCCCACGATCAATTTGACCCCTCTTGGGAAATTACTCCTTACTCTGTCAATTTTTGTCAGATTTCCACGTTTTATATTTCATTTTAAAGTGGAAAGGTGTATCTTTCAAACCATACCTGTATTTCATCTAACGTACGTTGATAACACATTTTATGTGTGACATTTCGTTATATTATGTTTGTATTTTTGTTCGACACACTGTATAAAACGCCACCCATAGCAGAAACGAATAAGTCCTGTTTCATGAAACGCCGTGATATGGCCGCATAAAATTACACATGTGTACGCGTCAGTGGATCATCGCATTTGCAACCCCCCCTCCCCCCCCCCCCCTTCTCTCTTCTCTGGTGAAATGTTGATTTAATAATGGCGCGCAAAATGATATGCCTCAGCGGTGGAGTTCCTTCATTCAGATACAACAAGACAACAAAAGTAGGCTCGTTCGTTTCTCGCTTCGGTCCGTTCAGCCTTTTAAGCGATGAAAAGGTTAAATCTTCATACGGACGTCTGGATTCGAGCGGCATCTAAATTATACATTCGAAGGCTTCAAGTACGAGGCGCGGGACAGGTAATCGAACGCACTCTAGCATGCGTTTATCTCACATCAATACCTCCCATAATACTTTGAACATTTCTTTGTCTTCGTGTATAGTTAAGAAAACGTTGACTAAATACTCATTTTTCTCGCTTCCCCAAAACAAATTTAACCTAAAATTTTGATTCTGGGCCTCTCAGCTGTTCCTCTTACTTTTTCAATAATATAACCCTAACCCGTTTTTCATCTAAAGCTCATTTAGAGGGAAAAACAGACTGTGGACCTGTCCAAGTCCACAGACCGTAACCTCGTCCCGCATACTGTGGACGTCAATTGTGATTGGAGGTCCGCAGTACGTAGGAAATACTAACCCACCTTTTATCGTGGACCCCTATTGTCCCTCTTTTGTTTGTACTACTAATGTTTTTTTGGAAGGCCGCCAAAAGGTTTTGTGCACAATTTCTACCGTGGACCTTCTGTCAATCGTGGACCCTATTGTCCTCTATTGTTCCACGTCCACACTGCGAATGCGGACACAAACTCACACAGGTGAAACGAGTTAGGCCAAATAAAAAAAAAACATGTTTAGCGTCATGCCTTTTTTTAAAAAGGAAGGAGGAGGCCCTTTTTTTCTTCTTTTTTTAAATGGCCGCCCAACACATCTTAATTCGAGTCATGTAGTGAACATGTCACACCGTATCTTCCAATTTAAAATTAAAACATGGTTCACCCACGATTACAAATCAAAATTCATGTGTGTCGATCATGTATGCACCGTACACGACTACACGTCACACCCTAGCCTTCCTATTAGAAAAAATATAGTGATGCTAAAGTCTGAAATACGATCTTAAAATTTTATTATCTTTTAAAAAATAATTAAAAAAAAAAACAAAAAAAAAACAAAAGACCAACATTTTCAAATGTATCATTTTTTTCAAAAGGAAAAAAAAGAAAAAAAGAGGCGGCCCCCCAAAAGAAGCGGGCGGTGAGGCTAAACAAATTGAGCAACTAAATGAGTAAAATGAGCAAGGAATGGGTAGTTTAAATTTCTATCGTGGATTTCATAGTGTCCCTTATTTGTTTGTACTCCTAACTTCTTTGGAAGGCCTGCCATACGTTTTGTACACGATTTTCAATCGTGGACTTTCTGTCAACCGTGGACCATTTTCCTCTATTGTTCCACGTCCACTATTTGAGTGCCAATACAAACTCACTCCTACTCCAAAAACCAGTACGTCTATTTTGAACGCTAATCTTTAGCAATATGTGCTCGTTGACCTTTATTTTTACACAAAATTTAACGCAAAATTAGAAAGGGGATTTTAAATATAAAACAGATCGAGTAGTTTAATTTGAGGGTTCGTAAAAGGAAACTGTCTTTTGGGCAATTGTAACAGTAATTGGGTTTAGTTTAACGCGCAGTGGAATGTTCATTGAAACAGCGCCGTTTCCTTTCATGTAAACACAAGACAATTTAGCTAGAAGGAAATGAACTTTTAAAGCCGATCAAGTCAGTGTCACAGCAACAGAAGTAAACACTGAAAAAAAATAGAACGGGTATACAGTCCAATCAATTTGGCACCGAAGGCAAACGCGTAGCGAATCGTGTGGTGACGTCAATAAACCCTGGATGCATGGAGTCTACATGCTTGCTGCCTTCCGGCGTCTGTAGCTGTACACACCCCTGGATGGATGGAGCAAAAGGATATAGCTGTCAACGGCACGTTAAGCGCGCGATTACCATAATCATACGAGCCCAGAGCTACGCCGGGGTACAAGGCCGAGGCTGCGCATACTGCATGTGATCTACTGACATGTATGCAGGGCGTACGACTATTTATTCTTTAGTGCCCATGCCAACATTTTGACAGAGCAATATTGCTTTTCCGTCTTACCTTAGCATAATGGACCTTGTACCGCGCCACGAACGGAATAATTCCATGTCAGAATGCGCATCTTTGGTTCGGCGTAAAATAATCGCTTCACGGACCCGATGCCGTGTTGTGAATGAATTCGTAATATTCCAGGAATTCTTAAAAAAAATAAAAAAATAATTAGGTTTAAAAAGTGAATTTAAATAACAGATTTTAGATAGATTGTAATTATTTTATCACAAATAATTTTTAATGATTTTTTTTATTTTTTTATAGTAGGCCTAAATGTCGTTTTACAATCATGGATACTGAGAAAAGCAAGAAAAACGGCGTTCGTTTTTAACCAGCGTCAGGCAGTTATTCTTATGTTGTTCTTAGATTTTTATTTCGCGATCGCCGTCCGACGATCGTAATTTTGTTTATATACAATTCAAAATTTCGGAACAATTACAGGATATCTAGCGCAATCATTTTGCTAGATGCCTATATACGATCATTATTTACTTTCAAATAAGTAAGATATTTTCTAATAAGTCGGTAGTAATTTTTTTCTTCGATATCTGCAAACGGTGTATCCTACCTTTAAGTGTAAATGGAGGACACATACCTGGCGACACAAAGGTGAATTGAGGTTAGGGTTAGAATCGAGGACGTTCTCGATTGAGATTTGTGTACAAAACCAATGAGAGCCGTCGGAAAAAGTTAGAGTACAAACAAAGGAAATTTTCGAGAGGAACAAAGAAAACTCCTCGATTTACACCATAAACAAACGTGGTGCGAAATACGGTACCCTCTGGAGACATGAACACAATGTGTACAATGGAGACAAAACGTCTCCGGAGGGTAACAATTTCTGTAGATGAATAGGTCTCCACTGGGAATTTCACGAATTAGATTTTTGGATTTTACTTAAATTACTTAAAAACTAGGATTAGAATGTGGGTTAGGGTTATTGTTTGGGTTAGGGTATAATATAGGGTATATTGGGTCGAAATTTCAACCCAGGAAAACAATTATGGTTAAAATGGGAGCATTTTGAAAAACGTGCTCGACTTTCTAACCATTTTGTACACGAGAACAAAGCCATGTCTCCACAGTGATACAAAAACGCGAATACATGTATGTATGTAGGGGTGTATGTATGTACAGTGTATGTATGTATGTTGTATACGAATAATAAACAAATATGTTGTGAACATAATGTCTAGTAAAACAAAACGAAACGCCAACAGTCAATGTCAATATAAAGGTCAACAACAAAAACCGGGATCGAATCGCCAATAACCATTATAAACGTCCGTCGTGCTTGTTTGGAGTTCAGAGAAAGAAACAAAAACAAAGCCCGAAGCGGCACCGGTGATGTTTACTTCAAGTTCCTTCGCGAACCACAGGACTTAAAGTCAACGGCGCGCGCGATGCCGGCTTGTCCGGCCGTCAGTTCACGGACGGAAGGAACTGATATCTCCTGGGCGCTACTACCTCTAAATGTCAACCACTTTTTGTTTGTTTCGCCTTGTTGCATTGAACCCGCCTGGGACAGTATAGGTAGGAGCTAATTTGAATATGCCTCGGTCGCTGCGCGACCGAGTTTGTATGCGCGTTGTACTATTCTGTACATGGCAAATGAAGAATGGGAGGGGGGGCATAATGGATTACATGCAGACGCACGTATAGGCCTAACACTCGATTATCCGTCGCCGTTTTTTTTAGGCATAGGCGAACATAACTTACGTTCATTTTGTATTTATTATTCCGTGACATTTATTTTGACTGAATGCTCAATATTATTGTCTAGGGGTCTAATGTTAACATCGACACATTATTTTAAATTAGACATCTGTTAAGCTCATCAGAAAAAGAAAGAAAAAATGGTTGCGCGTGTAAAACAAAAGTAGCATGGGATTGTGGGTTTTAAAGGTAGGATACACCATTTGCAAATATCGAAAATATTTACTACCGAATTATTAAAAAATATCTTACTCATTTAAAAGTAAATAATGATTCTAGGCATCCAGCAAAATGATTGCGCTAGATATCCTGTAATTGGTCTAAAAAATTAACATTATTTCGGACGGCGATTGCAAAAAAACAAAGATAACATAAGAATAACTGCTCGACGCCGGTTGAAAACAAACGCTGTTTTTCGTGATTTTCTCGGCATCCATGATTGTTAAACTTCGGAAAGGTCAGTTAAACGATATTTACTATAAAATACAACACCCCAAATCTACCCATTCATGATAATTCAAGCAATTACCAATGGTGTATACGACCTTTAAAGCGAATTTTGTTTTTTATTTGTTTCTGTAATATTTGTATTTGGGTGAATGTGTGCAATATAAAATGAACAAAGTGAACAAAGACATTGGCACTCGAACCTGCGACCTCCGGAATACCGGGCCGGCGCTCTATCAACTGAGCTATCTTGCCCTATGTTGGTGGTCTCCCAAATTGTCCGTATCTTCGTTAGAGGGCGCTAGTCAGAAGTCATAAACACCAGAATTCCGTGTGGACAGGGATCCCGCCCAATTTTACGATACAACCTGGGAAGCGACATTGTGGGGATCACTTAATAAGGATACGACTTTTTATGTTATACACAAATAAACAACAAGGAAAACTGACTAGGTAAATTTGCATACATTTCAAAGTGAACACAGAAATTGGCAAGGTGGGCTTCGAACCTGCGACCTCCGGAATACCGGACCGGCGCTCTACCAACTGAGCTATATTGCCCTTTAAGTTGGCGGTTTCCCAAATTGTCAATATTCTTGTTCTTTTGAACAGCATAGTGTGTTTGCCGTTGTGTTTATCAATGCGAGGAGTCGGCTGTCACTTCGCGTCCTGTCCGATTCATTCGGCTCTCGTATCAGTTTTCAGGATGTCGAGTTTCGTTACATCGTCCATTGATTTCCGTCCTGGACTACCCCCGCCTTGCCCTCCCGTGTATCGCTACCTATGTTCTTGCTATTTTCATAATGTTTCCCTATGCGCTCGCGGCCCTTCGCCCTATTCACTTATAGGCGAAGCTTGTCTTACGATGACAACGTCCCTGTATGTAAAAAATCTCACTTGCATATAGAATTTCTAGCGAATTCAATCCCATCTAAGAATATAAACCGCGCGGTATATAATCGAACGCCTTATCAGCATATCAACACAAACAGTCGTTGTCTTACAAAAAACACAAAATGGCGCTGAAAATAGAGACTTTGTTATTCTTGCGTGCTAAACATGACAGGGCTTCGAGAATATATTTACCTGGAATTGAACGCGAGAATGACCAACGTTTCTTGTATCAATACGATATGACACTTGAAAGGTAAAATGGACACTTTCTGCAGACATTCGCCAATGGAGTTGTCAAAACATCGCGAAATGTTCTACTCGATTGTGAACAAATAACCGGATCAAGTATCCTGTAATATCATTGCGCCTATGATGTAAATGCTGTCGGTTTTTTTTAGATAGGAGGAATTTACCATGTTTTCATTTCATGGTTAGACTAAACCACCGTAATTTCAATTAATCCTGGACCAGACTTAACTCCAATAACAGCTTCTAAATCTACAGCCATCACCTACACCCGTGATAAACTTGTCCAAATATCAAAGACTTTGCCTACTAAACATGTCTTGTCACCTACAGTACTGAACACAATACATTGCCTTGGAATTTGTAATGTTTCTCCCTCCATGAGTAAACTAAGCTATCATCACAAAACACATAGAGGAAACAGAGCAGGCCGTCGTCGTCGACGTATCCCAACTTGTAACCCAGGTTCTGGCTTTCATGTGCCACAGACAACAGCCTGCAGTGAAACCCATCGAGCATTTGCCAAACGGCAGACTTCTATTTCCCCCATTATAACAGACAGAAATGTCCATCACTGGGCTCATTGTCACCGTAATCGTGGAGTTAACCTGTCTAACTTGAAACAACTGGCTAATTCCTATATACCACCTCCTACATCCCTTAATGCTTGTTTATGGAACATTCATTCTGCCGCTAATAAATCCGTTCAAATTGCGGATTATGTTGAAGAACATGATATTGATTTGTTGATATTGACAGAGACATGGCTTCGTGATAATGATACAGTCATCATCGGGGAGTTGACACCTCCTGGATACTCGTACCTTAATGTACCTCGCCCCTCTGGTACCCGCGGTGGTGGAATTGGAATTGTCTCCAAAACTTTTCTCAAACTGCGTCAGATCCCACAAGAACGGCATACCACGTATTTTGAAAGTGTATGCGCCACTGATTCCGCCAAGCATTTGAACCTTGTTGCTATTTATAGACCACCCCCGTCTCCTGCGAATGGCTTCACAACATCTGATTTTTTGAATGAATTTGACTGTTTTGTTGATGACATATCTTTATGCCCTGGAAAACTGCTACTTGTTGGCGATCTAAACATCTACTGGGATGATCAAAACAGAAGTGACGTCAAGCAGTATGCCTCCATTATATCATGTGCCAACTTGCAACAACATATTGGCACTCCCACCCACCAACATGGACACATATTAGACCATGTTTTGTCATGTCCTGATGACAACCTTGTTAGTGATTGCAGTGTTCATCAAAACCTGTTGTCTGATCACCATAGCGTTCTTTTCAAAGTTAATCTTCCAAAGCCTTTGCCTCAGCGAATCAAACAAACTGTCAGGAACTACAAGACTATTAATGCTGAGCAATTTTCGGAGACTTTAAATCGCAAACTGAATCCTGTCCCAGCTATGAACAATGTTGATGATTTGTTTAGTTGGTATATTTCGGAAACGTCTGAATCTATTGACCAATTTGCACCTTCTTCTATTCGTACCCGCTCTATCAGAACCCGTATGCCATGGTATAATGACCATGTCCACGTTGCTCGCCGTGAACGACGTAGAGCTGAAAGAAAGTGGCAACAGACTCGTACAGATGAAGATCGTGATCTCTTTGTGACCAAGAACAATGAAGTTAAAACCTGCATCTTGAAAGCAAAGCAGTCATATTTTTCTAACAAGCTTTCAAATGCTGATAACAAAACGGTTTTCAGTACTGTAAACATTCTGCTGAATAAGCAATCCAAACATCTTCCTGCTCATGATGACCCCAAGGAACTGAGTAAGAAATTTTCCAAGTTTTTTGTTTCCAAGATCCGCAAGATTCGCGATGGCTTGGAAAGCAATGTGCGTGAAGCGGGCCTAAATGGTAATCTTCCTGATGACACATATCCCAGCATCTGTACCCCCATGACTAATGTTCACACCTTTACAGAAGAGGCGGTGATGCGTGTCATCTCAAAATCATCCAATGCATCCTGTCTTCTTGACCCCCAACCCACGTGGTTGCTCAAGGAACACATACGGCATCATCTCCCTGCATTGACTGCTATTGTTAATGCTTCCTTAACATCTGGGGTGTTTCCCAAGTCAGCTCACCATGCCGTTGTTACACCGTTACTCAAGAAGCCCTCCCTTGATGAGGACAATCTTCAAAATTACAGACCTGTCAGCAATTTAATGCACTCGGCCAAGATCATTGAAAAATGCGCCGCAGTTCAGCTTATACAACATCTGAATACCAACAAACTCACAGACCCCCTCCAGTCCGCATATAAAGCTATGCATAGCACAGAGAGTGCACTTATCAAAGTTACAAAGGACATCATCTCTGAAATGGATTCTAAGAGAGTGGTGTTGATGGTGTTGTTGGATATGAGTGCTGCTTTCGACACTGTAGATCATAACATCCTCTTAAGTCGACTTGAAAAGCGTTTTGCTGTATCTGGTGTCGCTCTCAAATGGGTTGCATCATATTTGCAGGGGTGGTTAAGTCAAGTCAACATAGGAGGTCACCTGTCGGACCCATCTGTAGCTGATTTTGGAGTACCACAAGGATCAGTGCTCGGTCCCCTGACATTCACTACCTACATTGCACCAGTTGGAGAAATTGCTCGAAAACACAATATAGACTATCATATATATGCTGATGACACTCAATTGTACACATCATTTAATCCTCGTGTGCCTGGTGATCTCGAAGCCTCTCTTACCACTCTTAACGCCTGCATATCTGAAATTCGTTCATGGATGTCAGTAAATTACCTCAAACTGAATGACTCTAAAACGGAGTTTTTTGTGGCAGGTTCAACCTATAGTCTCAGACTCCTTCCTCCATTGAAACTCACTATTGGTACATCAAATATTAAACCTTCCGACGTTATTCGAAACCTGGGAGTCTTCTTCAATTCAACTATGTCATTCTCAAATCATGTCAACCGTCTCCGCCAAACCATCAACTTTCAAATCAAAAACTTATGGCGTATCCGTAGATTTATTGACATTGACACCTCCCACCATGTTGCGCGAGCTTTAATTACATCACGGCTCGACTACTGTAATGCCCTTTTCACTCACTTGTCGTCTAAAGACACTACTCGCCTTCAGCGTCTTCAAAATAGCGCTGCGAGGGCCGTTTATGCAGTTGGGAGAAGAGTTGAGGTGGCACCTTTACTGAACGAGCTCCACTGGCTTCCAATCTCTAAGCGGATCCTCTTCAAAGTTTTGCTGTATGTTTTTAAATGTTTAAACAATCACGCCCCATTGTATCTTTCGGACTATTTCACAAAATATGCTCCAGCTCGCCCACTAAGATCCTCTATGGACTCCACCCGCTTGACTATGCCAAAAGTCAGTAACTCAGTATTTGCAGAAAAAAGATTCAATATCATTGCTGTTAAGGCCTGGAATGGACTGCCTTCTGCCATCAGAGCTGCGCAATCTGTTGACAGTTTCAAGAAACTTTTGAAATCATATTTATTTTAATCATGTGTTCTTGAATTTATTAATGGTTGACCTTTGTACACGCTTTGGTACTCTTGTGTAAAGCGTTCTAAATGCCTATTATTATTATTATTATTAATTGAAACCCCTCTTTCAACAGACACCCACGCTTTGCGTCGAGAAAAATTCAGGGTTGTAGTCGAGTCCCTGCAAGTCCTTTCACAAGTCATTTCGTGAAGCCAGTCACAAGTCCCTTCATAAAGGCAGTCATAAGTAACTGGATGAACAATGACAAAGGAATGCTTTTGTCAAAGCTGATTTGAATAGCTTGTGATTTTAATTGGAACTGGAGGACTTGTGATGGACTTGCAGGGACTTGCAGGGACTTGCAGGGACTTGTGATGGACTCGACTACATCCCTGGAAAAATGGTTTAATTTTCACAGTTTATCCAAATCTATAGCTGAAATTGCTAACTTTTAATTATTATTGATTAAACTTTAACACAATTGACAGTAATACCTAAATTTTTTAACCGATTATACACGATACAATGACCGATTACACCCTCAAAACAGATTGGTTGGAATAACCAACTGATAGATATTTGTCTAAACAATGATATTTGGTCATTTTGAAGGTAGGATACACCATTTGCCGATATTGACAAATGTTACTACCGAATTATTAAGAAATACTTTCTTTAAAAGTAAATAATGATTGTAGGCATCCAGCAAAATGATTTCACTAGATATCCTATGATTGTTCCCAAATATTTTGTTTTAAAAAACAAAATTTATACACAAAAAATTGAATAAAATTTGTATGGACATCCATTCATCAAAATAGAGTGTGATTCGGTCGGTATAAATCTGTTACAGAGAACTTTTTAACTTTGGATATTTGATAAATATTTGTTTTATTACCGACGGGTTTAAGGTAAACTTATCCAATACGCCCTCGCCAGTATTTTGATAATCCGATACTGACGTCATGGAAACATCGAATTGGAAAACAATGGTTTATCAAAGGATCATAACAAAATGTTAAAGGTATGATACACCATTTGCAGATATCGAAAATTTGTACTACCAAAGTATTAAGAAATATCTTAACTTATTTGAAAGTAAATAATGATTGTAGGCATCCGGCAAAATTATTGCGTTAGATATTCTGTAATTGTTTTAAAAAATGAATTTTATATATTAACAACAAATAGAAAACGGCGATTGCGAAAAAACACAACATAAGAACCACTGCCTGACGCCGGTTAAAAACAAACGCCGTTTTTCTTGCTTTCCTCGGCATACGTGATTGTAAAACTTCGAACAGGTCAGTTTACCGATATTTACTATAAAATACACCCCCCAAAATTAAAAAATAAATAAATAAATAAATTAAAAAATAATAATATCCACACATTTATGACAATTCAAGCAATTACCAATGGTGTATCCTACCTTTAAACAAAAACATTGGTCAAAATAACCAATATTTTGGTAAAATTTGACCAATATTTGGGTTAGACATTTTATATACCAATCAATTGATTATTTTGAAACAATCTGTTTTTAGGTTGTATTTAATTGAATTCGTACTGACAATATATTCTTCAAATTCGTAGTTCAATAAAAACAAACCGCTGTGTAATTTCTGAGTATCGTAAACATGAACAACGGTACGAATAAACTCGCCCGTTTTGCTGTGCGGTGTGTTTTAATTTATTCATCTAATTCGAAGACGGTACATAGTAAAAGATAAACAAAATCTTTGCAAGATAAATTTATTTCCTTTCGTTCCTCATCTGTGTAAACTGCCCCGCAGCAAAAAAAATGGAACTTTATTTGGGGGTAAATTTGTTAAGCGTCTCATAGTTGTATCGACAGACTCACGCTGAATCAACATTGCTCAAAAAAGGGCCGATCGATTTGGGTCTTCGAGACGCGCACAAAACATTCGCTGGGGCCAATTTCATAGAGCTGCTAAGCCACAAAATTTGCTTAGCAGTTAGCACAACAAAGTCTTGCTCATTGAAAACAGGTTACCAGCCAAAAGTATACGTGTTTTTCATGCTAAGCAAAAAAAACCAGCTGATTATCAATCCAGAAAAATAAAGATCAGGTGAACATTTGGTCTGTAACCTTGTTTTTGCTAAGAGACAAATTGTCATGGTAAGCAAATTTGTGTGCTTAGCAGCTCTATGAAATTGGCCCCTATTCGCTTGTCTATGTTTTTGTCTCAATTTTGTTGGGAACAAAATATATGTATAAGTGTATATTGGCCAATTTCCACGTTTTTTCATAGTTCTTTTTGACCTGTAGTTTTGTCACCATTAAATTGGGTCTCATTATATTACTCAAAATAATGTAAATAAGTCACTAGGAGGCATCATTTTGACAACAATTTGTCAAAATGATGCCTCATTATGACTAATTCAAAGGGATCGTATACGTTTGGTAATTGGAACCCACTGTTTGTTTCAATCCTATATAGTTATAGATATATACCATAAAACTAACCTGTAAAAAATTCATTTCAAAAGGTGGTAGCGATTTTGAGTTATTGCCGAAAATCTTGAGCGGTTATGTCCACGCAAGAAGAATAATCTGCATTGGAATACACAGTCTGAGAAACGTCACTGCAGTTACGCTTCTCAGATTCAAATTCTTAGGGATAGAAAGTGATATCTTTTTCCATAACCGCAGTACTTCGAAGTGAAAAGTTTCTAAAAATGCAATATCCAAAGCTGCTGTACTTCTTACTAAGTAACTTTTTATTGCCATTAATGTTTTGAGTAATTACCAAACGTATACGATCCCTTTATTTTGACTAATATATGTTGACAGTGTACAGGTTTCGAGATTTTTACTTTTGAGAGTTTTAAATGTTGAATTCAAACTACCGAACGACTTTGTCATTTTGTAAAATCGAAGTGGCAAATCGAAGTTGTTTTTCCGAGGAGAATCTTACAGATTGGTGAAATCTTCAAGCCGAGGGGCTATTTTTAGAACTCTCTTGTTTTTTACCCAAATGTCAGAATTATTACCGATTCCCCATGCGGCCGTTTAGCGCAGCGTCAGGTTTTTTTCCGGGGGGAGGGGGAATGTTATTCAGAGACGAAGCGAGGAGTCACGTTGTAACCTTTAAAGGTAGGATACGCCATTAACAATTGCTTGATTTATCACGAATGGGTGGATTTAAAGGAAGGATACACCATTAGTATAATTGCTTGAATTTTTATGAATGGGAAGATTTAGGGGCTTGTATTTTATAGTAAATATCGTTTAAACTGGCCTGTCCGACGTTTTACAATCATGAATGCCGAGAAAAGCACGAAAAACAGCGTTCGTTTACAACCGGCGTTGGGCAGTTGTTCTTATGTTGTTCTTGTTTTGTTCGCAATCGCCATTTTATAAAAAAAAAAATATATAAAACTCATTTTTCAGAACATTTACAAAATATCCAGCGCAATCATTTAGCTGGATGCCTACAATCATTATTTACTTTTCAATAAGTTAAGATAATTTCTTAATAATTTGGTAGTACAAATTTTCGATATCTGCAAATGGTGTATCCTACCTTTAACATTTTGTTATGATCGTTTGTTTTCCAATTAGACCTCCATAGCCCCTCTTATTTTTGAGATATGGCGTGTTTACATATTGATTACTTCCTTGGAGTTCAAATTACACAACTGAGAAAACAGGCTTTGAAATAGCCGGCTCTGTTGTACTACAACAGAACGATGCACACAAAATGGTGTTTTTTGTCCACTTTATTCATCAAAATCAACATTTCTCTAAATGAAACCTGAAACTGTAGGTATTGAAATGTCATTCATGACAAAAAATAAAAATCACATTTTGATGAAATGTTTACTCTCACAACATTGAGTAGTCCATTACATGATAGAGCACAGCGCGACTTAATACCCCTTTTTGTGGATCATTGACAGAAATTTTGTTGGATTATTTTTGTAGAACATCGATCACTGAAATATAAATTTAAAGCGTTTGCGCAATTACTTTGAGTAATTTGTTTTTCTTTGGATGACCAGGGCCCAATTTCATAGAGCTGCTAAGCAAAAAAAATTGCTTAGCACAAAAAGTCTTGCTCATTAAAAACAGGTTACTACTACTAGCCAAAACTATACATGTTTTTCATGCTAAGCAAGAAAACAGCTGATTATCAATCCAGAACAATAAAGATCAGGTAAAAAATTGGTCTGTAACCTTGTTTTTGCCAAGGATAAATTGTCATGCTAAGCAAATTGTTGTGCTTAGCAGCTCTATGAAATTGGCCCCAGATTGTATATCTCTGACGTGCTGCATGCAGCGTATATCGTGAGCGAAGCTTCATTTTCCTAGCTATAATGCAACAATAACCATGTGATTATGACAACTTGTACCGCCGGTCATCTTATCCCATATTGTCCTAGATATTCGGCAATCGCTCTAATGAAACCCTAGTCCTCGCGGTAGCATTTTCGTCTCAATTCGCCCAAAACCACTCAAAGTATACCTCGACGAACTGAACTCCGCGGCCCGGAATCTTAAACCGGTCTTGCTCCATCTCCGTCTTAAGAAGCGAAGTTTGAAACTCATCCGCGCACTTCTCTTTGATCGATCCTTCTTATTCCAGTCGTTACTACCGGCCCACTAGGATTACACGACTCCATTCTATACAAGTACACCGACCTGGTGTATCGCGATTTGTTTACACTCTCATGAAATTGGACTCATTGGTATAGTTGCGCATGCCCAAGTGAAGATAAGAAAGTGCTCGGTCACATGAGAGGGTTTAAAGTATAAACCATTTTGTAAAAAATATGTTTCTTGTGAATAACAGTCTCAAGCATCCTGTGAAATCGTGGAACCTGGTGTGGTGTGGTTTTAAAGAAAAGTGGAATTTCGTTTCACTTTCTATATTGCCGGTCGGCCCCGCGAATTCTTTTCCCCAAACTACATCGCCATAGAACTGGTTTATAGCGCATCTGATTGGCTATCTGTTACGTCATGGTAGTAAATTTTACTCTCAATTTATTGACCCTAGGATTCTCAACTTATTGACCCTAGGACTCTGGGTTTTATTGACCCTAGGACTCTCAACTTATTAACCCTAACCCTAACCCTAACCCTAACCCTAACCCTAACCCTAACCCTAACCCTAACCCTAACCCTAACCCTAACCCTAACCCTAACCCTAACCCTAACCCTAACCCTAACCCTAACCCTAACCCTAACCCTAACCCTAACCCTAACCCTAACCCTAACCCTAACCCCGACCCTAACCCCGACCCTAACCCTGACCCTAACCCTGACCCTAACCCTAACCCTAACCCTAACCCTAACCCTAACCCTAACCCTAACCCTAACCCTAACCCTAACCCTAACCCTAACTCTTTTTGACCCTAGGACTCTTGGCTTTTGTTACCCTAGTACACGTCATGCAATGCGACACATGGATGAATGGATGACGTAGATGTTAAACAACCAATCAGATGCGCTAAAAAACAGTTCTATGGCGATGTCGTTTAAGAAAACAAATCGCCATCCGGCAATCGTTGGAAAAACCTGACTATTTGTAAACACCCCTCCCAAAAAAAAAATTTTTTTGTTATTAAATGTAGTGAGTCCACTTTTCTGTTTGTTATACGCTTACACATCGGTGAATGGGTGGAAGAAAAATAGTCTGGTTTTCTAACCTGATAATTCCCTGACGTCTATAAATTGCTCTGTTTCGTCTAAAAGAAGTCAAGAAACTAAACTATATACACTCTCAAAACATGTTAATATTGTGTTGGTTACAAAAGTTTGATTAAAATGTTCATCAACAATGTGTAAATGTTTTCAATGTTGGGTACATTTTGCCCAACGTTTGGGCAAATTTTGTTTAGCAATTATGTGGTATAACGGTTTGTAATTTTTTCTATTTTTCATTGTCATTTTTAATACCCAACGTTGATTAAATTTAACCAAAATTAACCAACGTTGGGTAAATGTACTCATTTTAATCAACCGTTGGTTACCAGGGGCCAATTTCATAGAGCTGCTAAGCACAACATTTTGCTTAGCATGACACTTCGTCCTTGTCAAAAACAAGGTTACAGACCAAATTTTCACGTGATATTTTTTGTTTTGGAATGATAATCAGCTGTTTTTTTGCTTAGAATAAACAACACGTATAATTTAGGCTGGTAACCTGTTTTTAATGAGCAAGACTTTTTGTTGTGCTAAGCAAATCTTTGTGCTTAGCAGCTCTATGAAATTGGCCCTAGGTGAACAACACAACAATTGGTTAACAAAATTGGGTAAAGATTTTAATTGGTCAACATAGACAAATGTACACATTGTTAGTTACACTTTTTACCAACTATTTTAACGAATCAGAACCAATTAATTCATGTTTTGAGAGTCTATAGACTACAAGAACTATGGTTTGTTTTCCTTGGTTATTTCCACATCTTTAAACACTAAACTGAAAATAGGTCGGCGTCACAATATTTACTATAAAATGTGACCTCCTCTGTAAAAATGAGTCAGATGTCGAAAATTTGACAAACAGAGTTATGTGCACCATTAGAAAGAGTGCACTGTCCTCTTTAATTTGATATATGTTGGAGGTCCGTAGCATGTCGCGTTCTTGTGATATACCGATTTTAATGTTGACGATTTTGCGAAATCTAAAAACCCTGATCGTGAGAAATGATGCATTAAGAACATTATTTCCCTTATTTCCCTTTTATGAAATAGAATACAAAACCAGTTTTTTTCTCACTAAATCTGATTTAATTTAGCATGTTTTAATGTAGAAATTGAAAATATAGATCCTAAACCAAGGTGGAAATCATAAAATAGGAATATCGAATTTTCGCACTGTGCGACATCTGACTCATTTTCACAGAGCGGGTCACAAATTATGAATAATTAACAGCGGAAGCCAATCTGGGCGAATCCTTCAAAATGAGTCTTAAGGACAATTTTTTTAGTTATTTGTTTTTCACATGTATTTGAAAGCACATCATTTGCTCTTCATTTTGGTGTATCACTCAGGTTGGCAACTTTAAAAATATAGATGTTATTCGGGTGAAAGGGTCGACTGTTTTCATTGATTTATGTTGTGTAGGACATTGTTAAAAGGTGTATTACGCTGAAGTAGTTCTGGCGACTTGCGACTCGGTTTGCTGGGTTCGATCACAACATGATGTGTACTAAACAAATACATTTACCCAAATTAGGAAAGAGAGTCTGTTTTCTTCGCATAGAAATCTGGTTTTTACTTGATCTTTCTGGCTGGCTTATCTGACAGTGAGATTTATCACGTACACCGTTCCTCTTGTTTACCCCAATCCCTACCCGATCTAGCCCGTCTTCCCGGGCGTCTAATCAAGCTTAGACTATGGTCATTACTGCGAGATATCTGGGTCACAACCTTCCTGTTTTGGTCAACAATTCCTTGCAAGTCCTTCCAATTTGCATGTGTTGGTGTGTGTGTGTTTTTGTGTTTTTGTTTTTTTGGTTTTTTTAAGGTGCATAGTCGTTTGATTTCTGCCTTGTTTTCGTTTGAAGCCACAAAATTGCTATTTCTTTTTATTTAGGATACATAACAACGTCAAAGTTTTAGCTAAATTCTTCCAAATAGGCACTTGGGGAGACAAATTAGCGTAAGTTTTTAGGTAATAAGGAGACAGTGGCACTTAGAGAGACATTTCAGGGTCTCCTAAGTGTCTAGCTACCCTAACTGAAAACACGATATTTGGGAGTTCATTGTTGTCCTAGAACGACAGATTTTGGTCTAAATAGCATAAATATCGACGATCTTAGAGAAAAGGGTTAGGGTAAACAAGTTAGGACTGTTTTAAGTTTGTGTACATCTCTATGGGATTGTCTCCCCAAGTGCCTAGGCCTATTTAGAGGTATATTAATTTCAATTTTTATTTTTTTTAGGAAACAGAGAAAGAAAAAAAAAAACACACACTTTGTGTCTGGTGAGACAAACTCGTTACTAACTAAAGTAAATAAACAAATTACGCGGGATCGCGGTCACCCAAATTCGAAACTAATAAAACAAAATAGTCGGGCTTTTCCAACGATGCCTGGTCGGTCGACAATCGTAAAGAAATCTGCTCTAGTCGTGACCTATTTTCAAGCCGTGAGTTTCCACTTGAACGCTTTGCTATAATGTGATACCGCTAGGGACCATACAGGGCGCGTTAGTTTCCTAACCGCGGCGGCTTGTTTTGTAATTAAATCTATCTGTTGGCGAAGTCATTTGGAAATAACAAGACTACGTGATCGGTGTGAACAATTTCCGCACGCAAACTTGTCTCAGTGTAGACAAAAACAACTCATTTCCATTTTATTTGTATTTGTAATTACAATACTATAATTAACGATCTTTGTTTTTCTTTATAGGGGCCTACAAAATCATTTCGTTTTATATCTAAAACCTACACAGATCTTTAGTAATGAGTTTGCGCCCAAGCTTGAATAACGCCTATAGAGGGCGCTCGAACATCTTTTCGATTGGGGCATTTTTTTCTCTCGGCAGATGTTAGGCACAGGCACAAGAGGGCGCTGTTAACTTTTTCAATGGGGCCCGGGTCACTGACCTCTATACATGGACAGATCATCCATTGTTTCATTTTGAAGTCGGCATGCAGAGAAGTGCAACATGGCGGACCCACGAAGTCACTCTGTGAGCCAATGAAATGTCCAGGTGTAGAGTTCAGTTGGTTGGTAAATCCACTGACCTCTACAACTGGACATTTCATTGGCTCACAGCAGTGACGCCATGTTGCACTTCCAGTTCGCGCCGACTTCAAGTGTTAGCACAGCAGAATATGGACAATGATCCGTCTAGGTGTTGAGGTCAGTGGCCCGGGTGCGAATATATTTTCCCCAAACCTAACTGGCAGATTTCATGAATTATTCAGTAGTTACATTGATCAATGTACAACACTTAGGTTCTAGTATAGGTCTCTTTTTCCTTAAATTGAAAACACTCCAAAGATATCAATTTGACTAGGAAAAACGAGGTGACCTACAGCAGGATTCGAACCAGGGATCTTTGATCCATAGCCCATCCCACTATCCACTACACTACGTATAGCAGCTCGACAACAGCTGTTCTTTAAAGTGATTTAATGTAACTAGTTAACTAAATAACAACAATGATGTGACGTCATGTTTTATTCCAATGAATAAACATAACTTCTCATCCAAACCCGGGTTTAGGAAATTCTCAACTGGCGCGCCACAGATTTTTCCAGGGTCACATTACTAATGTTAACATGCATGTTAATTGGCCCTGAACTTTTGATTTTACACTGTTTCCAATGGGGCTTGAATTAGTGCAGTACAACCTTTATCTACGGCTCTGTAAGGGTGCACGGTTGTAAATAGGCCCAAAATTGCTTGCGCCGACCAGATCACATTTTGCATGCCCAGGAAATAATTTTCTAAAGAGCATTTTGAGAGCCGTGCATTTGAAGGATTGTAAAAATACAGTGTACCACCTCGGTCCGGGAGTGTGAGCTTCTAATTCTGAGCATTTGGGATGAATCTGGCCATGGAATTGGCACTACTTGGCTCTTGAGCGAGAGGGTATTTTTTCAAAATGGACGCTCTGCAGATTGGACTTTAAAACTAGTTTTAGGGGTGTTCTCCTTTGGAGGGAAATATCACCCAAAAGTTATCAGATGACCCCACACAAATTGAAAAGAAAATGAAAGATGGTGAAATAAGCTTCATTTTGGTGTATAGTTTAGTCACCTTGGAGAGTAGTGAGTATTTTTCCCAATTTTTTGAAGTTGGGGTATTTATCATTGTTGTCTATGGGACTTTATTTGGATGTGCGCAACCGTAATGGCAAGCCCAACAGCGCCCTCTTTTGAGTGGCTTTACGACCTCAACACAAATCAAACATAGAGGGCGCTAAACACAAAGACCGTGGATGTCGAGTTAAAGAAGTCATATTAAACTATTCCGTGTAGAGGTTCTTGTAATTTTCAAGGCAGGTTAGGTAACCTAACTCAATGGTTAAAATAATGCACAATAACATTTTGGCGAAGAAAAAGATAAACGTTAACGATAGCCGGATTCGAACCACAGCCCCTTCGATCCATAGCTTACCTCTCTACCAACTATGCTATTGGCGAGTTGGTAGAATTAAGTCGAGGACAGCCGTTCTTCATTTGCTGGATGACTATACAATTATTATTTACTTTCAAATAAGTAAGATATTTCTTAATAATTCGGTCGTAATTATTTTCGATATCTTCAAATCACTTCACCGATTGTCATGTTTGTCGCGTTTATATTTAATAATAACCCTATCACGACAACGCATATTTTTATTGCTGGCAGCATTTTTGTATTATAAAAATGATATTATTTGACGAGTGTTGGTTAAACTTTGCGATCGACCCACGCGTTGCATGCAACTGATGTATGCCCTTAGATGTGTATAGTAACTTAATAAACTCATTGTGTACGTTTATTAATGTCATACTTGAACATTTATAATTTAAAGGTAGTATACACCATTTGCAGTTATCGAGAATATTTACTACCGAATTATTAAGAAATATCTCACTCATTTTAATGTAAATAATGATTATAGGCATCCAGCAAAATGATTGCGCTAGATATACTGTAATTATTCCGAAAAAATATATAATTTGATAAAGAAAAATTCGCGATCGCCGGACGGCAATCGCGAAAAAAACAAAGATAACATAATAATAACTGCCCGACGCCGGTTGAAAACAAACGCTGTTTTTCGAGCTTTTCTCGGCATCCATGATTGTAAAACTTCGGACAGGTCAGTTAAACGATATTTACTATGAAATACAACCCCCAAAATCTACCAATTAATGATAATTCAAGCAATTACCAATGGTGTATCCTACCTTTAGGTATACACATAAGGGGATCTCCGGTTTTCAAGCTTTGCTTTTTGGATCGGAGACCTCCTCCACTTATAGTTTTTGTAACTAGCTTGTCAACTCCCAATTCTTATAAATTGAATAAGTGGAAATAAATGAACTGAACTGATCTATGTACGGTGAACCTGCCCTACTTGCACAGTATCGATTCCCCATGCGTCGCTAGGAGATAATTACAAGTTACACGCCGCAGACAGACATTCGCTTTCTAGGTTTTAAAACATTCGTCATTTTCTGACTAGTCCGGAAATATCTTTGGACGGAATGCAACTCAAATGTTCAGCGCGCTTCGCGACTGAGATTGTTTTCCCGTATGGCGTATCCCAGGTTGGATTAATGAGCCTATATAGCAGCTACCGAGGGAGATTTTGTGTTTCTCTTTTCGTCGTCGAATCTTCTAATTAAAGATGGCTTTAACTCTATCGACCGATCTAGAACAGCCCGATGCCGTCTTGTCAAGTTCTTGGAACTTGACAGAGCTGTGTAATTATCTTTACAAGTCTCTTTAAACGAGTTTGTTTTTATTTATTTTTGCTTGGAAGATATTAAAGGTAGGATACACCATTAGTAACTGCTTGAATTGTCGTGAATTGGTAGATTTGGGGGTTTTATTGTATAGTAAATATCGTTTAACTGACCTGTTCAAAGTTTTACAATTATGGATGCCGAGAAAGCAAGAAAAGCGGCGTTCGTTTTTAACCGGCGTCGGGCAGTGGTTCTTATGTTGTTCTTGGTGTTTTTTTCGCGATCACCGTCGTGATTTAAAAAAAACAATTAATACAAATTGTTGGAACAATTACAGAATATCTAGCAAAGGTTTGTTCTTTCAACAACAGTGTTCGGTATTTGTGCAGTCAAAAATCGGGAGTCAAGATGGTGTTCGGTATAGCCGAATGTTCGGTATAGCGGTGTTCGGTATATCGGTGTTCGGTATATCGGCGTTCCACTGTATAATTGCACCTTCATCCTAAACAACAGAGGGCTCACTCACTAACCCACGTGACCCACCTACATCCAGGAGCAAGTTCGGGCGCGAACTATAGTTAACCATAGTTCGACTGACGTCGCTCGAACGCAGAATGGTTGGACTATCTAGTCGACTATTTGGAACCAGACCCCGGAGCACGGTTGCCGCTGGTTGACAGTAGCCTCTTTTCATAGGAAAACATAGAGAGAACCAGTGACGTAAAAAAAGGTGATGTCAGTAGACGGACGGAGGGAAAGGCAGTAACGTTAGGTGAAAATCTGGCGGGCCTAATGTAATTTTTGTCTTGTTTTTGGACCAACATGACTAACGTTATGACTTATCCTACTTATATGCGTGAAAGAATAGTGACAATACCCATCTCATTCATGTCGCAAATGTAAACAAAGCGGTTGCCATCTTTTCAACAATAGTTCGACTAGAGCCGTTCGAGCGAACTGCATTTGAGCATGCGCATTGGTAAAGCAGAGACTGACTAATGGTTAACTATAGTTCGCGCCCGAACTTGCTCCAGGTAGTCACTAAAAACCAACCAGTGCCCGTGTTCTTGTTTGTGTTTTTCAAGGTACTTGTGTTTCCTTACCCAGTTTCCCCTTCAACTTTGTTCTATGATAACAATAACCCATAAGAACATTTGTCAACGAAAACGACAAACGTTAACAAAGTCGGATTCGAACCACAGACCTTTTCACCCATAGCTCTCCTCTCTACCAACTATGCTATTGGCGAGTTGGTTGAGAACAGCCGTTCTTGATAATTCTTTATAGTTTTTTAATGTATTATGAGTTGCCATTGCTTTTTTCTCATGAATATACATTCACGCGCCACCCAGCTCCTGAACAAACAAAAATATCGCGAACCGCTACGCCGGTTGTAGTATTAAGTGTCTTCCTTTAACAACGTGGTGGCCCGTCACGAGATTATCACGTGACACGTTGACGTCATACGATCGCAACCTACTCCTCGGAACATATTCATTAAAACTAGGTCATACAAACTCCACGCCGTGTGATGTATTGATAGACAGAAAAAACCTCGGTGTATAATGAGACACGGTTTTTGCAAGTGTAATACGAGCGAAAACCGGACGCGTGGGTTCCGGACCGAAGGCGGAAAATTGGCTGATTTTAAATTCGCACACGGCAAAAAAAAAAACAATCGATAATGATCTCAAAACCTGATGTCTGGTCTGGAGATACCCGAAAAAGATTCCAGGGGTAATGGTTAGAAAGCTCAGAAGTGGCACTTAACTTGTGAAGCTTATAGTATAGAATAGGAATATTTAATATATTAATACACATGGATAGAAAATGATATACTTCAATACACCGTGGTTTATTGCAGCATCGACAAAATTGTCAACAGAAAGATTATATGAATATTTAAAGGTAGGATAACACCATTTGCAGATATCGAACAAATTTACTACCGAATTATTAGAAAATACTTTACTTATTTGAAAGTAGATATTTATTTTAGGCATCCGGCAAAAGGATTGCGCTAGATACCCTGTAATTGTTCCAAACAATTGAATTTTATAAAAACAAATTCACGGTCGCCGGACGCGATTGCGAAAGAAAAAAAACAAGACTAACATAAGAACCACTGCCTGACGCCGGTTGAAAACGAACGCCGTTTTTCTTGCTTTTCTCAGCATCCATGATTGTAAATCTTCGGACAGGTCAGTTAAACGATATTTACTATAAAGTACATCCCCCAAATCCACCTATTCCTGATATTAGGCAATTACCAATGGTGTTTCCTACCTATAAGTATCACTGTCTGTCGTGAACACAATTCAAAACGAGTAAATAAGCTATTGATAATATACAGCCATGACGTAACACCCATTAATGGTCTTAATTCCAGCCTGGTTCTTGTTCTGTTCTTCTAGAATTGATCTAAAATATGACTGGAAACCAGTCTAATAATAACCAAACAGAATGCGCCGCACAAATATTTGCTGGGCAAACATTATTATTACCGTGTTCGATTACTTCCCCAGCGCTTACTCACGGGAAGCGCGACGCCGTTCGATTAGACGCTCACGTGACGTCTCGCGCGTACTCGACTCTACCGTAAGTAACCGACCCATCGAACCGGTTACTCGGTATCGGGGAAGTGTCCCATAAGGCCTTGCGAAAACATGGCTGCCACGTTCAACGATGCGATAGCAGTGGTAAATTCAAAAAGTAATTTATTTTATTATCGAAATTAATCCGGAAGTTGTGGCGACATGAATTTATTTTGAGAGTTTTCATGGAAGGAAGATATACGTTATATCGCGTGCATGTGGTCGCCTATTTACGTTTGAACGTCACTTGTTCAGTCGAGTGACCCGCGATCGTTCGTTAATCTCACGTACTGCGCATGTTCAACGGTTCCCCGGTGTAGAGGCGCGAGGTGAGTAATCGAACACGCTATGTAATTGGCTATGACTGTCGTGTTGTATAATCACGTGTGTGAATCGATTTACTAAAAACAGTATCGTAAGTATTTTAGAAAATTGGAACCCTCAACTATTTTTATTTGTCTTTCAGGTGATATTATAAATGATCGTATATGTTTATTATTAATAGGGGGGACAATACAAATTTTAATATTGCTTTTAGGAAGTTATTTGGGACTATTTCTTGAAGGGCTTGGTGAGTAGATTGCAAATCTCTTTCTACTTTCAAAATCGGTCAAAGCGTTGCCAAGTTATGGTCCGATAAACTTTTCAGATTGCGCTTTTTCCTAGACAACAAACGTATTAAGCAACAGTAATTAAAAAGTGTTTTTTGAACCATCTCATTTATTCTATTTACATCTTTCAAGCATTTCAAATCATCTTTTCTAGTATGTATGTTGCTCATATTTTTCATATAAGTCTTTCTTTTTCAGATGATACATTTCATGAGATCTGCAAATTCTCATGTTGTTACTCGTTGTCTAGTGGGTCTGCACGGTGTGTATGACACCCCTATTATTAATATTATTCTTAAAATGTGAACCCATGTTTATTCTGAAAATGTGGCTTCACACAATAACATAATACGTATGTCAGTATTAACAGACATCGGAAGATTACTAATTGTATACGAAGGACTGAAACTCAATCGTTGACGAGTGTCAATTATCGATTCGCCCACGTCGCGAACAGTGCATATTGCGGTTACTCTCATAACATAGTATGTTATTGGAGTTGGGTGGAGGGGGTGTCTCCCGATCGACTGGGGCAACTCTACCCTCGCTAAAAGGTCGCAGGTGTCAGATTTACCTCAGAATTAATAATGGTGAATCGCATACGCGGAAACAACGTATACTTGTTCCCGCCATAGCTAGTTAGTCATTTCGCAATGTACAAACCAAATATTCAAGCAATTACCAATGGTGTATCCTACCTTTACATCCACCCATTCCTGATAATTCAAGCAATTACCAATGGTGTATCCTACCTTTACATCCACCCATTCCTGATAATTCAAGCAATTACCAATGGTGTATCCTACCTTTACATCCACCCATTCCTAATAATTCAATCAATTACCAATGGTGTATCCTACCTTTACATCCACCCATTCCTGATAATTCAAGCAATTACCAGTGGTGTATCCTACCTTTACATCCACCCATTCATGATAATTCAATCAATTACCAATGGTGTATCCTACCTTTACATTCACCCATTCCTGATAATTCAAGCAATTACCAATGGTGTATCCTACCTTTACATCCACCCATTCCTGACAATTCAATCAATTACCAATGGTGTATCCTACCTTTACATCCACCCATTCCTGATAATTCAAGCAATTACCAATGGTGTATGCTACCTTTACATCCACCCATTCCTGATAATTCAAGCAATTACCAATGGTGTATCCTACCTTTACATCCACCCATTCCTGATAATTCAAGCAATTACCAATGGTGTATCCTACCTTTACATCCACCCATTCCTGATAATTCAAGCAATTACCAATGGCGTATACTACCTTTACATCCACCCATTCCTGATAATTCGAGCAATTACCAATGGTGTATCCTACCTTCACATCCACCCATTCCTGATAATTCAAGCAATTACCAATGGTGTATCCTACCTTTATATCCACCCATTTCTGATAATTCAAGCAATTACCAATTGATTTATTTATTTTTTGTTATAAAATTCAATGTTTTCGGAACAATTACAGGATATCTAGCGAAATCATTTTGCTGGATGCCTAGAATCATTATTTACTTTTAAATTAGTAAGATATTTCTTAACAATTCGGTAGTAGTGTTTTGATATCTGCAAAATGGTGTATCTACTTTTAAAGGTAAGATACACCATTGGTAATTGCTTGAATTATCATGAATGGGTGGATTTGGGGGGGGGGGGGGGGGGGGGGGGGGGGGGGGGTTGTATTTTATAGTAAATATCGTTTAACTGACCTGTCCAAAGTTTTACAATCATGGATGCCGAGAAAAGCACGAAAAACAGCGATTGCTTTTAACCGGCGTCGAGTAGTTATTCTTATGTTATCTTTGTTTTTCGAGATCGCCGTCGGGTTATCGCGACTTTTTCTTTATAACATTAAATTTTTCGGAATAATTAGAGGATATCTAGCGCAATTATTTTGCTGGATGCCTAGTATCATTATTTACTTTCAAATTAGTCAGATGTTTCTTAACAATTCGGTAGTATTGTTTTGATATCTCCCAAAAATGGTGTATCTACCTTTAAATCGTGTGTGGCGTGTGTTGACAACATTTATTTGCACGGGGCAATAATAAAACGGAACTGTCAACTAACACGGAGCGAACTGGCTTGTTTTTTCTAATTTCTATTCTTCAATGGTGGGTTAATATTGCAAACCTTTGGATTGATGTATTAAAGCCGATTTGACAAGACGGTGTAAAATGTTTTCCCCAATGGCGAAGGAGATACTGCTATGGTGAAAACAATATTTATATTAATGTATAGGTGGTTTTCCCATTTTCCCTTCGCAGGTTGAATCTCTGTAATTGATTGATGGAGCAGGTGTTTTGAGCGCTGAGGCAGGTGCTTGGAGCGCGGGGTAAACCGCTTCGTATAGTTCGGGGGGGGGGGGGGGGGGGGGGGGGACTGTCACCATTCTCCTTAAAGGTATGGTACCATTTGCAAATATGTGAACTGCTCTGTGAAAATGAGTCAGATGTCGAAAATTTGACAAACAGAGTTATGTATACCATTAGAAAGAGTGCACTGTCCTCTTTAATTTGATATATGTTGGAGGTCTGTAGCATGTTGCGTTCTTGTAATACACCGATTGTAATTTTGACGATTTTGCGAAATCTAAAAACCCCATTCGTGAGAAATCATGCATTACAAAAAGTATTTCCCTCTAGGAGATGTATGCAATAGAATACAAAACCGTTTTTTGTTCACTAAATTTTATTTAATTCAGCGTGTTTTAATGTAGAAATTGAAAATATAGATCTTAACCAAGGTGAAAATCATGAAATAGGAATATCAAATTTTCGTACGAAAACGCCCCTCTCCGCGTTCAACCACCCAAATCTCGTAAGCGCACTGTGCGACATCTGACTCATTTTCACAGAGCGGGTCACATAATTGACTTTTTTACTACCAAATTATTTAGAAATGTCTTACTTATTTAAAAGTAAATAGTGATTCTAGGCATACAGCAAAACGATTTCTTGTAATCGTTCCAAACAAATAAATTAACAACACTAAAACAGCAAGAACAATTTCCCGACGCTGGTTGAAAACGAACGACGTTATTTTTCTTCTTTTTTTCTCGGCACCAACGATTGTAAAACTTCGGACAGGTTAGTTAAACCACTATCAAATGCAACCTCCCCAAATCCACCCATTCCTGATAATTCAAGCAATTACCAATGGTGTATCCTACCTTTACATCTACCCATTCCTGATAAGTCAAGCAATTACCAATAGTGTATCCTACCTTAACATCTACCCATTCCTGATAATTCAAGCAATTACCAATGGTGTATCCTACCTTTACATCCACCCATTCCTGATAATTCAAGCAATTACCAATGGTGTGTCCTACCTTTACATCCACCCATTCCTGATAATTCAAGCAATTACCAATGGTGTGTCCTACCTTTACATCCACCCATTCCTGATAATTCAAGCAATTACGAATGGTGTATGCTACCTTTACATCCATCCATTCCTGATAATTCAAGCAATTACCAATGGTGTATCCTACCTTTACATCCACCCATTCCTGATAATTCAAGCAATTACCAATGGTGTATCCTACCTTTACATCCACCCATTCCTGATAATTCAAGCAATTACCAATGGTGTATCCTACCTATACATCCACCCATTCCTGATAATTCAAGCAATTACGAATGGTGTATCCTACCTTTACATCCACCCATTCCTGATAATTCAAGCAAATACCAATGGTGTATCCTACCTTTACATCCACCCATTCCTGATAAATCAAGCAATTACGAATGGTGTATCCTACCTTTACATCCACCATTCCTGATAATTCAAGCAATTACGAATGGTGTATGCTACCTTTAAACACCAAACCGCATTAAACGCGAATACATTATTTACCAGACTGTAACACCTTGTAATAATGTTAACGTAGATTTTTCCCTATTCATTGTAAAACTCCCTAGGAGTTTGACAAAATCGTACTGAAATTTGAGGATTTTGCACTTTTAGGATTAAAGTGTATTTCTTATTTGTAACATTTTTTATGTTTTTTAATAGTTCTTGTTTACGTAAATGTTTTCATTCTAGAATTACCCCGTTGATATTATGTATGTTCTGATCCGCGGTGACGATTATGTTTACCGACTTGAAAGTTCTCGGCGATATTACACCCACGCAGTCGGCGGAATCGATTATATTGCGCTAACACTAACAGACATACCAGGCATCGGCGGTTAGTGGATAGACAATTTACATGTATTGGAAGAAAACCCGGAACCTTTTTGTCGTAAATTAACAGGCGTCACCGTTCGGAATCGTTCATCACGAAATCGTGTAAATAGCCGGCTTAATTCTACGCGCGCTTAACTTGTTAGTGCGCCCAGACCATTAGTCTCTTCAACCGCCCGATTGGATGCCCCCCCCCCCCCTGTTTCATCTCCGGTCCTGATTGTTTTTCGTTTGAACTCCCCCCGTTATGTCAATGTGCTTTTCTAATTAGAATCGACGTTGCAGATTGTTTATCTTTCTGGAAACCTTTCGTATACAGACGGCTAAATTTCAGAAAAGTGCAGTTTCAACGAATAAATTACTATTGCAGATATATTTTTTCAGATAAACAAAATGGTCGTTTAATACCGAACAGATTTTGAACGAGAACTTTAAAGGTAGGTTACACTATTAGTAATTGCTTGAATTATCAGATATGGGTGGACTTAGGGGGTTGTATTGTATAGTAAATATCGTTTAACTGACCTGTCCGAACTTGTACAATCATGGATGCCGAGGAAAGCAAGAAAAACGGCGTTCGTTTTCAACCGGCGTAGGGCAGTTGGTTTTTTTTGTTCTTTTTTTTTTCGCGATCGCCGTCTGGCGATTGTGATTTTGTTTGGAACATTTACAGTATATCTAGCGCAATAATTTAGTTGGATGCCTATAATCATTATGTACTTTCAAATAAGTAAAAGGTGTGTTGTAAACCAAGCTATACTGACCAAACTTTATGTAAAACAAGCTCCATTCGATTCGGCTATTTCATAAGATCGCGGCGCGGTTAATATTCAAGTTCACCCGGTCAGTCAAAACGGCTTAAAGTTAGGTTGTCCGTGCTTTTTTCAAAATTTCAAAATGTTTGTAACGAACGAACGTTGAAGGATGACCATGCAACTCTATACGAATAAACATCGATAACCTTGCGACGTGCGGCCATTTTGTTTTTACACGAACGCGCGTCCGTACCTTTTTTCAATTGGTTGTATTTCGTGTGTAACCCCCCATGCTGTTCGGTTTTATGGCTTTATATGTCAACACAGTACTTTCCCATGGTGTCTGAATATAGGACATGGCAACAGTAGCATGATTAATTGCTTGGGTAGGTCTGTTAATTAAACCCAGACTTGAATAGCCCCTTTATGTACACAAAGTAATGAGATACCCGTGGGGCAGCACTTTCCTTTGCAAAAAGCTGTGTCACCGGTTCAACCAGGGTTCAAGCGGCACTTAACATGCTATTCGGCACGCTTTGAACTAGGAACACAATGTAATAAGAGTTTTTTTTTACGAATGATGAAAAATCTATTGGTTTTTTTTACGGCGAAGCGACTTTGAAAAAAAGTGCGGTGGCACGTCGGTTAAAGAGTGGTTGTTATCATTGCGCCAATTGCGCGCTCCATAGCATACTGGGACCCCCCACGAATTAGGAGCGAGACACTCCTAATAAAAAATAATTAATATAATTAATTAATTACTCGCAATTGACCGATTTGTTTTTTCGTTGGATGTCTCATTCGAAAGCTCATAACAAATACAATGCTATAGACAATTATCAATTCAATTTGAAAATCTAATTTTCAGGGTGCAACCGCCTAAAAGCACTACGTCTATTTGCCACCACACATTAATAATTCAAGCTGCACATGAAATAGTCGTTGTTGAGTTGACACAGCAAAGTCTACAAACAGAAGCGCATCAATGCTAGGACATTCCATTCAATAAATCTCCATCTGCAATCCTAGGGCAATATTGACATAAAACTATGGTATTACTCATAACCAACCCACAGCTGCTACACCCCTCGGCTTAAATTCAATGATCCAAACTACGGTAGGGATACGGTAGGGCCATATATATCATATTTTTGCCCCCCCCCCCCCCCTCTAGCTAAACGGTTAGCTTCGATCCCGCGCACTGTGCATATCTAAGAGAGCCCTGAGTTGTCCGCAGCGTACATAGTGTAGCGTACCGGTCCGCGTATCGTAACCAGATTCGGCTTACCTTAATGAAATTTACAGGAAAAACGGTCCTGTGGCCCTATAACATGACTTCATATTCTTTAATTATTGTTGTACCTCGAGGTGTATTGAATAGGGCCACCCTAAAGCGTAAATTTGAGCCGTTTTTTAAGCGAGCGCGGTGAATTGTCGAAACCGTGCATAAGTGAGATGATGCAAAAAACCTTATACATCGGCGCGTTTCGTATACTCGCGTACATGTATTACGTGAATTTAATAAGCACTGTACCGACGTAAGAGTTTTAATTTAAAGATGACATTAGGCCACATTTTGCCAAAACAAAATCATTTTTTGGATTGTTAACTTTCGCCCAAAACCAAGTTTTAGATGGTAAATAAATAATAAAATGATTATTATACCTCCAAATGGGCACTTGGGGAGACAATCCCATAGAGATGTACACAAACTTAAAACAGTCCTAACTTTTTAAGATCTTCGAGATTTATGCTATTTAGACCAAAATATGTCGTTCTAGGACAAAAATAACGGGGTTTTTAGGGTAGCTAGACACTTAGGGAGACACTGAAATGTCTCCCTAAGTGCCACTGTCTCCTTATTACCTAAAAACTTACGCTAATTTGTCTCCCCAAGTGCCTATTTGGAAAAATTACCCACTCCACAAAAATGGGTATTATGTCGCAAACAAGTGAACTCGAGTTATATAGGCCTACATGGATGAAAAGCCCACAATGTCAGCTTTCATTTGGTATATAATAGAGCTCCATAGCCCCTCCCGTTCTGGAGATATGACGTGTTTGCATATTGATTACTTCCTTGGAGTTCAAATTACACAACTGAGAAAACAGCTTTGAAATAGCCGGCTCCAAAAACACCAAATGGTCGTTATTGCAAAATATGGTGTATTCTTAGTATCGAATAGCACGACTGCGATTAATAAAGATCAACAAGTGCATGTCGTGCTTTATGCTATAACCAGCGGAAGAATCGATTAGTCGTCATTTCAATGGACAAACTAATTTCAACGGAAATGACAAGCGGAATGACTGATATTTTATTCAAGGACAACAATTAAAAAACAAATTATGTTTTTCCACGGCCGAAATGGCTTGGAACTAATTAAGCTCAACTCGGGTTAAAGGGATCGTATACGTTTGGTAATTACTCCAAAAATGATTTTGCAATAAAAACTTACTTGGAAAAAAAGTACAGCAGCATTGGATAGTATAATGTATTTTTAGAAAATTTTCACTTCAAAGTACTGCGGTTATGACAAAAAATATCACTTTTTATCCCCACAAATTTGAATCTGAGAAGCGTTACTGCAGTGACGTTTCTCAGATTGTGTATTCCAATGCAGATTATTCTTCCTGCGTGGACATAATCGCTCCAGATTTTCGGCAATATCTCAAAATCGCTACCACCTTTTGAAATGAAATTTTTACAGGTTAGTTTTATGGTATATATCTATAACTATATAGGATTGAAACAAACAATGGGTTCAAATTACCAAACGTGTACGATCCATTTAAGTCAATTTTTACAAACTTGTTTTAAGAGAACAGAATTAATACCAGTACTCTTCTAACGCTTGACCAAACATACGATCCCAACTGAACGCTCGTTAAAAAAATAAACAAATACCCCTGGGTTCTATATACAGCACATCCGATTGCCTGTTTTACATAATTGGACAAGTTTATTAGAACAAAAATAATTCCAAGAAAAACGGGCTTCCGCCGTTTCGACGAATCGCGTCTCGTCTCGTCTCGTCAAGCTTTTACGATTACCGGAGGGTTTGAAATATAATTGTCTTCGCAGTTCACATTGCCCGAATTGGTTTTTTACAAATTCATTAGCATTGTATGCGTTCTGTTCCCATCAAACCTTTGTTTATAGATGGCTGATGCAATTTACTCGGAAAGTTAAAGCTATACAAAATAGACATATAAACCTAATGACGTTATGGGAGCGAAGTCGGGACGCCAGACTCGCTCATACTACATTACGTATACGCATGGTGGGAATTTAGTTAATCTTTGGAAACTATAACAACCGTTCTCGTTTGAAAGTCTAGTTTATATATTTTGTCTAAGTCGTGTTATACCTGTTGTATCTGTAAATCGACCTTTAAAGTCTCAATTCCAGTCGCTAATGAGATGTCAAAAATATTCGACCTTTTATGTTGCCATGGATCTCTGTCATTCATCGTCACGCATGCGGAAGAGCAACTCGCTGTAGCGTAGCAATTAATTTCAGACTCGATCGGTTATTATCAAAAAACTCTCGTGCTTGAGTTTGGCTATAGGTATACCGTGTCTTTGTTATGAACTGTCTTCAAAATGTCTCTTAATTAAAGGTAGGATACACCATTGGTAATTGCTTTGAATTATCATGAATGCGTGGATTTGGGGGTTTGTATTCTATAGTGAATATCGTTTAACTGGCCTGTCAAAATTTGTACAACCATGGATGCTGAGAAAGGCAAGAAAAACGGGGTTTGTTTTCAACTGGAGTCGGGCAGTGGTTCTTATGTTGTTCTTGGGTTTTTTCGCGATCGTGAATTTCTTGTTATAAAATTCAGTTTTTCGGAATAATTACAGGATATCTAGCGCAATCCTTTAGCTGGGTGCCTACAATCATTATTTACTTTCAAGTTTTTTTGAAAAGGAGACCATTTTGGCTGAAAAAAAAAGGGGAGTTGTGTAAAAATAGTATGGCGTGCATAGTTAACATTTAATCCAAAATAGAGATATCTCTATTAGAAATAGAGATATCTCTATTTTGAATTAAATGTCAAATTTGCACACCATAGCTGAGGATCAACTCCCTGGTTTTGGGGCTTCAATTTAAGGGCAGACTTAATAAAATGACGCTTGAAAAAAAAATAGGTCCTTTTTGCCAGAGAAAGTGAAGGGATACCATTAGTAAAATGGCTGCAAACAGGTTTTGGAAGTATCACTTTTCGGGAGGTGAGTTTGTTTTTGGTGTGAATATTTAGGCACGTAAAATGGCTACCCCTTCCCAAATTGTAAAGAAATGGAAAGTTGAAGGGTCAGACAATAATTTAATATTTGTTTGAGAAACCCCAGTGATGTCGGCTTGCATGAAATTTGGCCCTAAACTTTGTTGATTTTACACTGTTTTCAATAGGGCTTGAATTAATGCAGTGGGTATATTGCTGCGGCTTAAATGTATCGTATACCCGTGTAACATCACACACAAAATGGCGCTGTGTTGATAAACAACAAGATCTATTGAGATACGAATAATGATGCTAAAAAATATAACTAAATACTACAAATCGAAGCAATTATGGTAATTTCGGGAAGGTTGCGGGCTTTGAATTAAAGCACTTATAATCTTTCTATAGCTCAGGGTTGAATAATTTTCCAATTAGTAAGAAAAACACATAACCTTCGTCCGTAGGCCGGTATATATAGCCTTGGTTCCGCATTGTGAATTATGAATGCAGTTGGATCTGAAATTGCATTATAAATTAAATAGCTGTACAGTATTCTTGGATAAATTATGATAAATTATAATTGCGGGTATTATAGTGGAAACAACATTTTCAGGTTTTTAAAAATGACAGAATTTACCTTTTGTTCAGTTAACATGCGCTTCAACAATATTCCTTATACGCACTTTACCTTTTAAAACGATCAAGGCTTTATTTAATAGGTTAAAGCTATGAGATTTATATTTAGCAGACAATTGATTTAACATCGGTTTTACATCGATTGATATGACGAATTCGCTCGCTGGATGCAGCATTCCGGTAAAAGCTTGGATTGTAATGACGAATATTTTCGGCCCGGTGTTCAAAAGGGGTGACCAAACAAAATTAGTTCGATATAAGAGGGTGTGATTCTAAATTTGGTACCCTCTGGAGACATGAACACAATGTGTACAATGGAGACAAAACGTCTCCGGAGGGTAAATTTCTATAGATGAATAGGTCTCCACAAGAAATTTTACGAAATAGATTTGTGGATTTTACTCAAATTACTTAAAACTTAGGGTTAGGGTATGGGTTAGGGTTAGTGTTTGGGTTAGGGTATAATATAAGGTATATTGGGTCGAAATTTCAACCCAGGGAATTAATTGTGGTTAAAATAAGAGCATTTTTTTAAAAAAAGTGCTCGACTTTCTAACCATTTTGTACACAAGAACCATAGATTTCTCGACAAGGATACAAATTTGAAGATGAGTTAGGGTTTGTGTTCTCGGAAGAAATTGAACACGAGAGTTGGTTAATTTGATTGGAAAATGTTTTAGAATAACTGGGAGATAATAAAATCTGACTATAAAATTGTCAAATTTAAGCCTTTTTTGTGATAGGTAAAGTTTCAGCCGCGCAATCCACTATTTTCAAATTGTAACAATTTTTTTAAATAATTTCAACATGTATGTATGTATGTGTATAATGTGTTGAGTTGAAATGATTTATTTTCATTTAAAATACATTTCTTTGTAAATTGGAGGGTTAAGTTATCGGAAGGTTCTGTTGCTAGGGTAACACTGACAATGTCATGGGTCCAGTCACGGCGTAAACTTAAATGACAACAATATGACGTTATACATGTCGATCCTACACACGCGTTGCCCGTGTGTGTTCAGTATAGGGGCCAATTTCATAGAGCTGCTAAGCACAAAAATTTGCTTAGCATGACAATTTGTCCTTGGCAAAAACAAGGTTACAGACAAAATTTTCACCTGATCTTTATTGTTCTGGATTGATAATCAGCTGGTTTTTTTTGCTTAGCATGAAAAACACAGATTATTTTGGCTGGTAACCTGTTTTTAATAAGCAAGACTTTTTGTGCTAAGCAAATTTGTTTGCTTAGCAGCTCTATGAAATTGGCCCCAGGTTTTTCCGGCTATTTAAAAAAAAAAATCACCAAATCTCAATTTCGTCCGAGAAAATATTACTAAGCAAATTTAGTGACTTGTCATTTTAATGTCAACGTTTGGTCACCCTTATATTTGAACACCAGGTCGAAAATATTCGTCTAATCAAATTCGTCTAAGCAAGTTAGACGAACGTGATATTTAATGACGAAAATTCTCAAATCAATGTTTAAATAGAGTGACCAAACTTTAAAATTGAATGTTAAAATGACTAAAATTGGTTTGTTAAAAAACATTTTTTTCTCTTTTTTTTCGGACGACATTTAAAGCCAGAGTTGGTAAATTTGTATAATTTAAAAAAACAATGTTTTCAAATAGCCCGAAAAACCTGTATCTCCGTAAAATCTGGCAGGTATTTGAGGTCACCTCAATAGCAATCTGACACCATTCGCAAAATAAGATAATTGTATTCGCGAAATTCACGAAGAGGTTAGGTGTTTGATTGATTGATGTTGCGGGGATTATCGGTCTCAAAGCCCCGTGTACCTGCGCTGGTATAGAGCGGTTCATCGGCGATAAACACCCGTACCGGGTATCACCCAGTATTCTTAAAACCTAAACCTCCATTCCTTCACATCTCTATTCCTCCTCCTAGATTAAATTCAATTTGCTGATTACGGTATCTCTTGTCCCGTTCCAACCCCCCCCCCCCCCCCCCCCTTTCCCCCCTCCCACCCCCCCCCCCCCCCCCCCCCCCCCACCTGCCATGACTAGTCGTGACGCCCGCGCATATGACCTAATTACAACTATAGCCTTCAATCCCTTAAGCAAGATTTATGTGCTCCTACGAAGCTAAACGAACTCCGAATTAAAGGGGTACTATGTCTTGAAATCCCCGAAAAATTGTATGTTTTTGATTGTGAACTCATCCTATTTTAAACATAATGGTTTGAAGCCGAAACCAGCCTAACGTCTTACCGTTCCCGAGAAAAGACGACAAAAATAACAGTAGCTTAAATCAGACGCTTACACGACACAAACGTTTTCCCTGTCGTTTTCATTCAATGTTCGATACACGTTGTGTGTTTACATGAATTACACAAAATATGGTTTCTTACACGTCCGCAAAGACGAACACATTCCGGCTGGAATCGCGACTACACTCAACCAGCTCGCTATAAGTTTTGGGGTCCGAAAAGTGACCACCGTGAAACTCGTTCTGCACCAGAATAACACACAAAACACGCCCAGATTCTAAAAAGTGGTTGTGTGGATGTTTAACCCCAACTCTTAAATGCTCTTTCTAAATACATGTAACATCATTTAGTTCAAAACGATTTTTGTAGCCCAATTGGGCGCTTCCAGAACATACGTGTAGTATCCCTTTAAAGAGATACATGTACTTACTATATTATGGAGCGCAGAATGTGCAGCGGTAACACAAGTCGGACTAGTATTATAATTGGCATTATTGGCAGGCATGGCACGCCTCGTGTTGCAAATTAAGCCATTTAGGCGTGAGTGTGCATAAGTGTGACGATGAAAGCGAGCGGCTTAATTATATCCTGATTATTCACACTGTTATTCAACTCGCAAGCAACTTGTGTGCGACTCGAACCCAAGACATTTTGCTTTAGAGTACAGACGTACATACCACTTGCTAGTTGGTTCATGATCTGATAATAATAATTATAGCATTTGATATAATGTGACCTTCTCCCACGAAATCAGAGTAAAGTTGACCTTTTGATATTTTGAGATATTGGTATTTCCAGATTCCTTCAATTCTTAGCCTTTTTTCTCGGCATCCACGATTGTAAAACTTCGGACAGGTCAGTTAAACGAAATTTACTGTACTACAACCAGTAAAATCCATATTCCTGATAATTCAAGCAATTACCAATGGTGTATCCTACCTTTACATCCACCCATCCCTGACAATTCAAGCAATTACCAATGGTGTATCCTACCTTTACATCCACCCATTCATGATAATTCAAGCAATTACCAATGGTGTATCCTACCTTTACATCCACCCATTCATGATAATTCAAGCAATTACCAATGGTGTATCCTACCTTAAAGTCAAAGGGCGTCATCTATTTTACCTGAATCACAGAGAACGTCTTTATTGTGCATATTTCAGCCAAAAGATCTTAACGTTAAGAAACAACTATGTAATACTATGCATGTTGGGTCAGAGTTTGAGATTTATAATAATTGAAATGTCTGATTTGCAAAACAGGCCTTTTCTAAACCACGGGGTGTCTAATACGTTCGCTTATTATCATATCTTATCAAAGAAGTATTTCAAAAAGGACTTTAAACAATTTAATTGTTCTTTCAATTTCTCCGCGCCTTCCACCACTGTGACCCGGGTTCGAATCCCGCCTGGGCCAATATGTGGATTGGGTTTTCAGTCCCTGCTTGATTCTGTGGGTTTTCTCCAGGATATTCTTCTGGGGTTTTCCTCCCACCTCTAAAACTGTACCTTCTTCTCATTGTCTTCTCTCTACAGGTTTCTTCAGACTTGCGAGCTACAGTACCTAGAGCGTTTTTGATGGATCCTTGGTTTCATTACCAGAAAGAACTAATAATAATAATAATAATAATAATAATAATAATGTAATTTCAAACCGTAGACATTATTCGGAAACGGCCTAATTGCGTGAATTGTTCGGTTTTCGTAAATCGCCTTTTTAGGCTAAACAATAACGATCACCTACGCGAAGCCTGTCCTTTCTATTTTTAATCCAGGAATTGCTTTAATCACGATTGCTACCTTATCATGGGCGTGTCCAGAATCTACGAGAATGAAGGGGCACTGCGCAGAAGATATCGCGGCGTCTTATAACACCGATCGGAATTTAATCAGAGAAATTTGTTTGCTTAGCAGCTCTATGAAATTGGCCCCAGGTTTTTCCGGCTATTTTAAAAAAAAATCACCAAATCTCAATTTCGTCCGAGAAAATATTACTTAACAAATTTAGTCACTTATCATTCAATGTTAACGTTTGGTCACCCTAGTTTGAACACCAGGTCGAAAATATTTGTCGTTACAAATCAAATTCGTCTAAGCAAGTTAGACGAACGTGATATTTAATGACGAAAATTCTCAAACCAATGTTTAAAAATAGAGCGACCAAACTTTAAAATTGAATGGTAAAATTACTAAATTGGTTTGTTAAAAAACATTTAATGCCAGAGTTAGTAAATTTGTATAATTAAAAAAAAATGTTTTCAAATAGCCGGAAAAACCTATATCTCCGTAAAATCTGGCAGGTATTTGAGGTCACCTCAACAGCAATCTGACACCATTCGCAAAATAAGATAATTGTATTCGCGAAATTCACGAAGAGGTTAGGTGTTTGATTGATTGATGTTGCGGGGATTATCGGTCTCAAAGCCCCGTGTACCTGCGCTGGTATAGAACGGTTCATCGGCGATAAACACCCTGTACGGGTATCACCCAGTATTATTAAAACCTAAACCTCCATTCCTTCACATCTCTATTCCTCCTCCTAGATTAAATTCAATTTGCTGATTACGGTATCTCGATCTTGTCCCGTTCCACCTCCCCCCCGCCCCCCCCCCCCTTTCCCCCCTCCACCCCCCCCCCCCCCCCCCCCCGGCCCCACCTGCCATGACTAGTCGTGACGCCCGCGCATATGACCTAATTACAACTATAGCCTTCAATCCCTTAAGCAAGATTTATGTGCTCCTACGAAGCTAAACGAACTCCGAATTAAAGGGGCACTATGTCTTGAAATCCCCGAAAAATTGTATGTTTTTGATAGTGAACTCATCCTATTTTAAACATAATGGTTTGAAGCCGAAACCAGCCTAACGTCTTACCGTTCCCGAGAAAAGACGACAAAAATAACAGTAGCTTAAATCAGACGCTTACACGACACAAACGTTTTCCCTGTCGTTTTCATTCAATGTTCGATACACGTTGTGTGTTTACATGAATTACACAAAATATGGTTTCTTACACGTCCGCAAAGACGAACACATTCCGGCTGGAATCGCGACTACACTCAACCAGCTCGCTATAAGTTTTGGGGTCCGAAAAGTGACCACCGTGAAACTCGTTCTGCACCAGAATAACACACAAAACACGCCCAGATTCTAAAAAGTGGTTGTGTGGATGTTTAACCCCAACTCTTAAATGCTCTTTCTAAATACATGTAACATCATTTAGTTCAAAACGATTTTTGTAGCCCAATTGGACGCTTCCAGAACATACGTGTAGTGCCCTTTTAAAGAGATATGTACTTACTATAATTATGGAGCGCAGAATGTGCAGCGGTAACACAAGTCGGACTAGTATTAGAATTCGCATTGAAAACGTGGCATTATTGGCAGGCATGGCACGCCTCGTGTTGCAAATTAAGCCATTAAGGTGTGGGCGTGCATAAGTGTGTCGATTAAAGCGAGCGGCTCAATTATTCACACTGTTATTCAACTCGCAAGCGACTTGTGTGCGACTCGAACCCAAGACATTTTGCTTTAGAGTACAGACGTACATACCACTTGCTTGTTGGTTCATGATCTGATAATAATAATTATAGAATTGGATATAATGTGACCTTCTCCCACGAAATCAGAGTAAAGTTGACCTTTTGATATTTTGAGATATTGGTATTTCCAGATTCCTTCAAAAAAATTATTCTTATCCTTTTTTCTCGGCATCCATGATTGTAAAACTTTGGTGAGGTCGGTTAAACGTAGGCTATAGAACCCGTAAAATTCACATATTCCTGATAATTCAAGCAATTACCAATGGCGTATCCTACCTTTACATCTACCTATCCCTGACAATTCAAGCAATTACCCATGGTGTATCCTACCTTTACATCCACCCATTCCTGATAATTCAAGCAATTACCAATGGTGTATCCTACCTTTACATCCACCCATTCCTGATAATTCAAGCAATTACCCATGGTGTATCCTACCTTTACATCCACCCATTCCTGATAATTCAAGCAATTACGAATGGTGTATCCTACCTTTACATCCACCCATTCATGATAATTCAAGCAATTACCAATGGTGTATTCTACCTTAAAGTCAAAGGGCGTCATCTATTTTACCTGAATCACAGAGAACGTCTTTTTGTGCATATTTTAGCCAAAAGCTCTTAACGTTAAGAAACAACTATATAACACTATGCATGTTGTGTCAGAGTTTGAAATTTATAACCATTGAAATAAATGTCCGATTCGCAAAACAGGCCTTTTCTAAACCACGGGGTGTCTAATACGTTCGCTTATTATCATCTCTTATCAAATAACTTGTATTTCAAAAAGGACTTCAAAAAATTATTCTTTCAATTTCTTCGAACTATTTACGGGGAGTCAAATTGACCTAGCGGTTCTTTCCTCGCCTTCCATCGCTGTGACCCGGGTTCGAATCCCGCCTGGGCCAATATGTGGATTGGCTTTTCAGTCCCTGCCTGACTCCGTGGGTTTTCCCCAGGATATTCTTCTGGGGTTTTCCTCCCACCTCTAAAAACTGTACCCTCTTCTCATTGTCTTCTCTCTACAGGTTTCTTCAGGCTTACGAGCTACAGTACCTAGAGCGCTTTTGATGGATCCTTGGTTTCATTACCAGAAAGAATTAATAATAATAATAATAATAATAATAATAATAATAATAATAATAATGTAATTTCAAACCTTAGACATTATTCGGAAACGGCCTAATTGCGTGAATTGTTCGGTTTTCGTAAATCGCCTTTATAGGCTAAACAATAACGATCACCTACGCGAAGCCTGTCCTTTCTATTTTTAATCCAGGAATTGCTTTAATCACGATTGCTACCTTATCATGGGCGTGTCCAGAATCTACGAGAATGAAGGGGCACTGCGCAGAAGATATCGCGGCCCGTCTTATAACACCGATCGGAATTTAATCAGCGCCGCTTAAGCGAAGTCATGATTGCATTATAGACGGAGTCTTATCCAAAAAAAGTACCTTCAACTTATAATATCGCGCACATTATCCGTATACATGCGTTTAAATAGGTCGAGATATACCATAGAGTTATCTTGCATAATCCGTAACGGCATACGTTTTATTTGCTTTGTTTCATTGTCGTTTCCATAGATAATAGAACGACTCTTAGCTGGGCTATATGGGAGAACAGAGGGATACTTAAATTCCCCTCTGAATTATGGACCCAGGGTAAAGAATAAATAAACGAACAAACAAACAAACAAACTCAAGATTCTCAGAATGTTCCAAATCTAACCTGTTAAAATTGCAGCGTGATAGATATTACATTTGTTTTCGAGAAAACGGTTAAAAACCATGCACTGCCGGCTGATTATCAAACATCATTTGTGGATATTTAAAGGTAGGATACACCATTGGTAAAAACTTGAATTATCATGAATGGGTGGATGTAAAGGTAGGATACACCATTGGTTATTGCTTGAAGTATCATGAATGGGTGGATGTAAAGGTAGGATACACCATTGGTAATTGCTTGAATTGTCATGAATTGGTGGGTTTGGGGGTTTGTATTTTATAGTAAATATCGTTTAACTGACATGTCAGACGTTTTACAATCATGGATGCTGAGAAAAGCACGAAAAACAGCGTTCGTTTTCAAACCGGCGTCGGGCAGTGGTTCTTATGTTGTTTTTGGTGTTTTTTTCGCAATCGCCGTCCGGCGATCGTGATTTTTGTTGTTATAAAATGTAATTTTCGGAACAATTACAGAATATCTAGCGCAATAATTTTGCTGGATGCTAACAATCATTACTTACTTTCAAATGAGTAAGATATTTCTTAATAATTCGGTAGTAAAAAATTGTCGATATCTGCAAAATGGTGTATCTTACCTTTAAAATGAGCCACCTCGACTGCGCTCTATCAAATTCTGTTAAACCAAAATCGCAAGGTTGTCGACTTCAGGTGATAGACGTTTGGAAAACACACTTACCCTTAGCCGAGTTTTATGCATGCTTGCTGTCGCAGTTTTGGTGTGTCTTGAAGCTTAGAGACTCTATCCTTACGCAAACACACGGACTGTACTACATCTAGATTTCCACGGCGTCTCGGCAGCGGTCAATAATGCACAGGTTACTCCACGCCACGCGTCCGTCAGATCGACACGACATCGCGCGCTACACGCGCGCAGCTAGCTCGTAGACGACCCTTCACTGTGGTTCGCTCACAATGAAATGCTGCTCAAGCTAGCTAGGCACATGCCGGGTCGCGTATGATGGTTTAGGGGTAATTATCATAAAAATTGGGCGGCGCTAGACCCCTCGCGTCATGATTATTCAGTAGTTTTAGCAACGGCGCTAATATAATATTATTGTTCATTCAACTAGTTACACGTAGCCCAGAGGTACATTACTTACCTTCTATGTCTCTTTTTCTTTTCTTAATGGGATCGTATACGTTTGGTAAATGGAACCCATTGTTTGTTTTAATCCTATATAGTTATAGATATATACATGTACCATAAAACTAACCTGTAAAAATTGCATTTCAAAAGGTGGTAGCGATTTTGAGATATTGCCGAAATTCTGGAGCGGTTTTGTCCACGCAGGAAGAATAATCTGCATTGGAATATACAATCTGAGAAACGTCACTGCAGTAACGCTTCTCAGATTCAAATTTTTGGGGATAAAAAGTGATATCTTTTTCCATAACTGCAGTACTTCGAAGTGAAAAGTTTCTAAAAATGCATTATACTATCCAAAGCTGCTGTACTTCTTACCAAGTAAGTTTTTATTGCCATTAATTTGTGGAGTAATTACCAAACGTATACGATCCTTTAAATTAAAAATACTCCAAAGATATCAATTTGACTAGAAAAAAACTAGGTGACCTTCAGCAGGATTCGAACCAGGGATCTTTGATTCATAGCCCATCCCACTATCCACTACACTACGTATAGCAGCTCGACAACAGCTGTTCTTTAAAGTGATTTAATGTAACTAGTTAAAGGTAGTATACACCATTTGCAGATATCGAACAAAATTACTACCGAATTATTAAGAAATATATTACTCGTCTGAAAGGAAATAATGATTCTAGGCATCCAGCAAAATGATTGCGCTAGATATTCTGTAATTATTCTGAAAAATAGAATTCTATAAAGAAAAATTCGGACGGCGATCGCGAAAAAACATAAATAACGTAAAAAAACGCCGGTTGAAAACAAACGCCGTTTTTCGTGTTTTTCTTGGCATCCATGATTGTAAAACTTCGGACAGGTCACTCAAATGATATTTACTATAAAATACAACACCCCCAAATCCACCCATTCGTAATAATTCAAGCAATTACCAATGGTGTATACTACCTTTAACTAAATAACAACAATGCTGTGACGTCATGTTTTATTCCGATGAATAAACATAACTTCTCATCCAAACTATACTGAATAATTCATGAAATCTGCCAGTTACGTTTGAGGAAAAAAATATTGGCTGTTGGTTCATCACACGTCATGCCGCCGATGGAAATATTTACACGTCAATGCGTCATGTGTGCGTCTACAGAACACATAACCACAGACGGATCGGCATTATGGACCACCACTCGACAAACCAATCTCGCGACATTATTCCAAATGGGCAGACGGAGAAAAAAGCGCGAAATGTATTATGGAAATGAACCGCCGTTGCCCCAGGGAGATTGCCACTCTGTTGGAGACGAGTACCTGGGTGTTTATTAACACGTGGTTTCCCGCGGTTTGTCATCATTTCGCGCATCAAGGAAGAAGTGTCATGGAGGTTTATTTCGGCCCGCGCACGAAACTCGCCGACAGAGCAATTGTATATTATTTTGTGTATTTGCTGTAATTATAATTTGCTACGTTCTATGTCGTGCAAAACGCCGTGACTCTCTCCTAGTTCGCTGTGATGTTTTGGATCGGGAATAATCATAATTATGCGGTATGACTTTGTTGACCTATAATGTAAAAAAAAACACCGGAAAGTGATTTACAAATTGTACATGTGTACCAATAATAAGATGCGAACGGGTTATTGCGCAGGACATGTTTGATGAAAGACATTTGGAAGCTGGTGGATTTAAAATTATGTACAATTAAATGTAGAATACACCATTTGCAGATATCGACAATATTTACTACCGAATTATTAAGAAATATCATACTCATTTGAAAGTAAATAAAGATTTTAGGCATCCAGCAAAATGATTGCGCTAGATATCCTGTATAATTGTTCAGAAAAGTCGAATTTTTTTTTTTTTAATCGCGATCGCCGGTTGAAAACTAACGCCGTTTTTCTTGCTTTTTTTCTCGGCACCCGTGATTGTAAAACATCGGACAGGTCAGTTAAACGATATTTACTTTAAAATACAACCCACAAATCCACCCATTCCTGATAATTCAAGCCATTACCAATGGTGTATCTTAAGTCAAACACTAACGTTTGAGACATTTGAAACTGACATCTAACATACACACGTCTTCATCGGGAGAACTTAAGAAGTTTTCATGGTAGAATTAGTTTAGTTCTTGGAAACACACATGTACAAACAATTATCGTCCTCAAAACAAATTCTTTAGGATATACATGTAGTTGTTTTATTGTATTAACTGATGGCAGGGGAAAAGGTTATTATGAACCTATGCTTTAAAGCTAACTTTAAAGACAAAGTTTCACAAATTAGTTGGAATTCGTTATGGCTATGTTAACCAGTTCGCGCCGGAGGACGTGTATACACGCAAAGTTTTTCCCAGATTTAAAACAGATGACGCATAAACACGTCATGAGCAAGACGGGAAATGTCTGTCAGCAGCGAGCAAGGCCGGAAAGGCATGGGTGTGCTTCCCGGTACCATCGGCCTGAACCCGCCTCTGATCGAGTTTTTCGTTTAAAATAATTCCGCGCCTCGGCTCGGTGATGTTAAAAATAATCCCGGCTCGAACTATAGTCTACATAATTCCGTGCTTACGACCACCGTTCTTTGCTAACTTCGGCAAAAGCTGGTTACCCTGTCAAATCATAAGTGAAGTGGTGTACGCATGCGCTAGAGCCAACAATTCCTCGATACCGAGTCAGTGGAAACCGTAGACAAGATTTGTTCTGCTACAGTAAGCGTAGTCTTGTTTGCGGCGTACGTTAAAGGGCGCCGATGCAGGCGCCCTCTAACGTACACCTTACTTAGACCACACCACGGTCCCTCGAATAGGACGTCTTTGCTAATACTAACATCATCGCTCGCGTGTGACGTTGTGTGACGTAACAAAAACTTGACAGATAAGTCAGCGATTATGCATGTTACGTCACGCATAGCGTGGTCTACGGCGGCGTACGTTAGAAGGCGCCCGTTCAGAGGCCCCCGTTCAGAGGCCCACGCGCGCTACATACATACCAAGATTAAGACGTCTTCCAACCAAGACTAGATGCATCACTAAAAAATCATAGCGCCCTCTGTTCGCTTGATTTCTACGTTAATTCCCGTCATGATCACAAGAGGGCGCTATATAGACTAAGCACCGCACAGGGCCGTTTTCCTAACTTCAGCTTCGTCTCCGTTTGGCTTTGTTCATGCAGTTTAGCAATGGGGCCAGAGGTTTGGAAACGGCCCAGACATAAATCCGCACTAAATAATTTGTCATAGCTCCCTCTGTTGGTGAAGTTTGACTTCGAGCTTTTTGCTTGTGCCCGCGCGTACGTACCGTACCGCCAATACTGGGCGCTGGGAAACGCTGATGCGCGTTGAGCTTTGATTGGGTCGATTTTGTGGCTAAGCTGCGCGCTACATGCAAATCGAAAGGTCATGACCTTCTCTCAGAAAATCTGAGAAGCTCGACTTAATTAATTAATTAATCGGGCGAATACATGAGTATGGCTTAATTAGGCCCTTGTCTTGACCACAAGAGGGCGCTGCTCTGCATCTCAAAAAACAAATTACCCAACATCATATTTCTCAAGCTGAATAATTGTTCAAAACTTGAACAAACCGACAAACGTGAACAAAGAAATTGGCAAGGCGGGACTCGAACCCGGAATACCGGACCGGCGCTCTGTCAACTGAGCTATCTTGCCCTATGTTGGCGGTCTCTCAAATAGCCAGTATCTTTGTTGAGGGCGCTAGTCAGAAGTCATATACAAAATGTATACAAATTTACCTAGTCAGGTACCTTCGCGGTTTATATGGGTGTCTGTTTAATGAGTTAAACTTCGCGCGCGTTTATCTTAATAAGGAGAGTTCTTTTAGAGCCCTATACTCCTTCAGAAACTTTTCGTCTATCAATCTGAGCTTTGGACGTATGTTGTCTTGACTATCTCCTGGTCAAATTTGAGCAAAATCGGCAATACATTTGCTGCTTTTTACACAATTTTGCTTAGGCACAAAATTTCCTGCTTAGTAAATCGGGTTAGGAGCCGAAATTCCACGTGATCGTTATGCTAAGCCAACAACAGCTAAAATACCAATCACAAATAATACACATCAAATGGAGTTGTGGCTGGTAAGCTGCTTTTACTAAACAAGAATGTGTTGTGCTTAAGCAATTTGTAATCGTACGATACCAAAAGAGTGTCGCTCAACTTGAGGTTGACATTTAAGTTGCGAAAAATGTCTTGTTTTCACGCCAACAATAATCTCTGTCCAGCGCGAACGTTGGCCTATTTTTCGTGCAATGCATTTTCACAAATGAAATGTAAACTTCAAGTCGAGTGACACTCTTTTGTATCGTATGTGTTCAACCGTTTTAGTACACGTCTCTTGTCGAAGGAGACATTGTTTTGGATGTGTTGTCGGTGTGTGGTCGGTGCTGTGCACGTTGTCGGTGTCTTGTCGGTAATGATGCCCCCTATACCCGCGGTTCGCTGGCCCGTGACTATTCCAAGACAAATTTACCTCATCGGTTTTTGGGCAAGGCTCTTACCTGGAAGGATCGCCTGTATTGCGGGCTCATCACCGCGTAGATAATAGGATTGAAGACGATACAGGACTTGGCCACCAGAGCCGGGGCGGCCGACATCGCGGGATTCAGGTCGCGATGATCCCCGAAGATGCTCCACAGAGACACGACGCAGTACGGAGACCAGGCCAACAGAAAGAATGCCAAGCAGACGAGCATCATGTAGGTGGTTCTCCTCTCCATGAAACGGGCCGAGCTCCGGAGCTGCAGCGACACGGCCTGGGCAACTTGCTCCTGCGTTCGCCTCCGGAGGAAGGTGAAGATCCGCCAGTAGCAGTAGACGATGACGCCCAGAGGTGCGAAGAACATCGCCACGAACATGAATACGATGTACGACAGGAAGAGAGGCGATTTGTCGCGGTAGTTGATATCGCACTGTGTCTTGAAACCTTCCAAGATGAACTCGTTCCAACCGAACAAGGGTGGTGTGGTGCAGATGAGTGTGGTGGCATGCACCGCCGCTATAACTTTGACTATCGTCTTCAAGGTGGTTCGGCTGTTGGGCTGGTGTCTGAGGATCGTAACGTAACGATACACCGAAATCACAGCGAAGGTGTTCAGCGAGATACACCCGCAGTAGTAGTTGATGAATCCGTAGTAGGAACACCCAGCCTTGCCGAACAACCACCGGCCGGCAAAACTACTGGAACAAGACATCGGGGTACCGATCACAGCCATCGCCAAATCGCTCGCAGACAGATTCAGGATCAGGCAGTTGTTAGCCGTCCGGAGTTTCTTGTATTTGCAGAAGGCGACGATTACGAGAACATTACCGAGAAAACCGGCGACGATCACTGCGCATAGATACACGCCGATTGCTACGTACGCCGCCATCAATCCGAGAGGGGAGTTGTAACGCGCGCTCGTTGGGACTTTTCAAATCTGGCTCCGCGCGACCGTGTGGTTTAATTTACTAATTATAAGAATGGCGCGAGATTTCTGGTTTAACGGGCAGGCATCATCGTTGCTTACAAGCCGCCAAATGAATCCCCTTGTCGCAGGTGGCCTCTTTATATACACGCCGTCTTGCCGTACGCATCACCCGTGTTTGATCTCTTAGATCTACATGTAGTTACTAATAACTGCCTCTGGACGATTGTTGTCCGGGTTACGTAAGTTCGACAGAAGTTCACAATCCTTAAAGGATTCGCATTGGATTCCAGTTCGTGCACGTGTTCAATTCAAGATTTTGCTCTTGGTTTTTAAGGTCTTGCGAAATGTTATTGTGAGATCCCGTTGTAGTTATGACTTACGTAGTCATGTAAATCTTATTGTTCCCCGATCCTATTATAAATAAAATGACCGGGCAGCGACAATTCTTTCTGCAGGTAGGTTGGTACATAGTGTACATTTATTAGCCAATCAGAACACAGATGGTGTTGACGTCATCGATGGTGTTAGAGTTGTCTGGGATCTGACTATAGGGTTAGGGGTTAGGGGTTAGGTGTTGTGTACATTTTATCTTTGTGTAATGTTTAATAATTGTTGATGTAATTTTGTACTGCTATTTAATCTGTTTATTAATGTGCTTATAATGTACGGCGCCTTTGGATATTTTTAATAGAAATGGCGCTCAAGAAATTTAATAAATGTTAAAATGTTGTCTCACTTTAAACCGATATCTTTTACAAATCAGACGAGCGTATTCTAGCGCGTAATGAAAGATACACGATGAAAGATGAAACGATTATTTTTTTCAGATGGTAGATAAAGTTATAGCCATGGACTGGAGCTCAACAAAAGTAAGTCCCCCTCTCAACAATTCGTCATAACATCGTCAGGTAAAACATTTTACCAATCAAACTTAGTTAAAAATAATCCTATGACTGTTTCCTAAATGTTGTTTGAAAATAAAAGATGTCCATGACTTCATGGCTGAATGAGCTCAAATGAATGACAAAAACACTGCCCTTCTCAAAAGTCACAAAAGTTTACGAATGGCTTCTTACTAATGGAAAAAAACACCTGTGGTTGAATGCAGTTTAAAATACCCACCAAGTGTACATTACTCTAATCTGTAATCAATTCAGGATCATTCAACCATGCAAATCCCTTTCTTGGCTCAGAGCTTAGCACAGTGAGATGTTAGGTGATCAGTCCCATTCCTTGTCCCAATACATCTTGCAGTTGACAAGCATAGGCCTAATGATTTTGTTTCGTGTTCTTAAATTAAGCATTATGCCCAGACTGTCTGATCAAGACAGGGCCATTGCCATTGGTCTTTTACAGACTAATACCCCTGTGAAGCAGGTGGCAGATCAACTTTTGGGACTTTTGAGAAGGGCAGTTTTTGTCATTAATTTGAGCTCATTCAGCCATGAAGTCATGGACATCATTTATTTTTAAACAACACTTAGGAAACAGTCAAAGGATTATTTCTAACTAAGTTTGATTGGTAACATGTTTTATCTGACGATGTTATGACGAATTGTTGAGAGGGGGACTTACTTTTGGTGAGGTGTTTATATTAAATTACTAGAGCGCTAACTCTTCTTTCTTACGCGCGGAGATACTTTGAATCCTTTCTGCGCGCAGACATTTTGAATTCATGTTCGTGTTGTGGAACATAATAAAAATAGATGGATTGAATTTTGACAGTTTACAACTGTTGAACATCGTTACTGTTACGTGTTCAGCATTTCCATGTTATATACATGTATGCAGTTTATCCTAACTCATGCAGTTGGAGAAAATCAATTTCTTTAACTGTTCACTGCTCATACATAGTGCATTGTACCTCCTGCAATTACAACTGCCCCCAAAAGTACAAATTCATAACCATTCTATTCAATTTCAATTAAATTTAATAATATGATGCATTGAAGGCACTTAAATGCCTCTACATATAGAATAGGAATATTTAATATATTAATGCACATGGATAGAAAATGATGTCCTTTAATACACCGTGGTTTATTGTAGCATCGAAAAAAAATTAAGAGAAGAAATAAATGAATTCTTCCAAATAGGCACTTGGGGAGACAAATTAGCGTAAGTTTTTAGGAGACAGTGGCAATTAGGAAGACATTTCAGTGTCTCCCTAAGTGTCTAGCTATCCTAAAAAAAACGATATTTGGGAGTTATTTTTGCTCCAGAACGACAGATTTTGGTCTAAATAGCATAAATCTCAAAGATCTTAGAGAAAAGGGTTAGGGTAAACAAGTTAGGACTGTTTTAGGTTTGTGCACATCTCTATGGGATTGTCTCACCAAGTGCCTATTTGGAGATATTCGAATATTTAAAGGTAGGATACACCATTTGCAGATATCGAACAATTTACTACCTAATTATTAAGAAATATCTTACTTAATTATTTGAAAGTACATAATGATTATGGCATCCAGCACAATAATTGCGCTAGCTATCCTGTATTATTTCCTTTTTAAATTGAATTGAATTTTTTTTTAAAGGCATAAAATTGAAATACAAAATAATGTTGTTTTTTCTAAAAGTTTGTATCTACCTTTCGGTAAAAAAAAAACAGCGTCAAAACAAATTATTTCAAGAAAACTACTCGCTTTACACGTTGAAGCTCCTATTTTAAATGCCCGGAAGTTCAGTTTCTCGTAAAGTCTCGTACATTCTCGAGGTCAACCATAGCTCTATGTGAGGTCAACTTCCACGCTCTATAAAACAAGAAAGTGCAGGATACCAGTTTAATAGTCTTTCGGACTATCTGGTAACACTGTCCCTGTCAGTAATAAATCAACGTCTACAAGAAAAGGGTATCAGACTTTACATATACAACGCTGAAAGAAAAAATCGCAATCGCGTTGGAACAAACACAGAAAAATGATGTAATATTAAATAATACTAACAACTTACAACTATTAACTGACTTTGTGTCCAGATCAATAACCGAAGAGAGAACTTTTTGCGGAAATAACTGCATTAAAGGTGGGCCTAAACTTGCATCATGGATTGGAATTGTTGACCAAAAAAACGGAAAATGTGTGCACAAACGTCACTGCAGTTGAGTTGTCCATTACTACATTAGGCATTAATTTTATTTTATGTTTATGTACGTTACTACAAGGCGCATTTAGGCTACATAAATTATACCTTCATGGTACAACAAATGTAGAATTGAATTAGGGCGATTGTATATATACCGGGGCCGCTCAAGTTTTCAGCAAATTGGAGTGAAAAGTAGCCCTAGTCTATGCATGGAGGTAGGAAACCTCCATGGTCTATGCCCCGCACTAGACTACCTCTGTGGGATGTCAGACAAGTCGACCGTTGAGACAACTCGACTCGGGACAAGTCGACCGTTGAGACAACTCGCCCGTTGAGACAAGTCGACCGTTGAGACAACTCTACTCGGGACAACTCGACCGTTGAGACAACTCGACTTTATGGAAATGTTTATGGAAAAAGTTGCGAGTCGACTTGTCTCAACGGTCGACTTGTCTTTCCATTTATCGGACAAACGGTCGAGTTGTCTCAACGAGCGAGTTGTCTCAACGGTCGGCTTGTCCCGAGTCGAGTTGTCTCACCGGTCGACTTGTCTGACCCCCACCTCTGTGTGCTATCTCGGGTGCTAAGCAAATTTGTGTGCTTAGCAGCTCTATAGTATTAATGATGAAATTGTCCCCAGGTTCCGAGAGGAATATCCAAATATTATTGTTAATTAGGCTTTGTGTAACAAATTATAATCCTGCTGTTAATAATAACCAATCAGAAAACTGACTGTGCCCATTATTTCGATTTTGTAATTTACGTTCAAATACATGTATGCATTTGGCAGGTTTGTTACAACTTCTTTGCGTCCGTGATTCACCATGATGGCCTCGCGGTTCTTCGTGATCAAGCTCCCCGTGGTCGCCTCGGTCACTGCCCCCTCGGTGGGTAGGGGCGTGGCATCCTGCTTGAGACCCAGACTCAGCGCCGTGGTGCCCGCCTTGCGATACGCGAGCCAACCGAGCCGAATCGCGGCCAAGAGGGCAGCACAGTCGAAGACCTTGAAAGACATGGGCGCCGCGTCGGCCGACGGATCAGGTATGAACAAAAAAATGTCCTCGGCCCAGGGTTCGTTTTACAAAAAAAAAGTTGCATGCACTGGTGCATGTAGACCAAAAAACCTACATGCACCAGCAAAAAGTTACATGCACCATTAATTTTGCAAATATTCCACCGATAGAGGGCGTATTCTGGAAGCCGCGAATCTGTTCTGAGCCGATGTGTGGTGGTTATCTGGAAGTTTTCCAACAGCGCCCTCTATTGTTTGATAGTCGTTAGGCGCAGGGGCGCTAAATCGCGATAGTTGCGTGATAATGAACAACAACGTCTTGCACCAAGACTACAGCGAGTGCTGAGCAAATATTGCCGAGAGGGGTAGCCACAATTGAGTCAATTACAATAACCCCTGTATGACGTCACTCCCGTAAACAACGTGTACGTACGTATGTACGAATATGGAGGGCTTTCCAGATTACAAAAATAGCACTAGCGCTAGAACATGACGCGACGCGACGGCGTGCGCAAGTTTACTGATTCTGAATCTGCTGCAAGGAATAAATTATGGATTTATGAAATAAATATCACGTTCGTACATTATCTGGTAAAGTATTCAACCAACTTTATTCGTATTCTCACTGGGGCTGATAACTATATGTCTGAAATGAGTACTTTGGTGGTCAAAAAGCTACATGCACGGCGTGCACGTGGGGCAGAACAGTTACGTGCACAAAAAAAAATCTACATGCACTGGTGCATGCGTGCACCCGGGTAAAGCCTCGGCCAGTTTTATTTTTAATAACCCAAAAGCCTAACCCCATTGGCCCTTTTAGCTAGGAGTGGGAACCATCCTCAATCCTGCAAAAATTCTCCAATTGCCACTTGGAAAAAAATAAAATGGATTTTCGCCAATGTCCCTTAAAGGTAGGATACACCATTTATTGGTAATTGCTTGAATTATCATTAATAGGTAGATTTGGGGGGTTGTATTTTGTAGTAAATATCATTTAAAGGTAGTAGTATACACCATTGGTAATTGCTCGAATTATCATGAATGTGTAGAATTGTGGGGTTGTATTTTATAGTAAATATCGTTTAACTAACCTGTCCGAAGTTTTACAATCATGGATGACGAAAAAAGCACGAAAAACGGCGTTTATTTTCATCCGGCGTCGAGGAGTTATTCTTATTTTATGTTATCTTTGTATTTTCGCGATCGCCGTCCGGCGATCGCGAATTTTTCTTGATAAAATTCAATTTTTCAGAATAATCACAGGATATCTAGCGCAATCATTTTGCTGGATGCCTAGAATCATTATTTACTTTCAAATGAGTAAGATATTTCTGGATAATTCGGTAGTAAATATTTTCGACATCTGCAAATGGTGTATACTCCTTTAAATCCCCAGTTATTTCTTTAATTTGTTTAGTGGAGGGGTGTAGATTCCTAAATTTGGCTCAAATACTGGACTGTCTCTGTATTGCGAGCCACGCGGCGGCTGTATATAAAAATGGCAGAAGGTCCCGAAAATATTCTGTTGCTATGGACACGGATCTGAGGAAAGGGTACGAAAAACGTTATTTGGTCGCTTTTTTTCACTTGATAATAATTTTATGCAGTACGAACTTTGGTAATGTTGCAAAATTTTGAGATTCTGCATCTTCAGACATCTAGCTATCCTGCAATTTCCGACACAATTTTGTACTTTTCCCCAAAAAAAACAATGCCGAAACTAAATAACTAGCAAGATGGAGTCATGCAGAAGATTGTATAGCGCCACCAACGACAGCTTTGGTGGTGCATATCGAGCATGCGCCATTGATCTTTTTGAGCAGTTGGTGGCGCTATACATACATGTTCATAACGACGAAATGTTTTCGGGACTAAACGCCATTTGTGACCTGTTCCAACGAAACCCGGACAAAGTCGCACAATGTGTTTTATTACAATGTACTCCTGATGAAGTCATTTCGGGATAGATTTTACCATTTTGAGGTTTTGGGTTTTTCTGAATCACGAACTATTAATCTACAATCTCCCCAAATTTGAACACAATCCGTCACCCAGAAGTGTGTTTTTTGGTCAACTTTGTGAAACAATTGTGTATAGAAATAATACACTTTTCTGAACTTCAAAGCTGTTTATCTCATAATTAGGTTGTCAGGGTTTCATCACTAAATTCTTCCTCCAGGGGAGATAGGGTGGGGGTACATATGTAAATGATACATCATTTTAAAGCTGAGAACCTAGAGAATTTGAAAAAAACTAAATCTACTTTGTCCGGGTTTTGTTGTTTATTTGAGCCGCATTTATGAGGCTAGAACTTAAAGGGGCATGATCATTGCCTTAATGCCGATGACATTCAGAGGCATTGCCGATGATTTGGACCGTAATGCAAGGTTCCGTCATGCATGGCTGAACATTTAGCAACCTGCGAACTTGATGCTAACGCCCCCCAAAAAACCGGGCGATTTTGGAGGATTAAGTAGAGTTTAGGTTAGTTTCCGTACCCATCGGGATTTGATTCAACTCACGGAAGCGAAAAAAAAAGAAATCGTTAGTTTACAATTTACAGCCATCGTAGTTTACACCTGGGCCCAATTCCATAAAAGCATTCTAACTTAGTATATTACTAGGTTTTAGCAGGATTCCAAATTCCTAGTTTGTTGCTTGCTAGCAATCAACTAAATCGCATTCCATAACACCATTCTATGAAACATTCTTACTAGTTGCTTGCTTGCAGCTTGCTAGATTGGTGTAGGGTTTGCATAATCGCCAAAGTACATGGTCAGTTTGAGTTAACAATAGGGAAAGAGTTCAAATCAGGTCATGCTGTGGGTTGTATTGTCAATGCATTCCTCTGTACCCTATTTAGGGTATGTACATTTGTATCGGCCTAAGCACATGTTTCAGAAATGGCTAATTCAGAGGGTGTTTCAACTCCAAAAAGGGGAAAGAAGCCGAATTACTCGACTCAGGAAAATTTGTTCTTTGCAGAACGCTATGAGGAGTTTAAGGTTATCTTTGACTCTGCGCATAAGGATGTCAATACAAATTCCCAAAAGATAAAAGATTGAAAGTGACTTAGAATGGTGCCAAGGATTTAGACATACCCCAAACCTAATTCTAATTTTAGCAAGCAACTAGGAACCTTGCTAAGCGTATAATGGTTTTATGGAATATATTTACCGTAGCAAGTAACTAGAGATAGAAAGGAAGTTAGCAACCAACTAGGCTTAGAATGCTTTTATGGAATTGGCTCTTGGTGTTTTGTTTTTCTCCACGTTGTTGATTTGTTGTTGTTGTTGTTGTTGTTGTGTTGTCCTAGCTATCAGCATCGGCCGTGGGGCTCTGGCAGGTGCGTCAGCGATCGGCATCGGTGCGTTGTGTTACTACGGCCTCGGCATGTCCAAAGATGTCGGGGCGCTAGAAAGAGCAGTGTAAGTCTCTCGCAAATTAACGAAAATCTATTCTTTTACTACCCTTTTCATTTATTTATATATTTCCGTCCTAATTTGAAAATCACAGGCGTGTTGAAAAGGCACACCTGGATTTTTCTAAGCGTGTGAATTTTTTAAAAGGCATGTGATTCTGTGGTCCAACTTCAGACTAAACAATACTTGGCATATTTTGATATAATATTTATCTTGGTTAGTTTACAGTCAAACCATTTTCTCTTTAATGACATACTTTTGTTCACAAATGATGTATAATTATGCCGTAAATGTATGCCGAGGTGTGCGGTACAGTGGGATTCCGGCTTGCGGTTATTATCACTTCTCAGGAAGCTTTAAGTCGAGCGATGGTGTGGGGGGTGCGATCGCACGCCTCAAAGCCGAAGGACTGATAATTATTTGTATAATTTATTTATAACATTGCTTAGGTCCTTTAACCCTAACCCTCTAGGGTAATTTGGCTAGAAACCCTGCCAATTGTGTTTATACTCGACAATTCGAGTATCAGCAGGGGTTTCCCTTAACTTTTTTTTTTTCACTCGCCGGCCGGGCTAGTGAACCAGACTTTTCACTAGCCCGCAGGTTTTTTCATTAGCCCGCCTGTTTCACAAGATTTTTTGAGGCTTTATATTTAACAAGAGTGAAAAGCATAAATTTGCATATTTAGTTAATGTAGGCAATGAAAGCCCTTTTCAATCAAAGTTCTTTTGAAAAGTAGAGAGCGGTAAACAAAACATGACAATTTTTTGAAAAAAAATTCTGGCTATGCTCCAAACGGCTCCCGCAATCGAAATGCATACCGAAAAGTTGATGAACTCATCTTTTCATTCCTGCCCTTTTCGCGACCGGTGGGTAATGAAAACACGGTAAAATATCCGAAAACGTATCTAGGTAAAACCATAGATTTCAACATTCATAAAAATGATACGAACAGCGATGAACTCAGAAAAACGCGATCAATTCAACGGAAAAGATGGTGCAGACATAACACAGCTTAAAACACTACTGCGCATGCGATTTTGTTTCGAGTGTGTTTGTTCGAGCAGTGGGTATTACCTCCAGTGTGGATTTCGCATGACTGTGTGGCTTGGATCTGCGGCATGAGAATCTGTGCACACAGAGCGTTATCGCGGTCGTAAATCTGTCGCGCGCAGCGCGTGGCTCCATAGGTTTTGCGCGCGGTCAAAACAACGCAAACGTTTATCAGACAGGAACCGAAGACTTAACCATAGACAAAACAACCTCTTAATCTCCCGGGCAATAAAAAACGTTATCAGTTTTATTTAGGAACTACATTACATGTACTATACTGGACAGTGTTACACACAGCCTGGTTTTACACAGCATAAGGTAATTAAATACTTGTTTATTTTGACTCGCCCGGCGGGCGACTGGGCAAAGGGTTTTCACTCGCCCGCCGCAAGTTTCACTCGCATTTGGCGACCGGGCGACCGCTAAGGTCGAACCCTGATCAGATCCCGCAATTGCGGGATTTAAAAAGGAGGATTCAATCCAGCTACTATCTAGTCCCCCTCGCGTTCACACTTGCAGTCAATTAGTCTAAACGCGGTCATAGTCTAAGGCCGTGTCCGAAACGAGTGTCTAGAGCTACGATCTACGAGCTACAGCTACGTCTACGTAGGCGCTAAGGCAAATGGAATTCGAACGCGGCTACGGTAGAGCCTACGGCTAGTTATTGCGCCCCCAAGCGATGCTTGAATTACGATGTAAGAATTTACAACAATTATCGTCTGCTAGATGTTAAGCAATGTTTGTTTACAGCCGGTCGAAATACCTGATGATATTTGACGTATTTTTTCGATCTGTTAGTTTCTGTTAGCTCTAGACACCTGTTTCGGACACGGCCTTAGACTGTGGTTGTTTATACACTGTTGTTGACAGCTTAATGCGTGCACCCGACTATTTTAACCTGATGCACTGCGCTGTGTCTGGCAGGGTTAGATTAACCAGTTCGCGCTGGGATTATTTTAACGTCATCACCGAGCCGAGACGCGGGATTATTTTGAACAAAACTCGATCCGAGGCAGGTTCAGGCCGATAGTACCGGGAAGCACACCGACGCATTTCCGGCCTTGCTCGCTGCTGACAGACATTTCCGGCCTTGCTCGCTGCTGACAGACATTTCCGGCCCTGCCCATGACGTGTTTAAACGTCATCCATTTTTAATCTGGGGAAAACTTTGCGTGTATACCGTTACGTCCTCCAGCGCGAACTGGTTAAAGGTAGGATACACCATTGGTAATTGCTTGAATTATCAGGAATTTGGGGGGTTGTATTTTAAAGTAAATATCGTTTAAATGACCTGTCCAAAGTTTTAGAATAGTGGATGCTGAGAACAGCAAGAAAAACGGAGTTCGTTTTCAACCGGCGTCAGGCAGTTGTTCTTATGTTGTTCTTGGGTTTTTTTGCGATCGTGGTTTTTTATTTATAACATTTAATTTGTTCGGAACAATTACAGGATATCTAGCACAATAATTTTGCTGGATGCCTACATTAAATATTTACTTTCAAATAAGTAAGATATTTCTTAATAATTCGGTAGTAATTTTTGTTCGATATCTGAAAATGGTGTACATATATCCTACCTTTAAAGAAGAAACCTTTCTTATACACAACACGTAGAGCTAATGTGGACAATATATAACATTAATTATAAAAAGACTAATTAAAAGATGGAAACCAGATCGTGTTAAAACTACAAGATGCTAACATTCACAACGCTCACCCACCCAGCTCATCTCCTTGGTTCTATAGAATGAGAATCAATTCATTGCGGTCGCGCTTAAACACCCACAGAGACTGCCTGTAATTAATCGGCCTTCGGAAGATGTCTTTAAGATGTGAAATTCAAGATGAAGCCATGAATAAAGCAGCGTCGATTTCCGAGTCGGGTGCGTTGGCACCGTGCGACGGAATTGTCAATTACCGGATAACGATGTGTCTTCCTATGCTATTTATTACGAACCTATGAAGCACTGAGAATTAATTCGCCTTGGTGGCCGGTCGATTATCGACTTGCAATCCGTCCGTCAAGACTCATTATTCATTGGACTTATCCGGAGGTCACGTAATTGGCGTCCGCCATCTCCGTATAATGCACCTCTTGAAATCATGACAAGGTTTTAGCCAGTGTTGTATTGGAGTCCCAGCAAGTCCTTTCACAAGTCCTTTCACAAGTCCTTTCACGAGTCCAGTCGCGAGTCCAGTCGCGAGTCCAGTCGCGAGTCCACTCGCAAGTCCACTCGCAAGTCCACTCGCAAGTCCACTCGCAAGTCCACTCACAAGTCCACTCACAAGTCCACTCACAAGTCCACTCACAAGTCCACTCACAAGTCCACTCACAAGTCCACTCACAAGTCCACTCGCAAGTCCACTCGCAAGTCCACTCGCAAGTCCACTCGCAAGTCCACTCGCAAGTCCACTCGAAGTCCACTCGCAAGTCCACTCGCAAGTCCACTCGCAAGTCCACTCGCAAGTCCACTCGCAAGTCCACTCGCAAGTCCACTCGCAAGTCCACTCGCAAGTCCACTCGCAAGTCCACTCGCAAGTCCACTCGCAAGTCCACTCGCAAGTCCACTCGCAAGTCCACTCGCAAGTCCACTCGCAAGTCCACTCGCAAGTCCACTCGCAAGTCCACTCGCAAGTCCACTCGCAAGTCCACTCGCAAGTCCACTCGCAAGTCCACTCGCAAGTCCACTCGCAAGTCCACTCGCAAGTCCACTCGCAAGTCCACTCGCAAGTCCACTCGCAAGTCCACTCGCAAGTCCACTCGCAAGTCCACTCGCAAGTCCACTCGCAAGTCCACTCGCAAGTCCACTCGCAAGTCCACTCGCAAGTCCACTCGCAAGTCCACTCGCAAGTCCACTCGCAAGTCCACTCGCAAGTCCACTCGCAAGTCCACTCGCAAGTCCACTCGCAAGTCCACTCACAAGTCCACTCACAAGTCCACTCACAAGTCCACTCATAAAGCCAGTCGCAAGTAACTGGTTGAACAACGACAAAGGAATGCTTTTGTTAACAGTTCATATGAATAGCTGGCGACTTGACTTGAGACTGAAGGATTTGTGGTGAACTTGCAGGGACTTAAAGTAACGTTTACCTTTTCCCATTCAAAACCTTTCAAAATCTGTTTACTGGGCAAAATGGCTATAAATAAATAATAACCTTTTAAAACACTCCAGAATTTGTTGCTACCGCACTACCACACCTTTCAATACCTTTTGAAAGGTATTAAAAAATAGAAAAATTGAGCTATGGTATACCCCTAGAAGAACGGTATGAGAAGTCAATCAGAAAATGGCCAGACCCTTCAAAACCCTGCGAAAGGAAATGAAAGGTAGAGCTATTGCTCTACCAAATTATCAGTAACAACAATTTGTTAAAAACAATAAACTTGTTTATTTTGTTTGCACTTGATGTGAAATTCTCTTCTAAAGTGTTACGCTTCATGCTCAGAATTGACCTCCAAAAAATGAAGTAAGATTTAACGTATCAGACGTAGGCTTAGATCAAATTGGACTCGCTTATAATGAACAGATTTGCTCGTATCATCAATCATTTCCGGATCGTTAAATAAATATTCTGTGCAGGTTTGTTGAACGCTTTAGCGGTCAATTTATTTTATTAAGAAGTTAAAGGTATCTACACCATTTGCAGATATCGAGAGAAAAAAATTACTAACGAAGTATTAAGAAATATCTTACTTATTTGAAAGTAAATAATGATTCTAGATATGATTGATCTAGATATCCTGTAATTGTTTTAAAAAATTGAATTAACATTTGCTGGAAGGCAATCGCGAAGAAAAAAAACCAAATTAAAAAAGGAGCAACTACCCGACCTGATTGAATTTCGGACGCCGTGTTTTTTGTGTTTTTTTACAGCATTCATGATTGTAAAACTTGGGGCAGGTCAGTTTAACCCTAACCGTACCCCAAACCCATCAAACTCCAACTGCAGCTTTCGCTAGGTTTTGGCAGGTTTGGTACCAAACCGTAACAACTTGTTGTTAGACTTTGTTTGACTCAGTACTAAAGGCCCAGGGAGACCCTGTTGAATTCTGTGAGGTTCAGGACAGAAAGGCATGAGACTTGTCAAAATGTTAGAAATGTTGAGAATGCACAGGCATTTATACGCGAGTGACCCACATGGTCACGGCACAGTTCCTGGTCAACTGTAAGTGTATACACTTGCACCTTGTATGTGTGTCCCCACTAAAACACATAATACCACTGGCCAGTTATCACTGTTCCAAGTCAATTAAACTTCAACTGTTGGAGTTTGGCAGGTTTAGTACTGTTAGGTTCAGTACAGTGTACCAAAAAATACTGAACCAGGTGTGAGCTGTTGAGGTTTGTTAGGTTTGGTATGCTTCCTAGTGCGAGAGCCTAGGGGGTTAGGGTTAAACGGTTTTTACTATAAAATACAACCTCCCAAATAATAAACAATCTTTCTGACCTTGATAATTCAAGCAATTACTAATGGTGTATCCTACACACTACCTTTAAGTGCCAGGATAAATCATTGGATACAAGGTTGAATTTACACTCAAAAGGTTATATAATACAGGTCAAAATTCCCTGGAGAGAAGGTTGATGACATGTCTGTCATTGTTATTAAATTGTTAATTCGCAGTCATGGATAAATCAAATTATGGGCCCCTATTAAACCTCGGGACATTGAATATAGATAATAATAAGCCCTACGTTGGTTGTAGAGTATTTTCCTTTAAAAGGTTTTCGGAGCAATTTTTTGTTTTATGTACAGATGGACGAAAGTTGATTTGAATTTTGATTGGTTTGTCTTTAACCAGTTCGGGCCGGGATTATTTTAACATCACCGAGTCGAGGCGTGGGATTAATTTTAAAGAAACTCGATTCGAGGTGGGTTCAGGCCGATGGTACCGGAAAGCACACCCACGCATTTCCGGCCTTGCTCGCTGCTGGAAGACATTTCCGGCCTTGCTCGCTGCTGACAGACATTCCCGGCCTTGCTCGTGGCGTGTTTATGCGTCATTCGTTTTGATTCCGGGGAGAACTTTGCGTGTATATATATACGTTCTCCGGCGCGAACTGGTTAACTGATTTGATGAACTCGGCACTCTTTAAGTTTCTCAATTCCATCATAATCCTCTCCCTTCCCCCATTATTGTGAAATTGATGTATAAAACTTGGCCGGATGTGAATAAATGTTGATGGACTTGGGCCAGGAGGCCTAGAGCTCTGCTAGGGGAATCCGATTGATTTTGTCGATGACGCGGTACTGCTGCTGTTGTCATAAAAAACTTGTACTTTTCATCAACACCAACAAGCACATGTAGTCGTAAACCACATAACGATCGAGGATCCCCTATTGTGTTTTCCTTTATTCCTATGTTATACCCTAACCCCATTACCTTAGCGCTTGCCCCAACGATCGAAGGATCGAGGATCGTTTGTTCCCTTTGTTCTCTTTTGTGTTTCGACCCTCGATCGTAATACGATACAAGAGCATCACTGCTGTCCCACTATCCCATATATTACACACGCAACTTTGTTGCCATCGATCGACCAATCAAGATCGAGGGTTTGTTTCTGCGTAATGACACGTTTTACTCCATGTCAAATCTATCTATGTAGCATGTGGCCTGACTACGTACGAGAGAGGATTCGGTCGACGTACACCTATTTTGGCGTCGGGATCGCGTCCACGGCAGCTTCGGCGATCGCTATATCCAGGAACCCGGCTGTTATGGCCAAGATGATGCCGAAATCGTGGCTGGTATGTACAGATGCATCAAAAGGAAGTCTTGGTATCAGACCATAGTCAAGCAACTGCACACAGGTTCAGTAGTTAACCCTAACCCCCTAGGCTCTCGCAGTAGAAAGCATACCAAACCTAACAAACTTAAACAACTGCACACAGGTTCAGTAGTTAACCCTAACCCCTTAGGCTCTCACACTAGAAAGCACACCAAACCTAACAAACTTCAACAACTGCACACAGGGTCAGTAGTTAACCCTAACCCCCTAGGATCTCGCACTAGGAACATTCCAAACCTAACAAACTTCAACAACTGCACACAGGTTCAGTAGTTAACCCTAACCCCCTAGGCTCTCGCACTAGAAAGCATACCAAACCTAACAAACTTCAACAACTGCACACAGGTTCAGTAGTTAACCCTAACCCCCTAGGCTCTCGCACTAGAAAGCATACCAAACCTAACAAACTTCAACAACTGCAAACAGGTTCAGTAGTTAACCCTAACCCCCTAGGCTCTCGCACTAGAAAGCATACCAAACCTAACAAACTTCAACAACTGCACACAGGTTCAGTAGTTAACCCTAACCCCCTAGTTTCTCGTACTAGAAAGCATACCAAACCTAACAAACTTCAACAACTGCACACAGGTTCAGTAGTTAACCCTAACCCCCTAGTTTCTCGTACTAGAAAGCATACCAAACCTAACAAACTTCAACAGCTGCACACAGGTTCAGTAGTTAACCCTAACCCCCTAGTTTCTCGCACTAGAAAGCATACCAAACCTAACAAACTTCAACAACTGCACACAGGTTCAGTAGTTAACCCTAACCCCCTAGGCTCTCGCACTAGAAAGCATACCAAACCTAACAAACTTCAACAACTGCTCACAGGTTCAGTAGTTAACCCTAACCCCCTAGGCTCTCGCACTAGAAAGCACACCAAACCTAACAAACTTCAACAACTGCACACAGGTTCAGTAGTTAACCCTAACCCCCTAGGCTCTCGCACTAGAAAGCATACCAAACCTAACAAACTTCAACAACTGCACACAGGTCCAGTAGTTAAACCCTAACCCCCTAGGCTCTCGCACTAGAAAGCACACCAAACCTAACAAACTTCAACAACTGCACACAGGTTCAGTAATTATAGTTACTGATGAATCTAGCAGTACTATCCCTTCCAAACTCCAAATGTTGAAGTTTGATTGACTTCATACAGATGGTTAATGCATTGTTTAGGATCAGTGCAGTGATGACTGACCAGTATACGCTTGAGTGGGGACACACTGGCCATACACTTACACAGTTGACCAGGAACTATGCCGTGACCAGGCTGTGGGTCACCCACCCACAAATAAATGTCGGTGCATTCCCCAAAGCTCCAAGTCTTGTGCCTTTGTTTCCTGAACCTCACAGAATGCAACAGGGTCTCTCTGGGCCTTTGGTACTGAATCAAACAAAGTCCAAAAACAAGTTGCTAATGTTTTGGTACCAAACCTAGCAAAACCTAGCAGAAACCTGCAGTTGGAGTTGGATGGGTTTGGGGTAGTTTTAAGGGTTAACCAGTTCGCGCCGGGATTATTTTAACATCACCGAACCGAGGCGCGGGATTATTTGTTAACGAAACTCGATCTGAGGCCGGTTAAGGCCGATGGTACTTGGAAGCACACCTACGCATTATTTTCAGCCTTGCTTGCTGCTGACAGACATTTCCGGCATTGCTCGTGACGTGTTTATGCGTCATCCGTTTTGAATCTGAGGAAAACTTTGCGTTTATATACGTCATCCGGCGCGAACTGGTTAAGACTCGTAATAATGAGGGATTCGGTTACATCGGGTACATAGTGCTAGTTTGTTTCAAGAAAAAAATAACGCAATTTCCAAACTTAATTGGCTGTGACCCAGCTTTGGAATTTGTTTTCATGAACATGTAATAATTTCCTGTTTCATCAAATTATTGGGTGCACCATCTGGTACGGTTTTTGATAACGATCTAATTATGCAGCGATACTACACTAATATTACTGCCCCTGGGGGTGGGGATATTTATTAGGCAGCTGCGCACAGTTTTCCCAGATTTTTATTTTTTTTTATCTTTGGAAGATTGCAAGATCTTTGATGTTCCAAAAATGCCTTCGGGTTGCGAATCACTCTGATTTGTTTTGCTTGAAATCGCTACTTAAAAAAATCAGCATTTTGTCGGAGCTTTGGGCTTTTTGTTTGCCATTTTCCTGCCTGAGTATACAGCTGCGTTATTGTTTTGAATTGAATTCGTTGTCATTTTTAATTTTATAAAACAAATTCCAGATTGCCGTACGTCAATCACAAAAAAACACACACCGTTTTTCCAGTTTTTTTACTTTTTTTCTTGGCATCCATGATAGTAAAACTTCGGACAGGTCAATTAAACGATATTGACTATAAAATATCCCCCCCTCAAACAAAAAAATCAATCCATTCCCAATAATTCAAGCAATTACCAATGGTGTATCCTACCTTTACATCCACCCATTCCTGATAATTCAAGCAATTGCCAATGGTGTATCCTACCTTTACATCCACCCATTCCTGATAATTCAAGCAATTACCAATGGTGTATCCTACCTTTACATCCACCCATTCCTGATAATTCAAGCAATTACCAATGGTGTATCCTACCTTTACATCCACCCATTCCTGATAATTCAAGCAATTACCAATGATGTATCCTACCTTTACATCCACCCATTCCTGATAATTCAAGCAATTACTAATGGTGTATCCTACCTTTACATCCACCCATTCCTGATAATTCAAGCAATTACTAATGGTGTATCCTACCTTTACATCCACCATTCCTGATAATTCAAGCAATTACCACAATGGTGTATCCTACCTTTACATCCACCATTCCTGATATTTCAAGCAATTACCAATGGTGTATCCTACCTTTACATCCACCATTCCTGATAATTCAAGCAATTACCAATGGTGTATCCTACCTTTACATCCACCATTCCTGATATTTCAAGCAATTATCAATGGTGTATCCTACTTTTACATCCACCATTCCTGATAATTCAAGCAATTACCAATGGTGTATCCTACCTTTACATCCACCATTCCTGATATTTAAGGGAATTACCAATGGTGTATCCAACCTTTACATCCACCCATTCCTGATAATTCAAGCAATTACCAATGGTGTATCCTACCTTTACATCCACCCATTCCTGATAATTCAAGCAATTACCAATGGTGTATCCTACCGTTACATCCACCCATTCCTGATAATTCAAGCAATTACCAATGGTGTATCCTACCTTTACATCCACCCATTCCTGATAATTCAAGCAATTACCAATAGTGTATCCTACCTTTACATCCACCCATTCCTGATAATTCAAGCAATTACCAATGGTGTATCCTACCTTTACATCCACCCATTCCTGATAATTCAATCAATTACCAGTGGTGTATCCTACCTTTACATCCACCCATTCCTGATAATTCAAGCAATTACCAGTGGTGTATACTACCTTCACATCCACCCATTCCTGATAATTCAAGCAATTACTAACGGTGTATCCTACCTTTACATCCACCCATTCCTGATAATTCAAGCAATTACCAATGGTGTATCCTACCTTTGCATCCACCCATTCCTGATAATTCAAGCAATTACTAACGGTGTATCCTACCTTTGCATCCACCCATTCCTGATAATTCAAGCAATTACCAATGGTGTATCCTACCTTTGCATCCACCCATTCCTGATAATTCAAGCAATTACCAATGGTGTATCCTACCTTTGCATCCACCCATTCCTGATAATTCAAGCAATTACTAACGGTGTATCCTACCTTTACATCCATCCATTCCTGATAATTCAAGCAATTACCAATGGTGTATCCTACCTTTGCATCCACCCATTCCTGATAATTCAAGCAATTACTAACGGTGTATCCTACCTTTGCATCCACCCATTCCTGATAATTCAAGCAATTACCAATGGTGTATCCTACCTTTGCATCCACCCATTCCTGATAATTCAAGCAATTACCAATGGTGTATCCTATCTTTACATCCACCATTTCGGAACATTCAAGCAAGTACCAATGGTGTACACGTCCTTTGAAACATGCCATAGTTTGTAGCAATACTGTTAATCATAATTTCTGTCTTTTTTTACCTCTTTTACTAGGGTGCACTGGGCATGATGGGTTTAGTGATGTGCTCTGGTTTCATATGTATGTCGGTGCCGTACACAGAGGGCGTGTTCGGAGGCAAACAGCTGGCTTGGTTGGCACACAGTGGCCTGTTGGGGGCGGTGTTAGCCCCCCTAACCCTGCTGGGCGGTCAGCTGTTGGTCCGTGCTGCGTGGTACACAGCCGGGGTCGTCGGGGGTGAGTCTTGATTATCCAGCTGTAGTCTGACGGATTTTAGGTTCCTAATTAGAAAAAAATTGCACAATGAAAAAAAAAAGAATTAAACCAAAAACAATTATAGAAACAATTTAAGGAAAAAACTTTGGGGGAGTACACTCACAAGCGAACTTGTCGAAACAACCATTTATTTAGATGAACAATATTTATTTGATTAATTTTAATTAATTTTAATATAATTAAAATAATTTTAATATAATTAAATTAACTTTAATATAATTAAATTAATTTTAATATAATTGAATTAATTTTAACATATTAAATAAATTTTACTATAAATAAATTTTAATATAATAAATAAATGTTACTATATTTATAAACATTTTAATATAATTATATAAATTTTAGTATAATTTAATTAATTTTAATATAATTTAATTATTTTAATAACATCTTCTTTCACCTAGGGAAGGATTCAGTGGTAAAACTCTGACAACCTAATTATGAAATAAACAGTTTTGAAGTTCAGAAAAATGTATTATTTCTAAACATAATTGTTTCACAAAATCGACACAAAAAAACACACTTCTGGGTGACGGATTATCTTCAAATTTGGGGAGATTGTAGATTAATAGTTCGTGATTCAGAAAAACCCAAAACCTCAAAATGGTAAAATCCACCCCGAAATGACTTCAACGAGTGCATTGTAATAAAACACATTGTGCGACTTTGTCCGGGTTTCGTTGGAACAGGTCAGATAATTATGAAGTTTTTGTTCGTGTTTCAGGATTGTCTTGCGTCGCGGCCTGCGCACCGAGCGAGAAATTTCTGTACATCGGCGGTCCCTTGGCCATGGGGCTAGGCGTCGTCATTGCGGCCTCAATTGGTGAGTTCTTAAAAAAAACTTGGTTCTCCTTAAAGGTAATATACACCATTTGCAGATAGCGAAAAAATTTACTACCGAATTATTAAGAAATATCTTACTTATTTAAAAGTAAATAATGATTGTAGGCATCCAGCAAAATAAGGGCCCTAGATATCCTGTAATTGTTCCAAAAAATTGAATTGTATAAACCAAAATTCATTCTCGCCGTCCGGCGAGCGCGAAAAAACAAAGATAACATAAGAATAACTGCTCGACGCCGGTGGAAAACAAACGCTGTTTTTCATGCTTTTCTCGGCATCCATTAATGTAAAAATTCGGACAGGTCAGTTAAACGATATTTACTTTAAAATACAAACCCCCAAATCCACCAATTCCTGATAATTCAACAAATTACCAATGGTGTATACTACCTTTAACCCTAACCCCCTAGGCCTTACTTTGGGCTAAAGAACTGCGTACTACAGAATACTACTTAGTATTTTGTAGCACTGGGTCTCTCCGTGACTGATGATTGGGTGTGTACTGACAGAGTACAGATACTGCCAACTACAAAATACTAATAGTGGCAATACAGGTCAGTAATACTTACCTGGCAACAAATGCAGTAGTCCAGCCTTGACCCATTGCTGTGTCCCAAGTGACATTTTTTTGCTGTAGAGTTTAGAACACACTACACAGCATACATGGGCCATGCACACTCAGCAAGCAGAGGGACACAATGCTAAAAAGTACTACGAGTGCAATAAGGGGTGAAGTACCAAATACTAAAAATTACTACAGGCATTGCACACAAGTCAGTGAGAGTACTGCATACTACTTTTTACTACTACAGTCGACTCCCGTTATAACGAACTCCGCGGGACCTCGTCAAAGTGTTCGTTATATCCGAATTTCGTATTATCCGACCCAATGATTTCTAACCCATTGTTAACTTTGTATAGACCCCGTACGTGTACGTGATGACCAAAACACATCTTTGCAATATGAACACAAATGAAATACAATTTACACGTAGTGTTGTTTGTGTAATAAAATGTTTAAAATACAACTTTGTTGTGAGAAGCAAAATGTTAAACGTAGGTGTAAAATAATACAAAAATTACGAAGGTTCTTGATGTTCGATTGCTGAGAATGAAGTCAACGTACTAAACAGATACGGACGAGTGAATCAACTAACTGGATCCGTTGTTTTAATGTAAGTAGTCTCTCTTGCACAAATTGTGACGGAGAGACATTCTGTATTCTTCTTTGGTCTTCAGAGGGCAGAATTGTGACATTTTGAGATATCAAATGATAACAAAGACAACGACACGAAACACAAAAATAATAATGGCGATCCCCGCGTTGCAAAACTGTTAATTTGGAAGGCAAAATGCGTAAGCAAATCGCATTTTATACCCGACAAAAAGTGTTCAAAATTTTACAAAATTGTGTTATAAGAGTCAGTGAGAGAAGTATACTTCAGGTTTTAACGTCATTTTTAAATGATAAAAGTACCTTTGACTCGAATTGGACCAAAATAAAAAGGGGCCCTTAACGGCACCGTGATCACACCAATCGAGCAATGAACACACGCTGTACTGCAGTCCATGATCGATCCGATTGCCGAGGCCATTTTTCAAACCCCAGCTTGCAAACGCCGTTGCGGCTCCATCGCCTTTGACAAACTGCACAAACAACGCCAAAACGGAGATGAGTTTTTGGTTTGGAAAACGGCCGAGTTTTTAGACATCGCTAAAGCGCCCTCTTGTGACAGAAGCCTAACTTGATTGGATATTTTAACGTACGCAGCACAGGCCATTCAATTTTTAAAGACGGGGTTTATTCTAGTCAATTATCTAAGATCGCGGTTGGTTAAAGACGAAATATTGAAGGGATTATTTATGTTTTTATTTTCTGAGGGGTTACCACTTACCAGGGAGAGAGCTAAATGATTTTTTAGAGGGGAGATTGATTGGTGTTTTTTAGGGATAACGAAAACCTGTTTTGTTTTTTCCTGGTTCTTCTTGCGCGATCAGGCCAGCGCGATGTTCCCCTTCTTGCGCCCATTCTCGATCGCTTTGAAGACCTCCATCTTGAGCTTTGTAGCGACGGTCCTTTGGCAAGTCGCACATGGTTCGGGTGATTGGCCCTTGATACCAGCACTCTTTTAAAACGACTAACGACTGTGCAAACAATTAGCACCATCTCTCTCAATAGGTTTTTCCATCGGCAAGATGAATTAATTGACATGACAAACATCAATTGATGACTAATAGGCCCCCTACTGCTTTCAATTTCGATCTGAATGAAAAGCCATGGGCCAGGATTTGTAAGCTTTCGTTATAAATGGATCAACAACAATGCTTGTTTATTCACGGGGTTAACAAAACCTTTCGTTGTAACCGGAATTTCGTTCAATCCGTTTTCGTTATAAGCGAATATTTCCCCATAGAAACGTGCACAGTTTTGCCGGGACCAAGGATAATTTTCGTAATAACCGGAATTTCGTTATATCCGTTTTCGTACTAACGGGAGTCGACTGTAGTAGTAAAAAGTAGCATTAGGTAGGGTTAGGGTTAATACACAGTTTTTACAGGTTTCTGAACTGTAGACCTGTCTAATTATTATTCACACTTTCTGTTTGATGTAGGCCCTCGTTGATAGTTCATGTTTATTTTTCTGTTGTAGGTGGTATGTTTTTTGCCCCTACTACTGCCCTAGGCTCGGGTCTGTACGCGATAAGCACCTATGGAGGTCTTATTCTCTTCAGCGGGTTCTTGCTGTACGACACCCAGCTGATTATGAATCGTGCCGAGACCTATCCCATCATGCCCCAGAGACCCTACGATCCAATCAACTCGTAAGTAAATTCTATGCTGGGAGATTGTAATGTAGGATACGCGCTGTTGGCGCGGAGCTAGTACATGTTTTTATTCAACCAGTTCGCGCCGGAGAATGTATATACCCGAAAAATATTTTACGAGATTCAAAACGGATGACAAATAAACACGTCACGAGCAAGGCCAAAATGTTTGTCAGCAGCGAGCAAGGCCGGAAATGCGTGGGTGTGCTTCCTGGTACCATCGGCCTGAACCCGCCTTGAATCAAGTTTTGTTAAAAATATTCCCGCGCTCAGCTCGGTGAATGTTACAATAATCCCGGCGCGAACTGGTTAAACAAAATTTTGCAGGCACATATTGTCATGTACTTTGATCTCAAATACAACCTACTGATTTTTTTTTTTCCAAAGCTTACTGCCCTTACGAAATAACCTTACAAGAATCTTACAAGAATCTTACAAGAATCTTACAAGAATCTTACAAGAATCTTACAAGAATCTTACAAGAATCTTACAAGATTCTTACAAGAATCTTACAAGAATCTTACAAGAATCTTACAAGAATCTTACAAGAATCTTACAAGAATCTTACAAGAATCTTACAAGATTCTTACAAGATTCTTACAAGAATCTTACAAGAATCTTACAAGAATCTTACAAGAATCTTACAAGATTCTTACAAGAATCTTACAAGAATCTTACAAGAATCTTACAAGAATCTTACAAGAATCTTACAAGATTCTTACAAGAATCTTACAAGAATCTTACAAGAATCTTACAAGAATCTTACAAGATTCTTACAAGAATCTTACAAGAATCTTACAAGAATCTTACAAGAATCTTACAAGAATCTTACAAGAATCTTACAAGAATCTTACAAGAATCTTACAAGAATCTTACAAGAATCTTACAAGAATCTTACAAGAATCTTACAAGAATCTTACAAGAATCTTACAAGAATCTTACAAGAATCTTACAAGAATCTTACAAGATTCTTACAAGATTCTTACAAGAATCTTACAAGAATCTTACAAGAATCTTACAAGAATCTTACAAGATTCTTACAAGAATCTTACAAGAATCTTACAAGAATCTTACAAGAATCTTACAAGAATCTTACAAGATTCTTACAAGAATCTTACAAGAATCTTACAAGAATCTTACAAGAATCTTACAAGATTCTTACAAGAATCTTACAAGAATCTTACAAGAATCTTACAAGAATCTTACAAGAATCTTACAAGAATCTTACAAGAATCTTACAAGAATCTTACAAGAATCTTACAAGAATCTTACAAGAATCTTACAAGAATCTTACAAGAATCTTACAAGAATCTTACAAGAATCTTACAAGAATCTTACAAGAATCTTACAAGAATCTTACAAGAATCTTACAAGAATCTTACAAGAATCTTACAAGAATCTTACAAGAATCTTACAAGAATCTTACAAGAATCTTACAAGAATCTTACAAGAATCTTACAAGAATCTTACAAGAATCTTACAAGAATCTTACAAGAATCTTACAAGATTCTTACAAGATTCTTACAAGATTCTTACAAGAATCTTACAAGAATCTTACAAGAATCTTACAAGAATCTTACAAGAATCTTACAAGAATCTTACAAGAATCTTACAAGAATCTTACAAGAATCTTACAAGAATCTTACAAGAATCTTACAAGAATCTTACAAGAATCTTACAAGAATCTTACAAGAATCTTACAAGAATCTTACAAGAATCTTACAAGAATCTTACAAGAATCTTACAAGAATCTTACAAGAATCTTACAAGAATCTTACAAGAATCTTGCAAGAATCTTGCAAGAATCTTGCAAGAATCTTGCAAGAATCTTACAAGAATCTTACAAGAATCTTACAAGAATCTTACAAGAATCTTACAAGAATCTTACAAGAATCTTACAAGAATCTTACAAGAATCTTACAAGAATCATGAGAAGAATTTTATAAGAATATTTATTTTTACCATTTTTCTCGTTAAAAAAGTATTTATTAAAGGGAATAACAGTGCGAGGACCCGGTCATTACTGCGTGATAATGACTGGGTTGGGGGATGACCGCTGGTAATGGATCGAGCCAAAAGGGTCCTCGCACTGTTATTCCCTAATTAAGATCCTTATATGTGACCCGCTCCATCAAAATCAGGAATAAATTTTAAAATGACTTTTTGAGATATGCACATGGTGAGAAAGGGAATTTTATAAGCTTTCTAATGATACCCATCACAAGTGTGTATCTGTTTAGGTTAACGAGTTATGGTCTGATGAAGATGACAGGTGTATATTTATTTGCCAAATCCACATTCCGAGAAAAACTGCTTTAAAATAAACAAAATTGACCAAAATCATACAGACAGCGCACACAAATTCTCTTCATTTTTATCTTTATTGATCGTTTTTACATACAAGACATTAATGACAATAAACTGTTAAAACTACACTTCCTAAAAATACAATGTTCAGAAAATCGACTTGGTCACGATTTTCACCCATGCGTTCACTTCAACGGCCGATTGCGTAAAACGGCCCCAGCGACTTATTCCTGATTACGATGGAGCGGGTCACATATTCCTTATTCCTTATATTCCTTACAAATTTCAGTTTTCGTTTATTGTTTTTTATCCGTTTCTAGGGCGATGGGGATCTACATGGATACAGTAAACATCTTCATCAGAATCGCCATGATCCTGTCCAATTCATCCGGCGGACGACGAAAATGAGGCAAACGAACGGTTGCCACGGCGATTTGGTAGATAACGCTGATGAATCTTGTACGAACTCAAACATTTGTGGCTATATGTCGTATAGCAAAGGGAGGAAGACATTTTTTTTTCTCTAATATTTTTTCTTTTCAGAGTGTGAACAATTTCACTGGTTCACGTGCCGATGATTACCAGAAAAGGCAAGCTTAGCCTCGAACGGAAGCTGGTACCCCGTCTTATCGTGTGACTTTAGAAGCAGGGGAGGGTAAGGAACCAGTCTTGTACTGGCACAAATTCACTGGTTCCATGCATTCTTATCATTCGGAAACATTGTTTATTAGGCAAGTGTCATTCATTGAAGCTTGTTTGCAATTTTTCTTTGTTTGGGGGGGGGGGGGGCGGGGGGGGGGGGGGGGGGGGGCGCAGAACTGAATAAAATATTGTAAATATTATGGCATGGCATGGCATGAGGTTATTATTAATATCAATTTGAGGTTAATATCAATTTAAGAATGACAATGGAGAATGGTTCATGGCCCCCCGAGGTATTTTAACCAGTTTTCGTCGGATGCCGTTGATTAACGCAAAGTTTTTTAAGAATTCCAAACCTAGGACAGATAAACATGTGACGAGCAAGGCCGGAAAATATCTGTCTGCAACCGACTCGCAAGCGAGCGAGGCCGGAAATATTAGGGTGTGCTACCCACAGATGCCGGCCTGAACCCGTTTCAAATCGAGGTTAGTGATAAACAATCCCGTGCCTGGGTCCAGTCAATGTCAAAATAATCACGACGCAAACTGGTTTTAACAAAGTTGGTTTTCATTTAGTGTCATTAATGTCTTCAGTATGTTTCTGCTTTCATTGCATGCAGTTTTCTCCGAATGCCTGTTTAGTTATTTTATTTTGTATTTTTTGGTGTCCATCCACACATGTTCATCTACACAGATTTTGTAAATTTCTTCTCGAATTCAAATACCAGTATATATTATTATTATAAATATTGCATTGTGTTTTGTACTAATCCATTTAATGGTCTAGCATCCAAAATAAAGGTGGTACCTTGTCATAGTTGCAAGACGTCCTAATCGCGGTATGCAGGGCGCGTAGGCCGCCGATGCGGGCCCTTGACCACGACCTATGACCTTCGAATAAGTTGTCTTGGCTAACTCGCATAAACAATCGTTTTGTCAGAAACCATGTTGTCTTGGCTAACTCGCATAAACAATCGTTTTGTCAGAAACCATTTCCAGATAATAAAATCATGACCAACTTAAGAAATTACTCAATACTTCTCAAAAGAAGAGAGGTTTTTTATTATTAACGTTGGTGGTGATTTTTTGAAAAATTAAATCCCTTCACACAACTTTGTTTCTTTCTACGGATATCCGGATACCCGGTTTTACTTTATTCGGGTACCCATATCACATACTAACCGTAAATACACACCACTAGCCGAAATTGATTAATCAAAGATATATATGTTGCTTGAAGTTGCACGTTGGAAGAAGCCATTTTAGGCACATTGTGCTTTCGGTTAAACTACACAAACATTATTGATACTTGCGGCATGACAGAGCCATGCAAAATCTATAATTATATGGTTCAAATTCCAGCTTTTCTGATTTATTATTCTGTTGTTATTATAATGAGTAATTTATTATTAATTTCTTTTTGATATGAATAAAAACAATATAAACTGTACTGATGAGATTTTTGATTCGCTGTTGATTTGATTTTTCCTCAAAATTTCGACCAAATGTTTTATTTAACGTGAATTTCGTCCAAATTCCAGTTGGAATGGCTTCTCCTGTCCTATAGGCTTCTTCTGAAGGAGTTTTAAAAAAAAATATTTTGGGCCAAAATTTGAAAAAAATACAAGGGGTTAACCCACTTTTTTATCTAAATTTGGCCAAAATTGATTTTTCTCCAAACGTCTTAAATATCATCTATGATGCAAGAGGAACATCAATCCATAAAAACAAAGTTAAAATTGCAAAGATTTGGTGAAATATGACCTATTTTTGACCCAGAAAAATGTATTTTTATTTGATTTTTCCTAAATGTTCGACCAAATGTTTTATTTAACGTGAATTTCGTTCAAATTCCAGTTGGAATGGCTTCTCCTGTCCTGTAGGCTTCTTCTGAAGGTGTTAAAAAAATTATTATTTTTTGGCCAAAATTTCAAAAAAAATACACTTTTTTATCTAAATTTGGCCAAAAATAGATTTTTCTCCAAACGTCTTAAATATCATCTCTGATGCAAGAGGAACATCAATCCACGAAAACAAAGCTAAAATTGCAAAGATTTGGTGAAATATGACCTATTTTTGACCAAAAAAACTGTATTTTTATTTGATTTTCCCTCAAATTTTCGACCAAATGTTTTATTTAACGTGAATTTCGTCCAAATTCCAGTTGGAATGGCTTCTCCTGTCCCACAGGCTTCTTCGGAAGGAGTTAAAAAAATTGTTATTTTGGGCCAAAATTTGAAAAAAATACAAGGGGTTAACCCACTTTTTTATCTAAATTTGGCCAAAAATAGATTTTTCTCCAAACGTCTTAAATATCATCTATGATGCAAGAGGAACATCAATCCATAAAAACAAAGTTAAAATTGCAAAGATTTGGTGAAATATGACCTATTTTTGACCCAGAAAAACGTATTTTTATTTGATTTTTCCTCAAATTTTCGACCAAATGTTTTATTCAACGTGAATTTCGTCCAAATTCCAGTTGGAATGGCTTCTCCTGTCCTGTAGGCTTCTTCTGAAGGTGTTAAAAAAATATTATTTTGGGCCAAAATTTGAAAAAAAATACAAGGGGTTAACCCACTTTTTTATCTAAATTTGGCCAAAAATAGATTTTTCTCCAAACGTCTTAAATATCATCTATGATGCAAGAGGAACATCAATCCATTTTGACCAAAAAAACTGTATTTTTATTTGATTTTTCCTAAAATTTTCGACCAAATGTTTTATTTAACGTGAATTTCGTCTAAATTCCAGTTGGAATGGCTTCTCCTGTCCCACAGGCTTCTTCGGAAGGAGTTAAAAAAATTGTTATTTTGGGCCAAAATTTGAAAAAAATACAAGGGGTTCACCCACTTTTTTATCTAAATTTGGCCAAAAATTGATTTTTCTCCAAACGTCTTAAATATCATCTATGATGCAAGAGGAACATCAATCCATGAAAACAAAGCTAAAATTGCAAAGATTTGGTGAAATATGACCTATTTTTGACCAAAAAAAATGTATTTTTATTTGATTTTCCCTCAAATTTTCGACCAAATGTTTTATTTAACGTGAATTTCGTCCAAATTCCAGTTGGAATGGCTTCTCCTGTCCCACAGGCTTCTTCGGAAGGAGTTAAAAAAATTGTTATTTTGGGCCAAAATTTGAAAAAAATACAAGGGGTTAACCCACTTTTTTATCTAAATTTGGCCAAAAATAGATTTTTCTCCAAACGTCTTAAATATCATCTATGATGCAAGAGGAACATCAATCCATAAAAACAAAGTTAAAATTGCAAAGATTTGGTGAAATATGACCTATTTTTGACCCAGAAAAACGTATTTTTATTTGATTTTTCCTCAAATTTTCGACCAAATGTTTTATTCAACGTGAATTTCGTCCAAATTCCAGTTGGAATGGCTTCTCCTGTCCTGTAGGCTTCTTCTGAAGGTGTTAAAAAAATATTATTTTGGGCCAAAATTTGAAAAAAAATACAAGGGGTTAACCCACTTTTTTATCTAAATTTGGCCAAAAATAGATTTTTCTCCAAACGTCTTAAATATCATCTATGATGCAAGAGGAACATCAATCCATAAAAACAAAGTTAAAATTGCAAAGATTTGGTGAAATATGACCTATTTTTGACCAAAAAAACTGTATTTTTATTTGATTTTTCCTAAAATTTTCGACCAAATGTTTTATTTAACGTGAATTTCGTCTAAATTCCAGTTGGAATGGCTTCTCCTGTCCCACAGGCTTCTTCGGAAGGAGTTAAAAAAATTGTTATTTTGGGCCAAAATTTGAAAAAAATACAAGGGGTTCACCCACTTTTTTATCTAAATTTGGCCAAAAATTGATTTTTCTCCAAACGTCTTAAATATCATCTATGATGCAAGAGGAACATCAATCCATGAAAACAAAGCTAAAATTGCAAAGATTTGGTGAAATATGACCTATTTTTGACCAAAAAAAATGTATTTTTATTTGATTTTTCCTCAAATTTTCGACCAAAATGTTTTATTTAACGTGAATTTCGTCCAAATTCCAGTTGGAATGGCTTCTCCTGTCCCATAGGCTTCTTCTGAAGCAGTTAAAAAAATTGTTATTTTGGGCCAAAATTTGAAAAAAATACAAGGGGTTAACCCACTTTTTTATCTAAATTTGGCCAAAAATAGATTTTTCTCCAAACGTCTTAAATATCATCTATGATGCAAGAGGAACATCAATCCATAAAAACAAAGTTAAAATTGCAAAGATTTGGTGAAATATGACCTATTTTTGACCCAGAAAAACGTATTTTTATTTGATTTTTCCTCAAATTTTCGACCAAATGTTTTATTCAACGTGAATTTCGTCCAAATTCCAGTTGGAATGGCTTCTCCTGTCCTGTAGGCTTCTTCTGAAGGTGTTAAAAAAATATTATTTTGGGCCAAAATTTGAAAAAAAATACAAGGGGTTAACCCACTTTTTTATCTAAATTTGGCCAAAAATAGATTTTTCTCCAAACGTCTTAAATATCATCTATGATGCAAGAGGAACATCAATCCATAAAAACAAAGTTAAAATTGCAAAGATTTGGTGAAATATGACCTATTTTTGACCAAAAAAACTGTATTTTTATTTGATTTTTCCTAAAATTTTCGACCAAATGTTTTATTTAACGTGAATTTCGTCTAAATTCCAGTTGGAATGGCTTCTCCTGTCCCACAGGCTTCTTCGGAAGGAGTTAAAAAAATTGTTATTTTGGGCCAAAATTTGAAAAAAATACAAGGGGTTCACCCACTTTTTTATCTAAATTTGGCCAAAAATTGATTTTTCTCCAAACGTCTTAAATATCATCTATGATGCAAGAGGAACATCAATCCATGAAAACAAAGCTAAAATTGCAAAGATTTGGTGAAATATGACCTATTTTTGACCAAAAAAAATGTATTTTTATTTGATTTTTCCTCAAATTTTCGACCAAAATGTTTTATTTAACGTGAATTTCGTCCAAATTTTCCAGTTGGAATGGCTTCTCCTGTCCCATAGGCTTCTTCTGAAGCAGTTAAAAAAATTGTTATTTTGGGCCAAAATTTGAAAAAAATACAAGGGGTTAACCCACTTTTTTATCTAAATTTGGCCAAAAATAGATTTTTCTCTAAACGTCTTAAATATCATCTCTGATGCAAGAGGAACATCAATCCATAAAAACAAAGCTAAAATTGCAAAGATTTGGTGAGATATGACCTTTTTTAACCAAAAAACCTGTATTTTTATTAGATTTTTCCTAAATGTTCGACCAAATGTTTTATTTAACGTGAATTTCGTCAAAATTCCAGTTGGAATGGCTTCTCCTGTCCTATAGGCTTCTTCTGAAGGAGTTTTAAAAAATATTATTTTGGGCCAAAATTTGAAAAAAAATACAAGGGGTTAACCCACTTTTTTATCTAAATTTGGCCAAAAATAGATTTTTCTCCAAACGTCTTAAATATCATCTCTGATGCAAGAGGAACATCAATCCATAAAAACAAAGCTAAAATTGCAAAGATTTGGTGAGATATGACCTTTTTTGACCAAAAAAACTGTATTTTTATTTGATTTTTCCTAAATGTTCGACCAAATGTTTTATTTAACGTGAATTTCGTCAAAATTCCAGTTGGAATGGCTTCTCCTGTCCTATAGGCTTCTTCTGAAGGAGTTAAAACAATTATTATTTTGGGCAAAAATTTGAAAAAAAATACAAGGGGTTAACTCACTTTTTTATCTAAATTCGGCCAAAAATAGATTTTTCTCCAAACGTCTTAAATATCATCTCTGATGCAAGAGGAACATCAATCCATAAAAACAAAGCTAAAATTGCAAAGATTTGGTGAGATATGACCTTTTTTGACCAAAAAACCTGTATTTTTATTAGATTTTTCCTAAATTTTCGACCAAATGTTTTATTTAACGTGAATTTCGTCAAAATTCCAGTTGGAATGGCTTCTCCTGTCCTATAGGCTTCTTCTGAAGGAGTTAAAACAATTATTATTTTGGGCCAAAATTTGGCCAAAAATAGATTTTTCTCCAAACGTCTTAAATATCATCTCTGATGCAAGAGGAACATCAATCCATAAAAACAAAGCTAAAATTGCAAAGATTTGGTGAAATATGACCTATTTTTGACCAAAAAAACTGTATTTTTATTTGATTTTTTCTCAAATTTTCGACCAAATCTTTTATTTAACGTGAATTTCGTCCAAATTCCAGTTGGAATGGCTTCTCCTGTCCTATAGGCTTCTTCTGAATGATTTTAAAAAAAATATATTTTGGGCCAAAATTTGAAAAAAATAGATTTTTCCCCAAACGTCTTAAATATCATCTCTGATGCAAGAGGAACATCAATCCATAAAAACAAAGCTAAAATTGCAAAGATTTGGTGAGATATGACCTATTTTTGACCAAAAAACCTGTATTTTTATTTGATTTGTCCTCAAATTTTCGACCAAATGTTTTATTTAACGTGAATTTCGTCCAAATTCCAGTTGGAATGGCTTCTCCTGTCCTATAGGCTTCTTCTGAAGGAGTTTTAAAAAAATGATTTGGGGCCAAAATTTGAAAAAAATACAAGGGGTTAACCCACTTTTTTATCTAAATTTGGCCAAAAATAGATTTTTCTCCAAACGTCTTCAATATCATCTCTGATAACATCAATCCATAAAAACAAAGCTAAAATTGCAAAGATTTGGTGAGATATGACCTATTTTTGACCAAAAAAACTGTTTTTTTATTTGATTTTTTCTCAAATTTTCAACCAAATGTTTTATTTAACGTGAATTTCGTCAAAATTCCAGTTGGAATGGCTTCTCCTGTCCTATAGGCTTCTTCTGAAGGAGTTTTAAAAAATATTATTTTGGGCCAAAATTTGAAAAAAAAAAGGGGGTTAACCCACTTTTTTATCTAAATTTGGCCAAAAATAGATTTTTCTCCAAACGTCTTAAATATCATCTCTGATGCAAGAGGAACATCAATCCATAAAAACAAAGCTAAAATTGCAAAGATTTGGTGAGATATGACCTTTTTTGACCAAAAAACCTGTATTTTTATTAGATTTTTCCTAAATTTTCCACCAAATGTTTTATTTAACGTGAATTTCGTCAAAATTCCAGTTGGAATGGCTTCTCCTGTCCTATAGGCTTCTTCTGAAGGAGTTAAAACAATTATTATTTTGGGCCAAAATTTGAAAAAAATACAAGGGGTTAACCCACTTTTTTATCTAAATTTGGCCAAAAATATATTTTCCCCAAACGTCTTAAATATCATCTCTGATGCAAGAGGAACATCAATCCATGGAAACAAAGCTAAAATTGCAAAGATTTGGTGAAATATGACCTATTTTTGACCAAAAAACCTGTATTTTTATTTGATTTTTTCTAAAATTTTCGACCAAATCTTTTATTTAACGTGAATTTCGTCCAAATTCCAGTTGGAATGGCTTCTCCTGTCCTATAGGCTTCTTCTGAATGATTTAAAAAAAAAAATATTTTGGGCCAAAATTTGAAAAAAATACAAGGGGTTAACCCACTTTTTTATCTAAATTTGGCCAAAAATTGATTTTTCTCCAAACGTCTTAAATATCATCTCTGATAACATCAATCCATAAAAACAAAGCTAAAATTGCAAAGATTTGGTGAGATATGACCTATTTTTGACCAAAAAAACTTTTTTTTTATTTGATTTTTTCTCAAATTTTCAACCAAATGTTTTATTTAACGTGAATTTCGTCAAAATTCCAGTTGGAATGGCTTCTCCTGTCCTATAGGCTTCTTCTGAAGGAGTTTAAAAAAATATTATTTTGGGCCAAAATTTGAAAAAAAAAAGGGGTTAACCCACTTTTTTTATCTAAATTTGGCCAAAAATAGATTTTTCTCCAAACGTCTTAAATATCATCTCTGATGCAAGAGAAACATCAATCCATAAAAACAAAGCTAAAATTGCAAAGATTTGGTGAGATATGACCTATTTTTGACCAAAAAACCTGTATTTTTATTTGATTTGTCCTCAAATTTTCGACCAAATGTTTTATTTAACGTGAATTTCGTCCAAATTCCAGTTGGAATGGCTTCTCCTGTCCTATAGGCTTCTTCTGAAGGAGTTAAAACAATTATTATTTTGGGCAAAAATTTGAAAAAAAATACAAGGGGTTAACCCACTTTTTTATCTAAATTCGGCCAAAAATAGATTTTCCTCCAAACGTCTTAAATATCATCTCTGATGCAAGAGGAACATCAATCCATAAAAACAAAGCTAAAATTGCAAAGATTTGGTGAGATATGACCTTTTTTGACCAAAAAACCTGTATGTTTATTAGATTTTTCCTAAATTTTCGACCAAATGTTTTATTTAACGTGAATTTCGTCAAAATTCCAGTTGGAATGGCTTCTCCTGTCCTATAGGCTTCTTCTGAAGGAGTTAAAACAATTATTATTTTGGTCCAAAATTTGAAAAAAATACAAGGGGTTAACCCACTTTTTTATCTAAATTTGGCCAAAAATAGATTTTCCCCAAACGTCTTAAATATCATCTCTGATGCAAGAGGAACATCAATCCATGGAAACAAAGCTAAAATTGCAAAGATTTGGTGAAATATGACCTATTTTTGACCAAAAAACCTGTATTTTTATTTGATTTTTTCTCAAATTTTCGACCAAATCTTTTATTTAACGTGAATTTCGTCCAAATTCCAGTTGGAATGGCTTCTCCTGTCCTATAGGCTTCTTCTGAATGATTTAAAAAAAAATATATTTTGGGCCAAAATTTGAAAAAAATACAAGGGGTTAACCCACTTTTTAATCTAAATTTGGCCAAAAATAGATTTTTCCCCAAACGTCTTAAATATCATCTCTGATGCAAGAGGAACATCAATCCATAAAAACAAAGCTAAAATTGCAAAGATTTGGTGAGATATGACCTATTTTTGACCAAAAAACCTGTATTTTTATTAGATTTTTTCTCAAATTTTCGACCAAATGTTTTATTTAACGTGAATTTCGTCCAAATTCCAGTTGGAATGGCTTCTCCTGTCCTATAGGCTTCTTCTGAAGGAGTTTAAAAAAAATGATTTGGGGCCAAAATTTGAAAAAAATACAAGGGGTTAACCCACTTTTTTATCTAAATTTGGCCAAAAATTGATTTTTCTCCAAACGTCTTAAATATCATCTCTGATAACATCAATCCATAAAAACAAAGCTAAAATTGCAAAGATTTGGTGAGATATGACCTATTTTTGACCAAAAAAACTGTTTTTTTTATTTGATTTGTTCTCAAATTTTCAACCAAATGTTTTATTTAACGTGAATTTCGTCAAAATTCCAGTTGGAATGGCTTCTCCTGTCCTATAGGCTTCTTCTGAAGGAGTTTAAAAAAATATTATTTTGGGCCAAAATTTGAAAAAAAAAAAGGGGTTAACCCACTTTTTTATCTAAATTTGGCCAAAATAGATTTTTCTCCAAACGTCTTAAATATCATCTCTGATGCAAGAGGAACATCAATCCATAAAAACAAAGCTAAAATTGCAAAGATTTGGTGAGATATGACCATTTTTGACCAAAAAACCTGTATTTTTATTTGATTTTTCCTAAATGTTCGACCAAATGTTTTATTTAACGTGAATTTCGTCAAAATTCCAGTTGGAATGGCTTCTCCTGTCCTATAGGCTTCTTCTGAAGGAGTTAAAACAATTATTATTTTGGCCAACATTTGAAAAAAATACAAGGGGTTAACCCACTTTTTTATCTAAATTTGGCCAAAAATAGATTTTTCCCCAAACGTCTTAAATATCATCTCTGATGCAAGAGAAACATCAATCCATAAAAACAAAGCTAAAATTGCAAAGATTTGGTGAGATATGACCTATTTTTGACCAAAAAAACTGTATTTTTATTTGATTTTTCCTCAAATTTTCGACCAAATGTTTTATTTAACGTGAATTTCGTCCAAATTCCAGTTGGAATGGCTTCTCCTGTCCTATAGGCTTCTTCTGAAGGAGTTTAAAAAAAATGATTTGGGGCCAAAATTTGAAAAAAAATACAAGGGGTTAACCCACTTTTTTATCTAAATTTGGCCAAAAATAGATTTTTCTCCAAACGTCTTAAATATCATCTCTGATAACATCAATCCATAAAACAAAGCTAAAATTGCAAAGATTTGGTGAGATATGACCTTTTTTGACCAAAAAACCTTTTTATTATTTATTTGATTTTTCCTAAATTTTCGACCAAATGTTTTATTTAACGTGAATTTCGTCAAAATTCCAGTTGGAATGGCTTCTCCTGTCCTATAGGCTTCTTCTGAAGGAGTTAAAACAATTATTATTTTGGGCCAAAATTTGAAAAAAATACAAGGGGTTAACCCACTTTTTTATCTAAATTTGGCCAAAAATTGATTTTTCTCCAAACGTCTTAAATATCATCTCTGATGCAAGAGGAACATCAATCCATAAAAACAAAGCTAAAATTGCACTGATTTGGTGAGATATGACCTTTTTTGACCAAAAAACCTTTTTTTATTTATTTGATTTTTCCTAAATTTTTGACCAAATGTTTTATTTAACGTGAATTTCGTCAAAATTCCAGTTGGAATGGCTTCTCCTGTCCTATAGGCTTCTTCTGAAGGAGTTAAAACAATTATTATTTTGGGCCAAAATTGAAAAAAATACAAGGGGTTAACCCACTTTTTTATCTAAATTTGGCCAAAAATAGATTTTTCTCCAAACGTCTTCAATATCATCTCTGATGCAAGAGGAACATCAATCCATAAAAACAAAGCTAAAATTGCAAAGATTTGGTGAAATATGACCTATTTTTGACCAAAAAAACTGTATTTTTATTTGATTTTTTCTCAAATTTTCGACCAAATCTTTTATTTAACGTGAATTTCGTCCAAATTCCAGTTGGAATGGCTTCTCCTGTCCTATAGGCTTCTTCTGAATGATTTAAAAAAAAATATATTTTGGGCCAAAATTTGAAAAAAATACAAGGGGTTAACCCACTTTTTTATCTAAATTTGGCCAAAATAGATTTTTCCCCAAACGTCTTAAATATCATCTCTGATAACATCAATCCATAAAAACAAAGCTAAAATTGCAAAGATTTGGTGAGATATGACCTATTTTTGACCAAAAAAACTGTTTTTTTATTTGATTTTTTCTCAAATTTTCAACCAAATGTTTTATTTAACGTGAATTTCGTCAAAATTCCAGTTGGAATGGCTTCTCCTGTCCTATAGGCTTCTTCTGAAGGAGTTTAAAAAAATATTATTTTGGGCAAAAATTTGAAAAAAATACAAGGGGTTAACCCACTTTTTTATCTAAATTTGGCCAAAAATTGATTTTTCTCCAAACGTCTTAAATATCATCTCTGATGCAAGAGGAACATCAATCCATAAAAACAAAGCTAAAATTGCAAAGATTTGGTGAGATATGACCTTTTTTGACCAAAAAACCTTTTTTATTATTTGATTTTTCCTAAATTTTTGACCAAATGTTTTATTTAACGTGAATTTCGTCAAAATTCCAGTTGGAATGGCTTCTCCTGTCCTATAGGCTTCTTCTGAAGGAGTTAAAACAATTATTATTTTGGGCCAAAATTTGAAAAAAATACAAGGGTTAACCCACTTTTTTATCTAAATTTGGCCAAAAATAGATTTTTCTCCAAACGTCTTCAATATCATCTCTGATGCAAGAGGAACATCAATCCATAAAAACAAAGCTAAAATTGCAAAGATTTGGTGAAATATGACCTATTTTTGACCAAAAAAAACTGTATTTTTATTTGATTTTTTCTCAAATTTTCGACCAAATCTTTTATTTAACGTGAATTTCGTCCAAATTCCAGTTGGAATGGCTTCTCCTGTCCTATAGGCTTCTTCTGAATGATTTAAAAAAATATATATTTTGGGCCAAAATTTGAAAAAAATACAAGGGGTTAACCCACTTTTTTATCTAAATTTGGCCAAAAATAGATTTTTCCCCAAACGTCTTAAATATCATCTCTGATAACATCAATCCATAAAAACAAAGTCTAAAATTGCAAAGATTGGTGAGATATGACCCTATTTTTGACCAAAAAAACTGTTTTTTTATTTGATTTTTTCTCAAATTTTCAACCAAATGTTTTATTTAACGTGAATTTCGTCAAAATTCCAGTTGGAATGGCTTCTCTCTGTCCTATAGGCTTCTTCTGAAGGAGTTTAAAAAAATATTATTTGGGCAAAAATTTGAAAAAAAATACAAGGGGTTAACCCACTTTTTTATCTAAATTTGGCCAAAAATTGATTTTTCTCCAAACGTCCTTAAATATCATCTCTGATGCAAGAGGAACATCAATCCATAAAAACAAAGCTAAAATTGCAAAGATTTGGTGAGATATGACCTATTTTTGACCAAAAAACCTGTATTTTTATTTGATTTTTCCTCAAATTTTCGACCAATCTTTTATTTAACGTGAATTTCGTCCAAATTCCAGTTGGAATGGCTTCTCCTGTCCTATAGGCTTCTTCTGAAGGAGTTTTAAAAAAATGATTTGGGGCCAAAATTTGAAAAAAATACAAGGGGTTAACCCACTTTTTTATCTAAATTTGGCCAAAAATAGATTTTTCTCCAAACGTCTTAAATATCATCTCTGATAACATCAATCCATAAAAACAAAGCTAAAATTGCAAAGATTTGTGAGATATGACCTATTTTTGACCAAAAAAAACTGTTTTTTTATTGATTTTTTCTCAAATTTTTAACCAAATGTTTTATTTAACGTGAATTTCGTCAAAATTCCAGTTGGAATGGCTTCTCCTGTCCTATAGGCTTCTTCTGAAGGAGTTTAAAAAAATATTATTTTGGGCAAAAATTTGAAAAAAATACAAGGGGTAAACCCACTTTTTATCTAAATTTGGCCAAAAATTGATTTTCTCCAAACGTCTTAAATATCATCTCTGATGCAAGAGGAACATCAATCCATAAAAACAAAGCTAAAATTGCAAAGATTTGGTGAGATATGACCTTTTTTGACCAAAAAAACTGTATTTTTATTTGATTTTTCCTAAATTTTCGACCAAATGTTTTATTTAACGTGAATTTCGTCAAAATTCCAGTTGGAATGGCTTCTCCTGTCCTATAGGCTTCTTCTGAAGGAGTTAAAACAATTATTATTTTGGCCAAAATTTGAAAAAAATACAAGGGGTTAACCCACTTTTTTATCTAAATTTGGCCAAAAATAGATTTTTCCCCAAACGTCTTAAATATCATCTCTGATGCAAGAGGAACATCAATCCATAAAAACAAAGCTAAAATTGCAAAGATTTGGTGAGATATGACCTATTTTTGACCAAAAAACCTGTATTTTTATTTGATTTTTCCTCAAATTTTCGACCAAATGTTTTATTTAACGTGAATTTCGTCCAAATTCCAGTTGGAATGGCTTCTCCTGTCCTATAGGCTTCTTCTGAAGGAGTTTTAAAAAAATGATTTGGGGCCAAAATTTGAAAAAAATACAAGGGGTTAACCCACTTTTTTATCTAAATTTGGCCAAAATAGATTTTTCTCCAAACGTCTTAAATATCATCTCTGATAACATCAATCCATAAAAACAAAGCTAAAATTGCAAAGATTTGGTGAGATATGACCTATTTTTGACCAAAAAAACTGTTTTTTTATTTGATTTTTTCTCAAATTTTCAACAAATGTTTTATTTAACGTGAATTTCGTCAAAATTCCAGTTGGAATGGCTTCTCCTGTCCTATAGGCTTCTTCTGAAGGAGTTTAAAAAAATATTATTTTGGGCAAAAATTTGAAAAAAAATACAAGGGGTTAACCCACTTTTTTATCTAAATTTGGCCAAAAATTGATTTTTCTCCAAACGTCTTAAATATCATCTCTGATGCAAGAGGAACATCAATCCATAAAAACAAAGCTAAAATTGCAAAGATTTGGTGAGATATGACCTATTTTTGACCAAAAAACCTGTATTTTTATTTGATTTTTCCTCCAATTTTCGACTAAATGTTTTATTTAACGTGAATTTCGTCCAAATTCCAGTTGGAATGGCTTCTCCTGTCCTATAGGCTTCTTCTGAAGGAGTTTAAAAAAATGATTTGGGGCCAAAATTTGAAAAAAATACAAGGGGTTAACCCACTTTTTTATCTAAATTTGGCCAAAAATAGATTTTTCTCCAAACGTCTTAAATATCATCTCTGATAACATCAATCCATAAAAACAAAGCTAAAATTGCAAAGATTTGGTGAGATATGACCTATTTTTGACCAAAAAAACTGTTTTTTTATTTGATTTTTTTTCAAATTTTCAACCAAATGTTTTATTTAACGTGAATTTCGTCAAAATTCCAGTTGGAATGGCTTCTCCTGTCCTATAGGCTTCTTCTGAAGGAGTTTAAAAAAATATTATTTTCGGCAAAAATTTGAAAAAAAATACAAGGGGTTAACCCACTTTTTTATCTAAATTTGGCCAAAAATTGATTTTTCTCCAAACGTCTTAAATATCATCTCTGATGCAAGAGGAACATCAATCCATAAAAACAAAGCTAAAATTGCAAAGATTTGGTGAAATATGACCTATTTTTGACCAAAAAAACTGTATTTTTATTTGATTTTTTCTCAAATTTTCGACCAAATCTTTTATTTAACGTGAATTTCGTCCAAACTCCAGTTGGAATGGCTTCTCCTGTCCTATAGGCTTCTTCTGAATGATTTTAAAAAAAATATATTTTGGGCCAAAATTTGAAAAAAATACAAGGGGTTAACCCACTTTTTTATCTAAATTTGGCCAAAAATAGATTTTTCCCCAAACGTCTTAAATATCATCTCTGATGCAAGAGGAACATCAATCCATGGAAACAAAGCTAAAATTGCAAAGATTTGGTGAAATATGACCTATTTTTGACCAAAAAACCTGTATTTTTATTTGATTTTTTTCTCAAATTTTCGACCAAATCTTTTATTTAACGTGAATTTCGTCCAAATTCCAGTTGGAATGGCTTCTCCTGTCCTATAGGCTTCTTCTGAATGAGTTTAAAAAAATGATTTGGGGCCAAAATTTGAAAAAAATACAAGGGGTTAACCCACTTTTTTATCTAAATTTGGCCAAAAATAGATTTTTCCCCAAACGTCTTAAATATCATCTCTGATAACATCAATCCATAAAAACAAAGCTAAAATTGCAAAGATTTGGTGAGATATGACCTATTTTTGACCAAAAAAACTGTTTTTTTATTTGATTTTTTTTCAAATTTTCAACCAAATGTTTTATTTAACGTGAATTTCGTCAAAATTCCAGTTGGAATGGCTTCTCCTGTCCTATAGGCTTCTTCTGAAGGAGTTTAAAAAAATATTATTTTGGGCAAAAATTTGAAAAAAAATACAAGGGGTTAACCCACTTTTTTATCTAAATTTGGCCAAAAATTGATTTTTCTCCAAACGTCTTAAATATCATCTCTGATGCAAGAGGAACATCAATCCATAAAAACAAAGCTAAAATTGCAAAGATTTGGTGAAATATGACCTATTTTTGACCAAAAAACCTGTATTTTTATTTGATTTTTTCTCAAATTTTCGACCAAATCTTTTATTTAACGTGAATTTCGTCAAAATTCCAGTTGGAATGGCTTCTCCTGTCCTATAGGCTTCTTCTGAAGGAGTTTTAAAAAAATGATTTGGGGCCAAAATTTGAAAAAAAATACAAGGGGTTAACCCACTTTTTTATCTAAATTTGGCCAAAAATAGATTTTTCTCCAAACGTCTTAAATATCATCTCTGATAACATCAATCCATAAAAACAAAGCTAAAATTGCAAAGATTTGGTGAAATATGACCTATTTTTGACCAAAAAAACTGTATTTTTATTTGATTTTTTCTCAAATTTTCGACCAAATCTTTTATTTAACGTGAATTTCGTCCAAACTCCAGTTGGAATGGCTTCTCCTGTCCTATAGGCTTCTTCATAGGCTTCTTCTGAATGATTTTAAAAAAAATATATTTTGGGCCAAAATTTGAAAAAAATACAAGGGGTTAACCCACTTTTTTATCTAAATTTGGCCAAAAATAGATTTTTCCCCAAACGTCTTAAATATCATCTCTGATGCAAGAGGAACATCAATCCATGGAAACAAAGCTAAAATTGCAAAGATTTGGTGAAATATGACCTATTTTTGACCAAAAAACCTGTATTTTTATTTGATTTTTTCTCAAATTTTTGACCAAATCTTTTATTTAACGTGAATTTCGTCCAAATTCCAGTTGGAATGGCTTCTCCTGTCCTATAGGCTTCTTCTGAAGGAGTTAAAACAATTATTATTTTGGGCAAAAATTTGAAAAAAAATACAAGGGGTTAACCCACTTTTTTATCTAAATTCGGCCAAAAATAGATTTTCCTCCAAACGTCTTAAATATCATCTCTGATGCAAGAGGAACATCAATCCATAAAAACAAAGCTAAAATTGCAAAGATTTGGTGAGATATGACCTTTTTTGACCAAAAAACCTGTATGTTTATTAGATTTTTCCTAAATTTTCGACCAAAATTGTTTTATTTAACGTGAATTTCGTCAAAATTCCAGTTGGAATGGCTTCTCCTGTCCTATAGGCTTCTTCTGAAGGAGTTAAAACAATTATTATTTTGGTCCAAAATTTGAAAAAAATACAAGGGGTTAACCCACTTTTTTATCTAAATTTGGCCAAAAATAGATTTTCCCCAAACGTCTTAAATATCATCTCTGATGCAAGAGGAACATCAATCCATGGAAACAAAGCTAAAATTGCAAAGATTTGGTGAAATATGACCTATTTTTGACCAAAAAACCTGTATTTTTATTTGATTTTTTCTCAAATTTTCGACCAAATCTTTTATTTAACGTGAATTTCGTCCAAATTCCAGTTGGAATGGCTTCTCCTGTCCTATAGGCTTCTTCTGAATGATTTTAAAAAAAATATATTTTGGGCCAAAATTTGAAAAAAATACAAGGGGTTAACCCACTTTTTAATCTAAATTTGGCCAAAAATAGATTTTTCCCCAAACGTCTTAAATA